>JAOQGH010000012.1:99307474-99382120 GCA_025769975.1 Gallinago jamesoni | reverse complement strand
CACTGTCCATGTCTCCAACAAAGATGTTGAACAGCACTGGTCCCAGTACGGACCCCTGAGGAACACCACTTGTCACTCGCCACCAATTGGACATTGAACCGTTGACTACAACCCTTTGAGTGTGGCCATCCAGCCAGCTCCTTACCCACCATGGATCCACTGAATCCATGACTTTCTGATTTTGAGACCAGGATGTCATGCGGGACAGTGTCAAATGCTTTGATCTTCATGAGAGTCCGTGTTAGTCATACAAGCTTGGATATTATGCGTGTACTACTGTAGACAAATAATTCCTTAGCAACAAAATGTCATCTGGTCATCTGTGGCACCTGTTGCTTGAATGTGTCTAGTAAAACAGTATTTCTTCCAGTCTCTTCTGGTTTCTGAAATTGACTTATGGATGGGCTAGTGTATCCTAAAGATGTCAATGGTCTGCTAAGGCTCTTCTTTCAAAGAGAATGCTGTATATGTTGCTGTGTAGAATTGTTTATTTTGAATGAGTTATCCAACAGGGCTAATTGGTTGAAATAATGTTTTCTTAACATTGTAGTGGTTTTCTGCTGGAACAAGCAAGTATGATCATTTGGTAGGAACTTCCTTATCTACTGTGTCAGTAAAGCATAGGAGCACAAGCTTCTCTATTATGTTGTCAAATGCCAGGATATTTCAAACACTTTCCTGCATCTCAGACTTGGGTTGTAAAGCGATTAGAATATTTGACTGTTGTAAATTTTTCCAAGGCTGTTTTGCTTTTCCTCACCTGATGGGTTTTTGACCTGTTTGCATGGTAGAAGACATGTGCTAAAAGATTCAATGTGGTTAGCGTTTTTCTGGATGCTAAGTTTGCCTCTCTGTCTGCAGCGCTCAAGTGTGATGCTTGATTGGTAGGGACAGAAAGGAAATGTTACATTTGATGCTTCGGAGTTTCATTTATGACATGTCTGTCAGCAAACTGTGCACATGGTGTATTCTTGCATAGAATTGTGCAGGATTGCTCACTTGACAGTTTGGTGCTTCAGGAAGTCTTCAGAGAGCTGTAGAGAGGCTTCAGAGGCTTAGACAGAGGATTAAGGAAGAACTTATATTAGAGTTCAACTGGATATAACAATGTGTCTTTGATAGTGCTAGGTTGCCTTTAGGAAATGTGGTTGGATTGC
Source organism: Gallinago jamesoni (assembly GCA_025769975.1). NCBI lineage: Eukaryota > Metazoa > Chordata > Aves > Charadriiformes > Scolopacidae > Gallinago > Gallinago jamesoni. The sequence continues at coordinate 99,380,963 of JAOQGH010000012.1, read as the reverse complement.
TTAATAAAGATGTTTTCCAACTTCGTTTCTGTTCTCAGAACACATTGTGGCTTCCCATAAGTAATTTTATGGACAAAACCTATATTCGGTTTACAGTTTGTGGCGATTCTTGACTTATTCCTCCATTTGCCCCTTGCCTTCTAGGACTAGGGATGCTGTGTGTATAAGGCCATGTATTTTATAAGTTTTGATGGGCTTAATGATGCATTAACATTGAAATAAGGTAGTAGAGCAATTTCTCTTGATCGACAGTTTTTCCACAACATTTTGCTGAAGAGACTTGAAGTGTTCATTGTTCTGTTCTGACAGTGTCCCAAACTGTCTCAGATGTAGAATTAAATATTGCAATAGCTGTCCCTCAAAATTTAGTTTAAAGATGCAAAATAGTGCACTTAATAACTTAGGCCTGATTTTAATAAATGTTCTCTTTGGTTTTAAGCTGAAGCAGCAGCTATGATTTCACAAGACCAGGAAGAATTTGAGAAAGCACGCAAACTTGTGCAGGTAACTAATTATCTGAATGTAAAAGAATAGTTCTCTAATTTATTTGCAAATTACAACTTTTGAATTGCCTTTGTAGGTGGGAAAAGTAGACATTCTAAGTGCATCTGAATTAGCAGATACTTCGTGGAAATCTGCCAATAGCTACATTCTGCCGAGAACATCTGATCTGGATAAAGATGCCAGTTACCTACGTCTGTCTTTAGGGGAGTTCTTTGGTCAGAGATCTGAAGCTCTTGGTTGCCTTGGTGGAGGCAGTGATGTGAAACGGGTATGTATCTTGATATTAATACTAAAACGTAAGGAAAGGACAAGAGTTGAATTAAATGCTGCTCACACAGGGGTATTTGAACAGTGAAGGTCTTCGAATGGCTGTTGATAGTTGAGGTGCTATGTAGGCAAATGCCTAACTTCAGTAAAAAATGTAGTCATCTAGACTCTAAGTTACCAACGTACTTCTGTATGCTTCTTACATCCATCTGATACCTGTCTCTTCTCTTATCTGCTGTTGGTAGACAGTATCTCATGTGTATTGCCAACAAAAAAAAGAGGGCAGGGTAGTGTGTGCAATGGAAGAAGTCAGATATCCTTGTGTAATTCTGTTGTGCCCTGATGAATTGGTAGAGTAAGCGTGTTCTGTCCTGTTGCATTCAGAGGCTGAGTGACAGAGAATGTGATGAGAGCATATGTAGTTTCTTTTGTATAACTGGTATAAATAAGTTGTTAGTTTATTTTATATTTATATTGGAAGTGTACATATTTGGATTAGGCGTTTGCAATGCTAGGAGACATACGTTATTTCTCAGTGGCATGAGAGCCAAACATCAACTAGGGAGCTCCTGTGGCTGAAAGTGCTTTGCAAGGCCACTGAACTTATTTATTAATGATTAAATTTACTAATGCTGTATTCTGGGGTATATTTTTTTTATAGCCATCTTTTGGTTACTATATTACATCTCCAAAGAAAAGACAACCTGTTGCTTTGCTAAGACAATCTGATTCATCAGGAAGTCACGTCACCCAAGAGATTTCGCAGTTGTCTGAAGTGTTTTCAGGTAATTATACAATAGAAGGGTCAGCCCTAGACAGTAGTTATAAGAAATTCTTAACTATTGTTATATGTAACTATTAAAGACTATTAAGAGTAATCCATGATAGAAAGACTCCATAGTTTTCATTCATCAAATACCTTTTTTGCTGTGAGCAACTCTCCACCCCTCCTTGCCCCAGAAAACCACAGAACCTAAACAGTTACAAGAGAGAACATTCTAATACTAAGTACTGTCCTGAATTGTCTTGGATATTTCAGCATTTTCAGATACTGGATAACTACCAGGATGCCTTATAATAATTAAAATCCGTTCAGAGTTTTCCTGTTGAAAGAGCTGTATGAATGTGTTACCAAACAAACAAAACCCACATAAAATTGGTCTGTTTCTCTATATCCTCTATACCTATACGAGTAAAGAAGGAAAACAATTCAGGTTATAGCTGAGCTGACAGTGTGTGCATAAAACATAGTCTGCTTTTTTTCCTGCCATGTTTTAAAAATAATAAATTACACTCCCATGACATCTGCTTAACTTAAAGTAATAATTCAGGAGGTTCTTCCAAAATTTTGTATGTGAAGATCACAACATGCAAGAGTCTCTAGTGATTATAATTTTTTTTAAGTCTAGTGTTAGTGTGCTTAAATTCACTATACAATAGTCCAGATTTTTGTTAAAAAATACCAGGAGTTCAGTGAGTTGATGACATGTGTTCAGTTAAATTATAGTTGTAGTTGTTACTGTGAATAGCAGAAAAATACCTTAATGTGCTCTGCGGTTCTTTTGATATGAAGTTTACTATAAATGCTTGAGAAAGTTGGTATTTGGTCACTTTGTGGCCAAGATAATAATAGTTACTGACATCTGATTTTCAGTAGTACTAACAAATAGTAATCTTTATCAGCAATACCAGTATGCAATTCCTGCTTAAGAAGCAGGAGATGGAGAGGAAGCTGAGAGATCAGCAACCTGAGGAGGGCATTACTTGAAATATGAGGTATATCCAAACTCCAAATACCTACTTGAAGAATAGACACAAAGGAAAAAAAAAACAAAACAAAACCCCACCAACGAAACAAACCAAAAATCTCAACACCTTCCTTTCCCCTCCCCTCCACCCTCCCAAACCAAAAAATGTTTGTCTCATGCTTTTTTCTCACTATCAAAGCATCTTCAGAAGTTTGGTTTACTGTTCTAGGGAGTCCAGATGTTTTCCTTCCAGCAGGAACTCGTTTGTTGAAATGTATGGTCTCATATGAACAATACCTTCTTGTTTGGATTTGATCTCCTAATCAACAAGATTATTCCTGGTTTTGATGGTTTCAGAAACATACCTCTCCCTCCTAAACATAGTTCTTCAAAATCACCAGTTTACTACTACTTCAGTCAAACCAGCATAAGAAAACTGGCTTTACTCAGATTTAACTCTTCTAGTTTTCTTACTGGAGTTTGGCCTATGTTCATACTACCTTGCGAACGCTGTTATATGAAAGGGTTTATTTAGCTTATGCTAATATGATAAGCTGCCTGAAAATAAAATTTGAAAAGTGAGCATGGTATTCATGATGCCAAATAATTTTGTGACTTGAATTTAAACTTTGAGGACTGTACAAGAAGCAGTTGATGCTTGCAGTATTTGGGTTTGTGCCATTATAACAGCTCTTTCTATAGAGCATTGAGAGAGCACGTGTATTGCAAGAATGCAGGTGCTTAGACAATTCACTTACTGTAAATTAAGTCCCTGTATTTATTTTTTTTGTTCTTAGATGACTTAGAAACACAAACAGAAGAACATGCAAGTTCTACCAGATGTGAAGGTGCCTCTCATAGGATGGATAGTGCAGCTGGAATACATAAAAGCATTAATACAGAAGCTGCTACCAAAATTAAAGCGAAGGTATTTCTCTTGTATTTTTCTATTAAGTGCATCTATGAACTTGAACAAAATTCAAATAACTCCAGTTATTATTGTTTCTTTAAATACGGCTAAATTACGTTTTTCATATCAGCTCACTGCTTTTTATATTGATCTTTGGAATCATAGCAGGTGACATGTTATGTTAGGATAGTTTCATTAGAATGCCATGACCCTGTAATGGGTTGGATGTTACTATCTTTTGTTTTTTTTCTCCCTTCTTTCACTTCGGAGTTGCTTGGTCTCCATAGTTTTTCAGAGATTCCTAGGCTGAGAGGTGGGTAGAGATTGTGGTCTGACAGACACAACTGACTGCTTATTCTGTGTCCTTTGCTAAGAATAGTCAATGTGAAAACTAAAGAAGAATTCAGACTTAAGTGATAGAGAAAACTGTAGAATGAGCTTTGTTTTTCCCTTGTTGAGAGGCAGATTGATTTGAAGTTAATTGGGAAAATACTGTGTATTTGGTCATGGTAATTTCCTGCTGTTTCTTCCTGATGGGATTTTACTCCGAGTCCTTTCAACTGAATTTAAACATTTTAGAATTTTAAAAGTTTTACAAGAACCAAGGCTTCCTAGCAGGCAATCTTTATTTAATCTTTTGAAAAAAAACTTTGTGGAGCAGACTTAAAAAAAAAAAATCAGTACAATGAGAATTATGCCTATTGCCTAATGCTTCTTAACAGGTGATTAAAAATGTGACAACTAGAAATATTAATACATTACCATATACTGAAATGCAAAACAATTTTAACAACCAAACAACCCAACAAGCACCAAAGCACAAAACCCAGAAAACTGAAAAAAAGTTCTTAATTTGTTGCTTAACTTGTTTTGGTTTGTTGTAGGGTGGAATTCATAAAGAAAAGTTTGAAGACGGCTTATCTAATAATTCTGACTCTGTCCTGAGTATTAGCACAATTGCCTCTGCTATTGCTAATGCTTCTTCCAGTGCTGATCCTTCCCAGCTGGCTGCTATGATGATAGCACTCTCTAAGAAAAGTAAAAGCACACATTTCCTTCCTGGAATTTTCAAAGAGATGGAACTCTGCAATAACCAGGTATTATCCAGCAATGTGGAAAATAGTGCATTTGATATGGAAAAATACCTCAAGAAAACAGATGAGAATGGACATGAAAGTGACTATGAGAGTATTGTGAAGCATGAAGCATCTGTCCAGAACCTTATGCTTGATACCTTTTTACTGGATAAAGATAAAAACAAGGATGTTCTTGCAGAAGACTTGATAAATGATCATAACAACCTGCAAGAAATAGAGAAGCGATTTCTGAATTATTTTAATGAAGAAAATGATACTCATAATTTCTCTACTCTGTCTGGTATTCCCAACCACAAAGATGTAACTGCAAATAGTGTTGAATATTCAGAAAAGTTGTCAAATTTGGTAAATAGTAAACATTTACAGTCAGTGAATGCTAGATCAGACATGCTTGATAGCCAAACCTCACCTACTGGAAATGAAGCACAGACATGTGGAATTCCTTTAGCAGCAAAAATGGAAGTGGCACAGAAAAGTTCACTTGCTTACCAGAACAATGATCTCACTGGTAGATGTATCAGGGAAGACACAGAAATAGTAGATCAAGGAACAAATGCTGTTCCTGAAACATGTAATGATTTGGTGGAAAGAAATACAGGAAATACTTTATCACTTGGCAACTTAAAACCTGCCAAACAATCTAGTAACTATGTCTCAGTAAGTCCTACAAAGGCAAAGTCTACGCAGAAATTGAACAACAGTGAAAAGAAGCAAAGTGGGAAAATAGAGATGAGAAACAAAGATGCCAGTACTGCTTGCAGTGGGAATATGAAACATGTAACTTTTGAGCAGCTCTCCCCAACTTCCCAGAATAGTACTGGTAAGTAAGCCTATATAAACATAACCTGTTGTTGAAAAGGCTTTTCTTGACAGTAGACTTGTTCCCTGTGCTTAAATAAATACTGTTATTAAATTCTGTTTATTTGCCAGAGCATAAACCAACTCACTCTGAATGCGAATTGCAGCCCCTCGAGGATGAGCAGTGTAGCTTCAGACCTTCAACTTCACCACTAATCCACTCTTCTCCTAGTGACACTTCTGGAACAGCATTTTCAGGGTAAATTTCTTGGTGCAGGTTATAAGAAAAATTAATGCTTCATGAGGATTTTTGAGGGATCAAGTTTTAGTTTAGTGTTGTCCTTGATCTGATCTTATAGAAAATCTTTATTAGGCTAATACTGCTTTCTGTTTGTGTTTATTATGTGTATAGGGAAGCAGTCTAGGCAATTATTAATCCTTTTTTTTCTTTGCTGCTCTGATGAAACAGAAATGCTGGGTAGGAACGTTGCTGTTTCTGCTCAGGATTATCTAGTAACACAAGAATGTAAAATATTCAGCCTGTTAGCTAGTCATATACCTCAGATGCCTAAAACTTTTTGTTGATTGAGCTATAAAATCCCATATTTGTTAATTGTTTTTCCAGCATAATTCCTGTATTACAATTAAAGCTATTTGGTTGGGGGTTATGATGTTAATTACATGATAAAGCTTGACATTGTGTAGATGGATGAAGATGTGTTTTTTGTTTTTTTTAAACTTAGAAGTATTTCAGCTCAGTTTGGTTCTCTGATTCATACCACTGCTTGTTGTGAGAGGATGGGTAGAAATATTTGCATTGCTTTTAACTACTTCACATTTGGAAATGGCATGTTGTGCCTAAGATTTAAGGCTTTCTTAGCAACTGAAAGGGCAATGTTTTTAAAATGAGCTCCCATAATAATAAGTGTGATATAAACTATAAGATTACAATAAGTTGATTGTGTAGTCCTAAACACATAAACGTGACCAGTAGCCAATGCTATGTACATGCTCATAAAGAGAGGCAACTGATTTCTTTGCCTTAACTTTTAAGGTCGCTGTTTGATACTTAACTACAGTTAGTGTGTTGTGTGTGATATTAGAATTACAGGCTGTCTGGCATTTCTCGGAAGTTAAAATGTGCAGAAGTATGTGTATTTTTGCAAGTGTGTTATATAGATTAGGATTTCCAGTTAAAATTGTCAGGGACTTTAATTGTTTTCATGTTATCTCTTCATGTTTCACAAAGTGGTAAGAGATCTTGTGTTTTCAGGTGTGTGAAATGAAGACAATCTCAGCAATTAATAGGAAATACTGATGTGTGATGCCTGGGATGTTGAATGATATCATTTGACATTCTTCCATCTAGTTAGATACAAGTATATTGATTCACCTTTTTTTCTTTTAATAAGTTGTTGTGTTGTTTCTGTGACCTTAGTATCTGAGTTGGGTTGTAGAACTCTGATGCTTTGCCTTATGGATATATATCTAATGAAAATGGGTTCTATGTACATCAAAGGCAGAATTTGTAAAGATTAATTGAGAGGTGATTTCTCATTTGTACTGACTGTACCAAACAGAATGGCTATGGAAGATGACTTAGAGTAGTATAGCTAACGTGTAGCATTAATTTTCTTGGCAGCAGCATTAGAAATATATTCTAATACTGACATACTTTGTTTTTCAGGTCTGAAACTGACTTTACTCGCACATCACATTATCAAGAATCTTCTTGCAAAGAAAGTGTACTGCCTCAATCAGTTTACTCAAGTCCCAGCATGAGCAGATTAACGTATGTCTCTGCATCTGAGAATACCCTTAAGAACACAGCTGTAATAGATAATCCAGAAGCATACTGGGTAAGAAAATGTTGAACTGTAAATATGTATTCATTCCCTCTCTTTAAAACGAAGAAAACAATGTGGCCCCTTCACCCCCAAACCTTTAAATGCTCAAAATAATTCTAAATTAGAAAAGCGCTAAGGATTTTGGAACAGTTTAGGATATGCTGTGCGTAGGGAAAATGTATTCTGCTTCTCCCCTGCTCCTGAGTTTCAGAAATCTAAATTCTGACATAGATTGTGTTAAATGCACAAACCCTAATGAACATAAAAGTAGTAAAACACTCAGAACTGCTAACTTTCAAAAAAAGAGTGTATTTTCCCCTTTCCTTTTTTTCCCTTCAATTTCTTGGTGAGTCATGCTGTTCTTGGAATGCAGTGTAGTATTCCAGTAGTCGTTTGTAGGATCTATATCTGCTTTCATCACCCCTGAAGCTCCCTTTCTGCCTAGCTTCAGCTGTTAAGAGATTTATATATTTTTTTGGAGAAGTGTTTATAAATATGTATTTTAGCCTTAACTACTTTTTTCATGACTGAAGCTATCATGTTCTACCTCTGCCAGTCATCCTGATGGTTCTTACTGCTTTAGCAAAGAGTGCACTCTGAAAGTGAAACTTTTGTTCAGACTTGCAATCTTATGCTGATTAAGATAATTGGCATTCTTTAATCTATATCCACGACTCCCTTGGAATCTGAAATATTTCTGTTATGACTTCCCCCTTCTAAAGTGTGTGGAAACGTGGATGAAACTTTAAAAATCAAACAAACAAAAGCTGAAAAGCCTCTCAGGCTGCATCCATATCTGAATAAATCTGAGTCATTACATTTAATTTGTAATGTCATTCAGTTGTGGATTCCTCTACCATGGGAAATAGAAATGCTATCTGTTGTGCTTTTTTTTTTTTTTTCATTTGCAGTGGGTAAGGCTTTTCAGGACTGGTGGCTAGTGAAAGCTTAGTGAAGCCTTCTTTTCCTCCCTTGGCAACACCAGCAGCCATGTTCCTTTCTGCTGAAAGCTTCAGAAAGAAGGAAGCATGTGTTCTGGCTTATACCTCATTTTGTTCTGTCTAGTTGCTCAAGTTGCACAGGGAATATCTGTTATTTTCCATCTTGATGTTTCCAGTGGGAATCACAATCCTGTAGGAATGAACCTAAGGGCAAATTTAAACGGGTATTTGCTTGGAGTCAGTGCTGTCGTAGCATCAGTTCCTGGGTCTATTTCATGTTTGAAATGCATGTGGTTCTAGATTGCTGTCATCTCATGCAAACGGGTGGCCCTTGATGCTTTGATGTAACTGGCTGTGTGCTAGTTTGCCCCTCTGTCTTGAAGAGATTTCACTATTTGAGTAGTCTTCATTCATCAGGATAGTTTATCAAGGAGATCCCCAAGAACTTGACCAAGTTTTACATTTGTATTATAAGTATGCTTATAAGTCCCATTTGTAAGGCTGCAGCATTAATTTATTCCTTTGGGTTAGTAATCTTTTATGCTGAGAGAGACTCTCATTTCTACTTGTTAAGAGACACTTTAACGTTCCTTGCCTGAAACTTTTTACAAACAACAAGAATGTTTGTATTGATGTTATCTTCAGATCTGAATACTTCCTATAGCACAACTTGTTAATCAGTGGTGCCCTCTCCCTTAGGATTAGGTTGTCAAAAGTGCGTGATTTTTAAATTTTTTTTCTTAAAAAGCTGGCAAGTATGTGTTTAGTGGTGTGGTTTGGATTTTTTTTTTTCTCAAAAAATCTATCTTATGATGTTACTGTAACGTACTGCTGAACTGAAGTTCAGATTTAATACCTAACCACATCAGCTTTTTGTTGTGGTTAATACTTGCGGATTCTCATTTCTTGTTAGAAGAAACTTTGCACCTTTGCATTTGTGAAAGTCATGAAGAATATGGAGATAAATAACCTATACTACGCTTGAATGCTGCTAATTAGGATTGATTGTTTCAGAAATAGTGTGGCCAGTAGGACTAGGGAAGTGATTGTCTTTTTGTACTCATCACTGGTGAGGCCACACCTCAAATACTATGTTCAGTTTTGGGCCCTTCACTGCAAGAAAGACACTGAGGTGCTGGAACGCATTCAAAGACTGGTAACAAAGCTGGGGAAGGGTCCAGAGCACAAGTCTTATGAGGAGCAGCTGAAGGAGCTGCGGTTGTTTAGCCTAGAGAAAAGGTGACCGAGGGAAGACCTTATCACTTCCTACAACTACATGAAACGTGGTTGTAGCGAGATGGGGGTTGGTATATTCTCCCAAATAAAATTAGGATGAGAGGAAATGGTGTCAAGTTGTGCCAGGGGAGGTTTAGATTGGATATTAGGAAAAATGTCTTAATTGAAAGAGTTATTAAGCGTTGGAACAGGCTGCCCAGGGAAGTTGTGGCATCACCATCCCTGGAGGTACCTAAAAGGCATGTGGATGTGGTGCTTAGTGGTGGACTTGGCAGTGCTGAGTTTATAGTTGGGTTCAGATAAAGACAATTTAAGTGAAGATGGCGCGGGGGCTGGGGGTGGGGGAGAGTGGTGCAAAAACAATCACTTGCAACCAGCAGACCAATGCCCAGCTAGTCTCTAAACAACAGGTACTTTGGGAAATTCCCCCCCCAATTTTATTGCTGCGCATGGTATTCTATGGTATGGATTTTCTCTCTGGTCAGTTGGGGTCAGCTGTCCTGACTTTGTCCCCTCCCTACCTCTTGTGCACCCCTCGCCTGCTCTCTGGAGTGGCAGAGTGAGAAATGGAGAAGGCCTTGACACATTGCAAGCACTGCTCAGTGATAGCCAAAACACCAGTGTGTTATTAAAGTTGTTTTGGTCACAGATCTAAAAATACAGCGGTACAGGAGCTACTGTGAAGAAAATGAACTCCATCCCAGCTAGACCCAGTACACCTAGCTAGAATGTGACTTTAGACAGCAAACAGGTTGAAGTTGCAGGTTTTCTTTTTCAGGGTGAGGAGTCACAGGTATTACAAAAGCAAAACTTCAGACAGGAATTGACAAGCTTGATTATTTATATTGGATGGCAATACTGATATTAAGCTGTGTCTTGTTTTATGTACCCTCTTTGCTCTTGTAAAATTTGTAATACTGCATATTATATTTGTTTACTAGAGTGAAAATGCTAGTGAATTGAGCACAACAATAATTCAAGCCAGCCCAACTCCTTCGCAGGAACATACAAATGAAAATCTGGAAGACCACTCATGTCCAAGAAATAGAAAAGAAGCACTGCTTAATATTGACCAGAAATCTGAAGAAAATGAACTTGCAGGTCTTAAAAGAAGGCTTGATGCTATACTGGGTGAAGAGCTGTCCAAAGAAGGTTTTCCAAAGAATGAAAAGCAGATTTCACCTGTTCCTTCAAATGTAGCAGCAAATGATAAAGAGCTAGACCATGTTAAATCAGCTTTGCCAAGTAAATTCTGCATCTTTCAGCCACTTTCTGTTAATGTTGATGCACAAGAAGTGTGTCCTGATCAAACAAGCAAAGCAGAGAGACAAGGATTATCATCCTTGAATGTATTACCCATATATCCTGGATTAAGCACTTATATGCCATTTAATCAAAACTCATCTGGTGAACAGTATGTTCCTATTTCCAGCTTTAAATCCCATGTCACTACCTCTGAGAGTCAAGCGATTTCTTCTTCTGTTCCCACGTTGCTTACAGGATGTTCTCTTGCAACGACTCCATTTGCACAACAGCATCTGGGAAATAAACCATCTACTGGAAATACAGTTTTGTCTCAGTTTCATGGTTGCAACTCTGCAGGTTTTGGTCATCCAGCAGGGCTTCCTTGTGCTGGTATCCCAGCAGGACATGTTGAGAATCCACTTGTGGTAGGAATTCCTTTAGGTCCACATATTGGTCCTGGCTCTTTGGGTGCAGCTTCTCTTTGTAATCCACACTCTACTTCCTGGAACAAGAATATTGTAAATGTAAAATCATGTACTGTACAACCTCTTGGAGCTGTTGGAAATGAGTGGGAGTTGACAAAGTCATCTGGTATTGGTAAGTATGTTTTTTAGAGTGTGTTTAAAATAGCAGTTGTGAACAAGAATGGTGATAGTATTAAGATGACTACTAAATGTAACCACAATTATTCTTTATGTAAACTTTGTACTTTTAAAAAAAGGTATTACTAATTTTCCTTATTTAATGATACTCTCTGAATTAAATGTCTATTCTTATAGTCTCCCTTATGGTCTTAAAAATTTTTTTTCATAATTGAGAAAAATTTCAGCATTAGTGGTTTTGTGTATTTTTAAAGGATTTAGAACTGTCTTTCATAGGAGGAAGAGAAGCAGTTCATGCCAGGCAAGCCAAGTCATGCTTTGGAAATTCATTTGTATTTTATCTGGAAAGTAGATGGCATTTCTTTCTCTAGTCTAACTCGCTATTAACAGTCAGTTAAGCCAAGAAATCCAAGAAGAGTGGAGGGCTTGGACTGTTTTCTGGTTATGAATGGGAAAGACAAGCTGCCAAGTGGTTTCTGTACTTACTGCTATTTCTCTGTGTCTTGACTTCGGTCTAAACCTAAGCAATGCAAATTAGTGTTTTATTTTAAAGACTTCTTTTAACCTATGATTTCTTTAGTTGCTTTTTTTGCTATACATTTTTGTGGCTATTTCTTTCAGATGAAATGAAAAGATAATGGGGTTGAAGGTTTAAGTTTGATAGTTTATAGGTGATTTTCTGTTTATTGATTATTCTAAATTATTGATCTTGTTAGTGCATTTTAAAATAGAAAACTTTGAACAATCTTACTCTTTTCCTGCTCTTATTATACAAAATTTCTAGGTTTTTTTTACATGTTTTTGAACTCTGAATATCTGTGTAGTTTAAACTTAATTTTTGGCAAAGTAGAGCTTTTCAACTTAACTTCCAGTGATGCTGGTCTTAGTTTGTATTTTCACCTTCCTACTTCTGCTAAATTTTCTTTTTTTGGAGGGGAATAAGAGTGTATGGCTTTAAAATAAAACTTGTTGCTCAAGTAACTAAAACTGCTTCAGGTGAGTCTGTTTCTGACAAAACAAATTATTAATTTGACAGGAGTACCCATTAATGGGTTTCTGGATCTAATGAAGATTGATCCTTGGTGTGCCAGAGAACTCTTACCTCCATTTCAGTTTTGAGTTGTCCTTATAGTGACTTGTCCTCTGAAAGTGTTGGTTTGGAATATTTTAGAAGTAAAACATTTGGAGCAGAATTTCTTTTTGATTTGGTGATAACTTTTTGACAGCATGTCTACAGCAAAAATCTACTCTAGGAGTACTCAGTATTTTCTGTAGCAAAAAGTGCCTGAACACTTTTTTAGGTAGCAGTTTTACTCAGGTAAAAAAAGATTTTTTTCCTTTTGGTCAGTGTAAATGTTCAAAAGTTGTTGTAATGCTAATATTCACATTTTCTTAGTTGGACTAGTACCGATTAAATTGTGAACACCGAGTATTTTATATAGGGAGTGTGTGTATATATATATATAAAAACAATCCATTGAAATTCTGAGTATCAGGCTTGTGGAAAACATTCTTATGAAAACAGTAGGAGTCAAACATTTCCTTGCCACAACAAAGTATTTGTAAAATGAGTTTATAAATTTGACATGATGGCAGCCTGAGTACTGATTTGCTTCTGGGTACTTGGAGCTAACAGGGGCACATTTTCTTTCCAAGGACATGTAAAAGTACCAGAAGAATTGAAGTTTCCTAATGCCTGTTGCGTGGGAATTGCATCACAGACGGTTCTTAGCATTTTTAATCCAACTGAACGGTGGTTGCAGGTCAGCATTGGAATACTCAGTGTTTCAGTTAATGGGGAAAAGGTAAGAGACTTTTTTTAAATAAAGCTATAAGAATAATGCTGTAATCTTACCAGATGTCATATGTAAAATTAGAGCCCTCAGTAAAGATTTGTAGCTTTTTCCCCTTCTATAGTTAATATGCACAAAAGCAATGCTACCCTCTTTTAGCCAGGCCACTTGACTTGTTCCAACAAGTAGGCATAGGGAGGTAAATGCTGCATGACAGGATTGACTTGCAGATTTGTTCTACGTGTGTAAAGTATGGTAGGTTTGAATTCACTACTTATTCATTCCCCTTTGTATGCAAGGAAAGTCACCCCTAGAAAATAAAGCTTCCATGCTGAGGATTGTTACTTCTAACACATTTTGTGTGGTTTGCTCCTGTTTTTCTTCATATCAGGAGATACAATGTGACAGAGAATGAGAAATATTTGGAGCAGATTTCAAGATAGGTGGGTTGTTCTGTGTGAATGTGTAGCTTGTTGGCCATAGATTGAGCATCTTGCACTTTAATTTTATTAAATTTTATAAACTTCTGTCATGATAATAATAGTTCCAGAGGTAAAAGATCTCAAGAACGTACTAAGGAGTTAGATTAAAGGTTCATAAGTAAAATTTAATTTGCTTTACTGATGAATACTCTTAATAGAGAAGAATGTAACAACTGAACAAGCATAGTGTACTCTGAGCTTCTGGCTTGGGAGCTCTTGATGATAGCTAGATGATATTTCTATTTTTACTAGTTTTTAGTGGACTGCTCTTTGTCTAGTTAATCTTTTGAAATTGTGTAGTGTTGTCCACAGTTCAGTTCAGTTGTGGATTCTATGCACTACTTTCTTCCTTTTTTTTTAAATCTGGTTCTTGCTGGTTTTGTTTCATGGTCCTTATTACTGAGAAATAGTGGACAATAATTCACATTATATATTGATGCTTCTAAGGCTTATAAATCCTTATTGTATCGCTCCCTTGGTATACTTTTCAAGCCGATGTAGCACATGTCTTTTCAGGAGGATGACTTCTGTTTTTGCTCTAATTTTTTTTTAATATTTCCTCTTTCAAAACCACCAAACCACAATTCTGTGTTTGTGTAGCTGTATACATATGTATATGAGTTAAGATTTCTTACATATTTTTTCTAGTTGCTCAGTATAATAGGGCTCTTAAGCAGCTCTTCGAACCTGAGACTATTGTACCAGGAAGTGATTTTTTTCATTAAATTACTTTACAATTGACAGTGCCACTTAACGTTGTCTCCATGAATAAATAAGTCCATTTAACTTGTTTGCTGGAGAATGTAATTAAAAAACCATTTTTTTTCAGTCAAATTAACTCTGAGATAACACTGAGTATGACTTGCAGTCTGTCGCTCCTTCTTGAAGATATTCTATGAGTGTGTTCACAACAGAAACATTAAGGCATCTGCAGTAGGATTTACTGGTGACTTCCATCCACTGACCTTTCCATTGCTATTCCACCATATGGCTTCCTCCCATCTTTGGTGGCAGAAAGCATCAAGTAAATTGGCTTTGTTTATTTTGCTACTGTTCTTTCTCAAAGATCAGGGGAATACTAATGAATTCACTTTCAAATACAATAAATACTATAATCGTAGTGTTAATCTTTCACTAGATGCTGGAAAGAAACACCAGCAACTTTCAGACTGACTTATCTAGCTCTTCATAATTAAAAGAAAATGCCTACAATTAGTGAGATGGAAGTGGGACATGAAGATGCAATAATTAATATTCAGCAAAAATTTGTACGGACTGTTTGTGTTGAACAGCAGTGCTAATGTGGTGTTTTGAAAGAAGCTGTCCTCTAGCAAGAGGCCTGATGAAAATGACAGAGATTTTGTTTTTCAGATGGATCCTGTTAAATACCAGTGTCTGGTTTTCAAGAACAGAAGCATCGTAGGACCCTATTCTACCAATGATCTGAAAATACTTTTCTTACCATGTCATTCGGGGATCTTTCAGTTTATTCTCAATGTTTCATCTTGGCCAGTTTCTGCAGATGCTGAGACAGTTGTTCAGGCAGAAGCTTTGGCAAGTAGGGTGGTTCTGACAGCAGTCGCTGAAAATCCTAATTTAGAAGTAAGTAGCTGCTTATTGTGGTTTTGGGGTTTTTTGGTTAGAATTTTAGGAATAGTTTAATGATACTAGAAAAGAAAAGGAATGCAAGGTTTTTCCTCAAAGGAACCTGGGATTTCTTATCTTTATATGTTTGGAGTGGGGAGGGAATATAGCAGAAATTTTATGAGAAACTTATATAACTATCTAGCATGTTTTAGTTGGGGAAGAGCATCTAGGTGGAAATGAAGAATTACGCAGCTGTTGGAAAATAATAAATTAAAAGGTATTGCTCTTTTATTATTAAAAGAATGGAAGAGATCTTAAACATCTAATGATTTTTAAGTATCTGGTATGTTGGATACCATTGGACGTTAAAGTATAACAAATTTATTTCCAGTTCTTTATTTTTTAAGTCACGTAGGCTTTGTCTTCGTTTCTCACTACTTCCAGCTTATATATGGCTGAAGAGAATATTTTCTTATTTTGATTAATAATCAAATGTAATGCTTTGTCTTATGTCTTTTCATGAAGAATAATGTGGTGGGAGACAATGTGACACTAAGAATTAAATCTGGCTTTATGTAGCCCTAAATTTAAGAGTATAGACAGGCAGAAATGGGCTTGATGGTACTTTTGGGGGCAACTGAACAAATTATGTGATAGTCTGTGATGTCACTAATAAAATTTTCAGTTGTTAATCACAGCTAATAATTTTTTTCTATTTTCAAGTGGTCTGTTTACCTGTTTTGGGCTAAGTGTATGTTTTGAAGTAATTGTATTTTAGTTGAATGGATATAGGGTTTTTATAATGCTTCTTCCATAAATTTTAGTTTAATTTTTAGTGCATTTTTGTATATGTAGTTTGGCAAAATCCTTAATTGTCCATATTCTTTGTGGTATAGTTCATTCAAATATGTTTCACATTTATATTCAAATTAAACTCTATTCTGTATCTCAACGTCTTGTTATATTCCTGAGATTGGAAAAGGTAGCAAATAAAAGCTGTATTTTTTTATGGTAACAAAAAATTAACTACTTCTAAGTTACTTTCTTAACTTTTAACTTGCTAGAGTGATGTTTTAACTGACACTCCTTACTTGCTATCAATAATCATAGTTTAAATTCATTTTTATTTGTAATTAGCCAAAATTATTTTCTGGATGAATACAGCAATGAGAGTGGCTTGATTGAGGTGAAATATTTGGGAGATATCAAAAGGAGTTACATTCAATTGGCTATTAAAGGAAACATATTTCTTCTTTCCCGCTACCCCTGATAGGAGGTGTGTTTTGTATGTGGTTATAGCATTAAGAGGATGGAACAGGTGAACATTATCCTTACTTTCCTGATGCTTTTGTATGGTAGTGTGTTCTGGAGGTTTTCCTTCCTTGTAAGTTCTGCTTTGCCTTAAAACCAGGTGGAAACAGGCGACAGAGATTATCTGGATTTCGGTGACTTGACTTCTGGCAGTTGGAAGGCTCTTCCACTAAAACTTACCAACAAAACCCATGCTTTTGTGCCAATTAGACTTATTATTAATGCCGTAAGTACAATAAGCTTCCTGTATGTGACAGTTAACTTCTTGTGATACTGAATTTTAATACCAAAACACTTTGTTATATGTCATTAGTGTCCATACCCTGGACATTAGATGTAAGATTCCCAAGAAATCTTTGGTTAGTCAGGAAATATATTTTATTTTGTAGGGTGAATGATGCCAACAAAAATGCTTCTGGGATAGGTGTGGGGTTTTATTTAGTGTTTTGCTTTTTGTTTGTTTAGGTTTGTTGGTTTTTTTGCCATTTAGTCATGGACTGCTGCCTCTGTGTTGTCCAATTTGAGAGCATGAGGCAGCGGATGGCAAAAAGGTTGGGCTGCCTACTCCTCTCCTCTGAGAAGACGGAGACATATTCCACTTGCTTCATAGCAAATTTGACCTATTGTCTCTTTCTTTGTGTTATGGTTTGAAGAGCCCCCCAAAATTTATTGTTGTTTAGACAATTATTCTATCACCTGATGACCCTTCCCCACCTAGGCGGGGGAACTGGGGAAAAAACAAGGAAACCTGAGGGTTTCCTTGTAATGTAAACAGATTTAATAGAATAATCCAAAATAATTAACATTAGTAATTCTGTAGAGCCAATGTTGATCCTGATACCAATATAAAATATAGGAGGATTATACTCAGCCCATTCTGTCAGCAGGAAGCTGTGCACTCCTAGCAGTGGACAGCAAATGTCGGACACTGTGAGTGTTATGGCTTCAGGAGGAAGGCAAGGGCTCAGGGGTCCAGTGGTGGGGCAAGGAGATCCCTGGACCGCCGCTGTTGTAGAAGATAAAAAAAAACTCCTCAGCAAACTTCTAGATTATATTGAATGTGGTGTTCATGGTATCAAATAATCCTGTTGGTCGGCTTGGGTCAAGTGCCCAAGTGTCACATTTCCTCGTCCCTGCACCTGTCAGGGCTTGAAAACACTGAGACCTTTAAACCTACATACCATAGCTGGTTGTGAAGTTAGTATTTTTGCAAACTCAGACTCTAGAGCCTTCTAAAAATGCAGTTTCCCCAAGCATTAGAAGAGGACTTACAGTAAAATTACTGAAGGAGAAATTAATCTTGTTTCTCAGCTTTTTCAGCATTATTGTTAGTGGCAATATGAAATTGAAAACTTTCAATACTTTTTTTTTTTTTTGGTAGAATGCAATAGCTTGGCGTTGCTTCACGTTTTCCAAGGAACCAGTTGATTCTTCTAAGGAACTATCACTTCAGATGAATGCTGTTTCTCAGATAGCAGCTCCGTCAGTTGTAAATCACGTGATACATGCAAGCCATGATGGGCAGGTGAGTAGCTTGTAGTTGACTGATTCTCCTGTTACTTGCTATCTGAAATGACGGTTCCGAATATCTGGGTTGAGAGTAATGATTTTTGTGGACTCTACATATTTGAGCAGTAGAGTTTTATTGCTAGCAGTATTGGGTTTTTTCCCTCTTCAATAATTCCCTCCCCATAAGATGAGTCAACTGATTTCTTTTTCAGGATCCTGAAGCTTTAACAGTTTGGGTTCTGTTCCATGCACCTAAGAAACAAGTTTCTTCAGGTATAGCAATTTGATTTTCATTTGAACTAAAACAAATTTGATTGTTAATGTATGTATGCGTTAGAATTGCAGGAATAGGCTGTGAATTTGAAATTAAATGTTCCAACTTTGGTTTTTGTCCTAATATTTCGAGTATTGCATTCAGTTTTAGTAACTGAAGACGGTGGAATACTTCTATGTCTTTATCTTTTAGATGTTAATATGGGGATTTGTACTTTAGTGTCAAGCTGTACAAAGTGATTATCTACTGCAAGATATGTGGAATTTGCTTTACTCCTTTTGCTGAGGGAATTAAATCATCACTGAAGTAAACATTGTGCTAGTTGCTAAATAGATAAGAAATCTAAAGAAATCTTTAAGCTTTTCTAGCTTCCGAAATAGTAAATAGTACCTATATCAACTAGCTTGGCTAGTATGTTAAGATATTTTTTAGGGACAATTTCAGCCATGCTTGACAAAAAGGCAAAAAATCTTAAATAAGGTCCTGTGAGACTTTATTTAAAAGAAAAAAAAAAGTGTTGCCATGGCAATGGGGAGAATTTATGTTAATATCACTACAACATTAGTTGGACAGTAAGATTGGACAGTAGCTGAAGTAAGACACACATCCATAGGTATAGTTGCTTGCTTTTGTTACTCATGGAATTGTTCCTAGATTACTTGGGTCCAGCGGATGAATTCTTGGCAAGAGTTGATGTGGAATTGGATAGTCCAGGACCTAGCAGTGTAATTAAAAGTATTCCTCTCCGAGCAAGAGCTGGAACAGCAAGGGTACATGCTCCAAAGGACTTACAGGTTTGCATGTATTTACAAAGTGTGTTTTAATAACAGTTTACCTCTCCTAGCTTACTACTTCTGTAATGTTTGGTTTTATTATAGATGTGTGTATATATATGTATACACATACATGTTTCTTTGTTTTCCAGACAATACATCTGTCTACTAGTGTGGGTTCAACAGCCAAACAGCAGCTGCCATTGAAAAATGCTGGGAACATCAGTGTGTATTTGGAAGTTAAGGTAAGTTAAAATTGTGAGTTTTGCACTGTTAATGTTGTATTGAAACTAGACCTGAGCCTTGCGATCCTAACTTCACTGTGTGATTTGACAGGTTTATAAATTTACATAAGGGAGTCCGGGGGACAGGTTATTTTTTTTTCCTCTCCTTCCAGTTGTGCACAGTGACAGTGGAAGAAACAGACAGATGCAGTTTATTAATATGTGGCTCTGTGACTAGTGATGTTACTTCACTAGTGGTGTACCATTGCCATGTTGTACTTACTGTTAAATTATTTAAATGCATTTGTGGCCCCTTCAGTGTTGTATACACAGTAGATTTCTTAACATGCCTGTCTTAAAGGTATTTGTACTGTATTGCCCAGATTTTTAGTAGAGTTTAATTCGTGCAGGGTTATGGGGAAAGTTTGAAAGATGCCAGGTGCATTTGATTTGTCTGAACTGTATGTACAACAGATGCACAACCAAATTGTGTTACTTGTTGTAGAAATGTTTAGTCCCCTAAAGTAACCAACCTACCCTCCCTTTTCTCCTTGCCCACCTTCAGATATCAAATCAAGACAGCTGCTTTGCTGTTGAAGCTGAGGATCTTTTCCTTGTTCCTGGAGAAGAAAGAGAAGTCACTGTCCTGTTTTCTCCAAAAACCGTAATGACTAGACAAAGGTAACATAACTGATTTTATGCTGCCTATTTTAAACTGAGCTACTTTTGACCTTAAGTTCGTGAACAAATTGAAAGTTTTACCCACAAGGGAATCTTTGAATTCAGTTTCCGTGAGAGTCCCTGTTCATTACAAAGTAGATTTTTGCTGGGGTTTGCTGGTTCCATAGATTTCCTGGCTCTTTTGCTGTACATACCCTAATGAGTAGCTAATATTTCCCACCACAGATCAACAAATGTCCTGAGACTTCTTTAAGGTAAGTAAATGGAGTGAATCTCTGAAGTCTTTTATGTGGTACTTGTTTCTAAAGTACAGCAAAGAGCTTTGAAATACCTGTCTTCAGCAGCTCCTTGAGTTGCTTCCCTCTTCTTCACTGCTGAGCCAAGGGAAATGTTATTTCTGTTTTACATATGAAGAAACTCAAGCACGGGATCAAAAGTAATCATTAATTTTGGCTGCAGTAATCAAATAGAAGTTCAACTGCAAATCCTGTGCACAACTAATATACAAGTTCTGCTTGCAGATGTAAGCATTCATATTTTGTACATTAGGACCTGTTGAACTTTCTGCAAAATAGAGTTGATTGGTTTAAGTGAACATTCTGATGTCATGTAAGAGTTTTTTGACAATGGCAGGAGTCAGACTCATTTCTCCAGACTAGTTTTTTCTCTTTTGTTACGTGTCTTCCAGTTTTTGCTATAATTGAGCAAGAATGGACAAAGGAATCTCTCCAAAGTGTGTTCAGCTTCACTGTCTAATTTAACTGGGCCTACCCAGGGCACCAGATTAAACAGGGAGAAGTTCTGTACTGATAACAGTATGATCCTAATGGACAGGCATGCAGAGTGATTAATTTTTGCTTTCCTGTGACTTTATGCGTAACTGCTTTGCTTTACAGGCTCAAGGGTTGGAAACTTAGCAGTCCAATTGCCAGTGCTGCCAAAACACTAATAAACTAATTACAGCAGTAACAAGTTCATGGGATGCTGGGCTCTGTCAGTAGGCATCGTAGGAGTTCAATGGCAGCTGGAGTGGAGATGCTTGAGTTTCATTCCTGGCTCTAAGTGGTTCTGTGCTTCAGCCTATTCTTTAAAAGCTTGATTTCCTTTCTGCCCTGTGCCATTTTTTTTCTCCGTTTCTTCTTCTAATTGTTTTTTCTCTCATTCCCTGTATCGTTGGTTAGATACTTCCAACCTCCCTTCCTTCCATATACAGTTTAGTCTTTTATTTCTCAGCTTCTGTCCCCCCTAATTCGGCAGGACTTTATTTTTCCTGGTTCCTCTTCTGTTTGGTGTTTTTTGGGTTTTGTTTTTTTTGGTGTGTCTAGTTTCTTCTCTGTTTTCTTTGCTAAGTAGGTCCAGCTTTCCTATTCAGTATTAGCCCATTTCTTTCTACTTCATTATTTGAGTCTACTCCTGATGCTCTCATACATCTACTTCTCTGCTCTGCCTGAAGAAGGCAGTAGTTATCTGCACTGTGCTTGTGTCCTAGAAGGTAGAGACCACATCACGAAAAGCCAGCTGTAGGTGGGCTGGCTCCCTGTCTGTGGGCTCAATGTTCTTTCTCACAGTGGTCCCAGGAAACAAAGGGAGGAAAATATCTTGGGTTTTTGGTTTAGAAGGCTACCATTATTAACAGGACTCAGTTTAGTTTTGACACTCCTGGGTGTCTCACACTTGTAAAAACATTATTGATGTTTCACAGGTATTTCAAAAGGCATCTCTTTAATCTGCATAGAGACACCCAGACTTTGTCTGTCTCCAAAATTAGTATGTCAGAATAATCAGAAGTTAGCATGGACAAAACCCAATTTGCCTAGCTGTAGTCTCTGAAATACTTATCTGAACCATTTCCAGATGAAACACTTCAGAAGATTGCTTGACATACATATGGCATGCATATTTACAAACCAAAATATTTAACTTTTGCAATGGGTAAAGCTGGCCTTTGTCACAAAACCAAAAATAAAAGTATTTGTATTTTCCCCTTAAGAATTTCACTGAATTATTAGAGTTGGAAGGGACCGTAGAGATCATCTAGTCCAACTCCCCTGCTGAAGCAGGGTTGCCTAGAGCATGTTAGAGCATGTTACTCAGGACTGCATCCAGCTGGGTCTTGACAATCTCCAAAGAAGGGGACTCCACGATCTCCCTGGGCAGCCTGTTCCAGGGCTCTGTCACCCTCACTGGTGAAGAAGGTAGTTAAAAAAGTTCTCTCTAATTTTTTTTCAGTTGTGTTTTGTTTTCATCATCTAATCTTGTTCTGTGATGGGATTAAAATTTATTTATTTATTTTTAAAGTACTTTGAAAATCCTTGTGCTGCCATCTGGGCCTCAATATGAAGTGGTGATAAAAGGTGAGGTGCAGTCTGAGGGAAACAGACCTGTGTCTACACCTGCTGCCTGCTTAGACATCCCACCCATTCTCTCCAACAAGCAGTTCCTTGCCTGGGGAGGAGTAAGGCTTGGATCATCAGTGTAAGTATAGGCCGGGCAACTGTTTATATAGAGTATCATGTTAAGTATTTTATAATACGCTTATTTGAATTAAAATTTCTTTGCTGTCCCTGTTCAGATTAATAATCCACAGATGATAAAGTAAGCTGTTTTGTGACTCAAGTGAGAGAAGCAGTATATTAATAATATCAATTTTTTTACCAGAAATTTTTCAGAAAGAAACTGTAATTGCTTGAGCTTTTTTATACTCTTCAGGACTCTTTAGATATTGTTAGAATAATATCTGATTCTGTGAGATTATCATGTCATGTAAGTAGAAATATGAAAATATTTTCTGAGCAAGTTGATGGAAAAAAATGTATTGGTTCTTTTCACACCTACCTCTTGCTAGAAATAAATCTCTATGCTTTTTTTTCTTCAGGTCATCCATCAAGACTAGAAAAATCCAGTCTTGTAATGTAATTTGACCATCTGAATAGCACAGGCTGTTGATCTTCCCTGAATTAATTTATTTCAATTGGACAGTGTTCCAACTTATAGTGGTGGAGAATCCATTGCATCCCTACTTATGATTACTTTATCCTTGAGACCAGTTCCTGTCTGCGCTTTTTTGGTTTCAAGTTTACTTAGGTATTACATGATTTAGTGAAACTGTTCATAACTGTCTAGATATATACTTTGCTGTTTTTTTTTATGTAAAGGCTGCATCAGTGTGCCATCAGCACCACTCCCAAATCCAAAACACAGCACCACATCAGCTGCCAGCAAGAAAGTCAACTCCATCCTAGCTGAAAGCATGACAGAAGCTGAAATTATTTTAATTTTTTTTTTGTTTCAAGAGAGTACAGAACAGTGTCTGCCACTGAAAATTATGGAGAGGCTTTGCTTGCTCTCTCCATCCTCCTCTGATTCCAACTGCATGACCTTCCTCTGTGTTTTTGCCAGTTTCAAGGCTTGTCATGTCCTTATGCAATCTTTTTTGACCTGTTAAAATAACAGAGACACTCACTCTTCTTGCTGAAGAGGTTTCCTTCCCCTGTCAAGGAAGAATCTCAGTACCAGAAGCCTGGTCAATGCCAAGATATATAAGAGAACCTTTTTGGTCAACCTGATGCTGCCAAGTGGCCATAATTTTCCATGGTACTATTATGTTGAAAAGTACATGTAAAGGAAAAATTATCCTTAATTTAGTTCTTTACAACTGTTCTAATAAATCTGGGTCAGACTACTTACAAGACTGGTTTTGCATAATTAAGTGGCTCTGGATAATCTAGTTGTAACCATGTCTTAAAGTGTTGGGTTTTTTTAAAGAATTTTTGTACTGACACAACTGCTGCTTGCTTTAAAAGTTCAAGCTGTTAAATACAATACTTGAACTTCAGAAAAGCTCTATTTATATATATTATGAGGTTGTTTTGCTGTATGAGGACTGATATGTAATGGTGTATAATACTGTAAGGTCTGTAAGTTTGAAGATACAGAAGTAACTTTCTAGCTACTGTATTCTATTGTACCAAGAGGTGATTTTTTTTTTATGAAATGACTTTAAAATTGTCTATCCCATTTTCTGTGTTTCCATGAATACCCATATGCAGTTAATTTCCATTTGCTGTAAAATGTATCTAAACTTCATATTTTTCAGTCAGAAGAAGCTAACTCTAAGAAATGACTCTCCATCTGTGACCCAGCATTTAAGGCTGTTAATAAGAGGCCAGGATCAGGAATGCTTTAAGGTAACTTTCATAAAAATTTCCTTTCAGTGTTTATGCCAACTCTAAGGATATGTTTGTAATAAAAATGTCTTTGCCTTGAAGTGTTGTTCCTTTAGAAATGTTAGTGACTAGTAGGCTGGGTGAGCTTGCTCTGAGACTGTCAAGGTGGACATGGTAGCAGAGCTCAAGGTATGCTGACAACCTTAGGAAGAGTTGAAACCATAACCATGCTGCAGCATGGAACTGGAACTCAGTTTACAGCTCCTTAAGCTGCTGTAGCACAACAGAGTCAGTACCGGGTGGAATGAACAGTCATTGGCCCTTCTTGCAGGAGGGATTCACTCCAAGGGACTCGTACATGAGGGAGGGTGGAAAGGAAAACTGGAATTAGCTTTTTGGAATTACTGTAACTAGAGGGGTATTTTGCATAGTCTTCATACGTTTGTGTCCCCTTTTTTCCTCAGATGTTCAGATCTGATATCTAAAATCTTCAACTGAGAGGAAATAATGTAGTGCTGTTGAAGTTCAGCCTTACTGTAATGTGGATTGAAAGCAAAAAAAAAATCCTGTGGCCTAAAGTGAGAGGCATGAATATGCTCATTGTAGGACTATAAAGTATCTTGAACTTGCTTTTTTCTGTTACATATTAAGCATTGCAACGTTATATGTGTGCCATTCTCAATTGATTTAACGCAGGTTTTGAAGAAGTTAATTTTGGGTTACTAGTGAAGTAAGTATTACTACTGTAATGTTTTTCCTACTGTAGTTACTTGCTTCTGATATCTTTGTTTTTATAGCTGCAAAGTATATTTGGATCAGAAGAACGCTTAACTAGTACTTGGGAGCTCAAAATCCGTCCCAAAGAAGATACTAACATATACTTGGTGTTTGCACCTACTCGAGTAACTTGCTGCTTTGCAAAGCTGGAAATCAAACAGCTGGGGATCCAGTCATGGCCAGGAATTAAGTTTACTGTAAGAGTCCCAACCTAACTTCTAATAATTTTAGACATAGATTTTTTTTCATAATGATTTTACATCTAACACTGAATAGGTGTTTCTATTGAAAAACTGAAATGTGTCAAGATACTCACTGTGCATATCTGTATACTTGTTAAAGATTGCGTAGGCACTAACTTTTGCATGCGGTTTTTCTCCTTGCAGAGGAAAGTGGTTTATGTACTGTTGAAAGTAGCCCTTTAACTCTAGAACTGCCAAAAAATCTGAATGTGTCTTGTTTTATAGGTAGGCCTTAAATTAGTTTTAGGCCTACCTATTAAAGTCTAAACTTAGTTTTTTTTATTTTTTCCAAAATCTTTTCACATTTTAAGCATTTTTGCTTGTCTTTGTGTAACTTTTTATATAATTCACCATAGTTGTACACAAGTTTTAGAAGCTTTCTTTCATTTGAGGTAATTTTCTTGTTTTGGTGATTTATTTTTTTTCTCCCCTTTTCCCCACCCAGATACCATTATCTGGATATGGAGGAACAAGCAGTATAGCCTTAGAAAATGTTGAAAAACTGACAGGTACTTACATGGTAATACTGGATGGATCATTGCCTTCAGGATTAAGGACTGCTTCCTTCCACATAAGAAATACAGGTTCTCGGGCTGCCTATGTTAAAGCACTGTGCTTTGCAAACCTACAGATGAAAGCAGTTATGGATCCTCAGGTAATGAGGGTGTCCCCAGAGAAGTTTGTACTAAAAGAAGGAACACATGAAGTAAGTATAATACCTGATTCTGAGCAAGTTTTATTAATTTAAATGAAAATAAATGTGATCAATGAGAATGTGTCTGACTAGTTCTTTATTAAAAGTCTCACTTAACTTTTGTTAAGTCTTGTTTTCCTTGTATGGCAGTAATTTGTTGACACATTCCAAACATTAACAGTAAGATTTTTTTCCTTAGTATCTTGTCTGTTAATTTTGTCAGGTGGTTACTATAACGTGGAATCCAATACAGAAGGAAATGAACTTCCATAAAACAAATGCATTGCTATCAACAGTATTTTTTTTTTGTGGAGATGAAATTTCTAGGCAGCAGTATCGTAGGTAAGATGTACTTTGCTATTCTAAGAGACAGATGTTTAATAAAAAGTTAAAACTAAAGGTGTATGCTACCATGAGTATGATTTTTTTTTTTAACATTCTTCCAAAAACATTGAGAACAAACTAAAAGACATTGGTGATATGGAGACATCTAGTAAGTGTTACATAGGTTGTTTGGTTTGTTTACTTGTGGTTTTGTTTACATACTGTAGCTACAATACTACTTAAGGGTTTAATTTTCTTTTTACTTTCTTGAATTTGAATGTATTGGGTCTTGGGGAAAATTTTTGCTTTTTTGTATCAGATAAGTTGTATTCTATCTTGGTATCTCTCTTTTCTATATATATATGTATCTTTCATTTTTAAAGAAAAGGTTTATGAAAAGAGTAGTGCTGAAAATCAGCAGTAGTTCGTTTTGAGCAAGATTTGCATCTTGGTTTGCTGAATTCTGTTGACAAAGACAGTGTTAGAGTATGTGTGAGGGAAATAACATCCACGTGCTCATTACACACTGGTTAAATTTGTAGAATGCGTCTTACTGAGCTTAAATAGAGGCTGTGTTATTCTGCATTTCAATTTGCGTAATTGAAATGCACAAAAATGGCATACTCTGTTAATGACATTAAGTGGCACTTTTGACTTGTGCTGTGTCGGGAAAATGCAAAATGTTAATAGGCAGAGCGCTATGGTACTGATGGTTATCATTCAGTGCAGAATTTCAGAATGGCATTATTTCACTGGTGCTTTTAAATGTGATTGCCTGAAACTTTATGGAAGTCATTGTATTTATTGATATCCAAATAAAGCATTGAACGTAGCTGAATGTAACTGTATGACTTAGAATTAAAAAGCTAATGGAATAGCTGTGTTTGTGACCTTGATAGAAAATTAGCTTATCTTAGATATCTTGGAAGGTGCTTCGTACTGGTTTTTGTATGAACTCTTCTGTCTGAGGCAACGCTCCCTGTCATTGCGTCCTCAAAGGGCAAAAATACTTAAATGTTCCGATCTACTCATCAACAGAAAACCCATTGAGAAGCTTGATACACCTATATAGGTAGTGTTGGAAACTATTTTATTTAGGCTCTGGACATAGGTATGCGAGTGAAATTATTTGCTGCTGATTTTATTAGTCATCATGTATAGCATTTGTTTCCTGAACATGGTGGTCTAGTTGGTTGTTTCTTGGTGGGAGCTTTTCTGAAGTCTCCCTTGATAATTTGAAAGAGATGCTTATGTCTTGAAATGACTGAGTACTATAAGCCAGTCAAACCCCATTCTGAAATTGTCTACTAGAACAAGAATGTGATTTGGGTCTTAGGGCAGGAATATGAAATGAATAATCTTCTTAGTCTGCCAATTTGTGGCTCTAGTTTTTTGCTTCAAAAATAGACATTGTCAGCAGCCTTATAAGCAGCTTAGACTTGAGAGTCAGTAGGGCTGAGGTATTCTTTCCACCTCCACAGCTTTGACCTATCTGAGTGTCAGGTTTTCTCTTACTGACCTGTAGCTTCCCATTTTTCTCAGGACTATTTATATCCTTATGGCTTCCAGTCTTTTCTGCTCTGTTGGTGATCACGCTTCTTGGCTCCATGTTCCTGCTGTTGGCTGTCATCTGCTGCCACTCTGCCATTGACTAGTCAATTTTTCCCCTCAAAAGGCTTTCACTCACAATCAAAATAGCATTCTCCTGCTTCTTGTGGTTATTGAAAAATCACTCAGATGCCTGATGTACTAAGCAGAAATCTAGGTAGGTGTGACTGACAGCAGAGAACAAGTACCTTTGAAAGACAAGTGTATGGCAGTTATTTCAGTGGTTCCTTTTACTGTGCAACAATAGAGCGGGTGTTTCTTAAGCATTTTAAGATTATGAGAAGATTCCAGTTTTAAACTAATGTTGCAGATTTGACCTTGGTGTGTTTGAGAAACGATAATGTTGAAATTATGCTGGATTATTACCAATTTTACCAATCTTTTCAAATTGTTTTTTCTTATACTTTGTGTAATTTAATGACTCTTGTTTCTTTATCTCTTTAACAGAGCTATGATGCATAAACCTGAAGCAGAAAAACACATAATCCCAGAATTTAGCTTCTTGAAAAACATGGTATTTGATGAAGAATTTCAAGGGGAGCAGCTTGTGACAGAAGGTAAGCCCATGACTTCTTAAAAGAAAAATGTACTACTTGTTTTTGGGTGAAAAAATGTGCTTTTAGGCTTGAATCCTAGTTATTTTTCCACTGTTTCTTTTTTGGTAAATATAGAAGAAAAATTTTCAGTTTGGATGTAATTGATTTCTCTCAGTCAAAGCCTGTCTAACAATTTACTGTACTTTTCTCCTAGTAAAATGAAATCCTAATCTATGAATATTATAGCATTAAAAATGCTCAGTTTATTTGCAGAGTATTTGCCTTATTAATAATTGAGACAAATGTGTACAAGAAATTGAATCTATGTACAAGATTCTTGTACAGATTTATGCCTGACAACTGAACTTGTAGTAATTTTTTGAATGACCTAGTATATCTTAGCCAACAGATTATTAACTAGGCCTGTATCCCAAATCTCTGTTGTGTAATCTCTGAGAATTATAGAATTGTTCTTATTAGAATTGCTCTGTTACTTTCATTTTTAGTATGTGATATCCCACGGGGGACAAGTAGTATCCGTCTCTTCTATGCAAATATGCGAAAGATTATCCTTTCTGTGTTGGGATATTCCGCTTGTGAGGATGAATTTCAGCATTTCCTGGAATTGGACAGGTAATCATAGACTCATAGAATGGCCGGAGTTGGAAGGGACCTTAAAGATCGTCAGGTTTCAACCCCCCTGCAGTGGGCAGGGACACCTCCCACCAGAGCAGGTTGCTCAAAGCCCCATCCAGCCTGGCCTTGAACACTTCCAGGGATGGGGCATCCACAGCTTCTCTGGGCAACCTGTTCCAGTGCCTCACCACCCTCACAGTAAAGAATTTCTTTCTGGTATCTGATCTAAATTTCTCCTCTTCTAAATAGTACCTCCCACTTCTAAACATTGTATGAAAAAGCTGTGTCATGATACAGCTACTGAATTAATTTCTTGTTAATAATGGAGAATTGAATTAAATTGAAGGTGCATGTAAAGAACACTGTATTTCAGTATTAAATGCTGAGAAATACTGAGTGGGCTATTATAGTTCCTCGTAAGTGATTTTTATTACTCATTTTGCTGAATGCAATCTTACTTTCAGTTTTGAGAACTCTGTCAGACACATCAATGCAACTTTGGATGTTCTTCCTGTTAAAGGACCTCAGAGTCCCCCATTACCTCCAAAACCTGATGATCTGGTTCAGAATAATGCAGATGCTCAACTGACTTGGGCTGTTAAACCTGAATGCTTGACTTTGGCATCTCCTTCTATTAGTAAGTATTTTTGAAGTAAATAAAATAACCATTCTAGTATTAAAAAAAAACTGTACTACATACTATGTTTGTAATTTATTTTGTGTTTGTAAATGTGGTTTAGCCAATAATCTTACTGCAGTAGCATTACATCAAAACAATAAGCTTAGTTTGAACACAGTTTTGGTTAAATTCTCAAAGGTAATGTGCTTTTTGTGTATATCCATATAATATGCACTGCACACCATAAATGTTTTAAAGCATTGTGAAGGTAAAAATAGAGCAGAAAAAGGTTTATCTTAATTGGTGCATCTCTGAATCTTGGGCACTTCTGTGAATTTTTGTGCATGTTACCTTTTTAAAGTTTTTTTTTTTTGTATTACAGGTGGAACAGCAGATACAGGACATGTACAAATTGTCAACAATTCTAATAGGATGTTGACATTTCAGCTTTCATGGCCAGCTCACTGCCTTACTATAACCCCACAACATGGACTTATTGAACCAGAGTAAGTTTTTCATAGGTTTCCTTTATGTGTGAAAGTGTGGTGAGGTTTTGCAGGAATTTACTTTTAGTTAGTTAGGAATTTAGGAATTTTAATTTTAGTTCACTTTTATTAATTTATTTTAATTTGTTTGGACTATATCCTGGAACTATTTTGGTTCTAGGATATAATCTTTTTGTCAGCTAACATGCAAATTTAGCTTTTATGTTTTAGGACCATATGCTTTTTACGTTCTGTACAGAAGGAATATTTTTCTGTCATCTACAAAGCTACTTGGAGACCAGGAGTTTTCTGTGCCTAGAAATACTATTATTGCATCTAGGACCTGAATGGTCAAAAAAGCTAAAGTTTTAAAAATCTCCTTTCACAATGTTTTTTGTTTAAAAATGACCTCCATGTTTAAAAAGAAAAGGACTTTTACACCTACTCACTCTTCCAGTCCTCAACAAACAAACCAACCCAAAATACCAGTTTTTATAGAATGCTTCTCTTCTGGGGATTTAGCATCTTCTTTTGCAACTGTGCTGATATTCATCAGAACTTGATTGTGAGGGGTTGTTTTGTGTTGTGACAAACCTGTGTTGCCATCCAGCTTTGGCTTCCCGATACTTGTAGGTATGAAAAAAAAAGTGGCAAAGCAGTGGCAGGTCACCTAACTAGCTGTATTTTGGAACAGTAGTTATCACATCAGTGCATGTGTGTCTGAGACTTCTCACAGATGTCAGCAAAGTCTTTCTCAACAAAATGCTTGAAAGATTTGACTGCTTTCTCAGTTCAGAAAGGCTTTTAGGACTCTGTTACTGAACTATTCTCATCTTAAAAAAAGTCTCATATTCCACAAAAAATAGGTTTTGCTTTCTGAGTTTTATTTAAGTAGTTGCTTTAACTTTGTAGATGTCTGTCCAAAGCAGATACTTTCTTTTCAGTCCTGCATCACAATGCAAGATGCGATACATTTAAACGCTTACTTATGTATTCACATAGAAGTAAATTCTTGGGTGTATTGCTGGGGAACTTTCCTCACTAAGGAGAACAATATAAAGAGCATTCTCTGAAAGGGCTAGGATATCCACCACTCCTTGCAGATTGAATTAGTGCTGAGAACACTTTCAAAAAGAGATAACGATGAGCAACTTTCCAGTAGCTATGAAAGTAAGGACATGAGTGTCTCATATCCATGACTTGGGACTGTCTGTGGAATGATATTTTTTTTTTTTTTTAAAAGAGGGAATTGAAGGTCTTCTGCAAGCAATTTTCCTGCACTGCATAACTTTAAAATGTGTTTCCTTCACTGGAAAAGAATGACTTGAAACCTCGCATGTTGGGTCCAAGTCTGGATCAAGGACACAGTCCTGCAAGTAGGAAATGGCACCATGGGAAGAGCTGACTGTACCACAGCAAGCTGTGCTTTGCCTGGTTTTCTACTTTTCATGACCATCTCCCTGCATCATCAAGAGCAGTCATCCTGTCAGGATAGGAGCCAGCTACAATCTTCTATACTGTGCCCTGTGGTGACTGGAGCTGATAGAATTCTTGAGCTGATTTAGTCCAGGAGAGAAGGTGGTCTGATTTCCCAGTGATGATGACAGAAGGTCCTAAGATCAAGGACTGACCCTGCCATGCTAGAACAAGCAGACCAAGCCCTGTTTCACCTTGACTAAACCCCTTAAGTTCTAACCTGCCTGTATGTGGAATAATAAAGTCCTGAGTCCCTTCTGAATTTGGTAGCATTCCAAGAGATTTTCTTGCAGAGGTGAACTGAAACTAGTGTCTGGCATGTTACTGTGCCTCAGTTTTGGGAGTATTGCTAAGTGCTGTGAAGGGAATTGCGCTTTTGGAGCAGGGATTGTTGGAATCACCAAAAGCTGGCAGAGCCGCCTTTGGAAGGTGTTTCTTCCCTTGGCAATAGGGAACTTTCCATGATAATAGAAGTACTTACAGTTAGTGTCTGTAGGTTGAACGTGACTCTTCTGAGAGATGTGTGGTTTATGACCCCATGCAAGTTGGATTTCTATGAGAAGTTTGCAGTAAATGTCAAAGACAAGGTGGTGGGAGCAAAGACAGTGGAATGGTTTGTGATAACAGATAGTGTGTGTACTTAGTAAATCATATTCTCATGTGCACAGCTTATACATGAGAGATAGGAAGAGTGAAAAGATTCTGAAAATTGAACTGTTGAGACAAAAAAAGTCTCACAAGTCTTGAAGGAAAAATCAGTTTCCCCATGTAATATTTTAAGGTCGTTCACCGATGTTTGTTGAAGTTTGTAGAGATGGTCATATTGTGGCAATGATTGTGGAACTGATTTCCTGGGGTGATTGCTCTTGTTCCTACACTAAACTTTTCAAATGCAAAGTGCTGTGCTAGTGACATTAAGTTAATGTTTTGGGTTTACCTTGAGTGCTTTTGCGAACATACAACGACCTTTACTTCAGTGATTTTTGTACTCCTTTTTTTAATACTTCAGTGCTTCCTTTCTCTCTACACTATTTAAATGTCTCTAGTATAGAATGTGGAACATTGGAATTTATGTTCTTACTGATGAAATTGCTGTGTGATGCCATGACTGCTTCAAGTGAGTTTAGACTCTTCAGTGTCCCCTATTCTAAGTAACTATAGAAAGCATTCATGACATTGAAAGGCATTTCTTTTTTCCAAGATCAGTTCTGCATGGGAGGAAGGAAAGCAAGCTGCTTCTCTGAAACTAGAGTTACTTTAAAAGATTCTTGAAATGCAATTTGTTTGAACAGTCCAGTTCCCTTGCTGATTTGTATTGAGCCTTATTTTTCTGAAATATGTAGTTCTATGTCTGCTTTACATGGCCTAACTGGGTGTGTGTCCCTTTATACAACAACCAACAACAAGCTTATACAGTGTGTTAGTATAAGTTTCTGACTACTAAAGCTTGATAATTTATTGGATATCTGAATACCTTACATTTAATTATCTCTGGATCATCTTCACTTACCTGCTGTCTTAAAAGTGCATCCTTTTAAGTGGAGGGGGCTAGTGAGATCTGTTGTAGATATTCATTCTAATATGAGTATCATGCTAATATTTTTTTCTATTAGGAGCAGCACACTAATTCTGGTGAGTCCTAATCCATCACTTGCCACAAAGCCTTCATTAATTCCTTGGAGTGGCCTAATCTCTATTGTTTGTGAATATGGACTAAAGGTATGTGGCTTACTTGAGAGTTGAGATTGCAACTGTTTATTTTACTTTGCTGGATAAGGTCAAGAAACGTTGCTAAAACCTTTTAGGCATGAGACAGCAGTTATATTAACTTCTGTTATTCTAACTTTTAAAGTTTTCTTTAAAAAAAAAAACACATAGTTGGGATATGCTGTTCTGCAAACTAAGATTCTTAGTTCATTCATCTTTGAAAAAGTACAGTGGCGTGAACACTTAAATTGAATGGCATCTGTACACCCACCACTGCCTTATGCATCATTTTCCTAAACGCTAAATATATGTATGTACACATGCATATATGAAAGTAGTCTACATAATATTTTAAAAGAAAATAAAGTTAAAGGCGGTTATTGGACAAGTCACCATAGCTCTTTTTGAGCTCCCTTAAGGTAAACTTAACCTTCTGGCTGACAAGTCTGTGATGAAGAATATGTTCTTGCTCTATACATTTTAATACAAGACTTTTCCCTGATTAAACTAAGTCATAAAAGTAAAATTAATGAAGCTAACAGTTTTTTCTTTCATCAGTATAAAGGCAGAAAGACTCCTTGGCATTCTCCCCCAAAGAAATAGACACCTGGTTTTCATTTTTACAGCCTGTATGTATTTTGGGTTAATTATAACAATGTATGGAGAGAGAAAAAACACTGAAAAGATAAAACAGCATGTCCACTTTCCTTCTTCATGGAGGAAGGTGAGGGGTGAGGTATGATACAAAATTGGAAATTGTCTGGAAAAAAAAAAAACAGGGAAGCTGTTCAAAAGGGCGAGTTGAGAAGGAAATGGAGACTGTACACATACTTGATTATGTTATGTTCTACAATATGGGAAATGGCTTTAAAAGAAGAAACCTACTAGGACAAAAGAAGAGAAACATAGCAAAAGCAATCAGATTGTGAGAGATACAATAGTTGATAACACTTTTGCCATTTCTTTACTAGCTATCCAACTAAGCAAAATGTGTGCTGAGACTTTACTATCATAAACTGTGTTCGCTTCTGCTACACTTCTGAAAACTTCAAAGCTTATTCTATGTGAGGCAGCCTTGTTTCCATTCTCTGCTAGTAGAGAATATTATGGGAGTTGTCAATTAAATTTACCAAGTTTAAATTATCATTCCTGTTGAATTAAAACATCTAGACGGCAAATTTTCAGGAATTTTTCCTGTTCTCCTAAATTAAACTTGTCCTATAATCTTTAAACTTTGTGAACTGAAGTTAGAGAAGACCTGGTGATGGAACGTATGAGACTTTGTTGGAATGTGAACCTGAGCACAAGCTCTTACAGCTTAAAGAAATAAAGCTAAATGGTTTGACTTGTTAATATATCAGTGTTCACTGTTTAAATGTTTTCTTTTTCTCCACATTGTGCAAAAGTTTATTAAAGTGCAAATTCGAGAGGCAGTTGCTCAAAGTGTGTCTGGAGCAGACTTTCCATCCAGAAGACGCGTTATATTTACTCCACGTTCTGAAAGTCCTGCTGTTCATGTGGCCAAACCTCTCTCAGTGCTCCCTCCAACAAAAATGGAAATAAAGAATAGAACCATTGTTTTTCCTAAAACAAAGCCTGGCCACAGCTCAGGTAATATTGCTTATTTTGTAAATGCAACATCTGTAGTATCTTGTGTTCAGAGTTTTTGTTTATTGTATTGCATGCTTGGGAACTGGAATGACTTGACTCCGTTTTTATTCTTGTAGTCTGATAAGTGTGATTGAGCAGTTCCCCTCTTCTGTTTTCAGTTTGAAATGTTACTCCTTATGATGGAACTCTTTTCAGAATTCTTCCCCCCTCTCCCGCAATGCAGTATAGCCACACTTTTTCCTGCAGATACCTTTGCATACAGACAGGTAAGTTCCCAATTTTTTAAGCAACAATGATGAATGCAACCATACTGTGCCTGGGCAAAGAGGACACTACGAGGTTACTGTATTTTATAGAAGCTCTTTTGGAACAATGGACTTCTGCAGTAGACACGTTCTTCTCATCTATATATACATCCCTAAGATGTGAGATAAATTTGTCTGCATGTAGCAGAGAAATAAATGTTCTTCCTTAAGATGATAGAAGTGTCTGCTGTGTGCTGACAGTGTGCTTTGTTTGAATCTGCCCTTGGATCTGACATAATGAGAACTGGTTCCATTAAATTTCTGTGTGTCTTGAAACACAGTTTCTGTTTAAAGTCTTTCCACAAAAGATACTTGAACTAGGACATTTAATGTATTAGTCTGATATTTCTCTTTTAGAGAGTTACCTGGAAATGGAGAATAAAGGAGATAAGGATGTGAAGTGGAATTTGTCATCTTTGGCACCACCCTATGTTAAAGTGAGTGAGTGCTTGCATTGGTAGCTTTATGCAGATCCCTTGGGTTTTTTTCCTTCTCTCTTCCTGCTGCTCTTTCTTCTTCCATCCTCTCAAGAAAGAATATATATTTGAGCATGAACTCAATTACAAAGTTTCTTTTTGCCTCTGTTAGTATTAGCAAAATTTTTTACTCCTTTTTTTCACTTCTAGTGTGCTCCCTGACTGAATCATAGTGCTCTATGGGACAATTCCTGGTTCACTTACTGTTTTACAGTGTTTGCTTGTGCTCATCTAGTATCATCATACAGATTGCATTAAGTAGTCAAGCATACATAGAAGATCTGTGTCCCTTTTGGCTCCAGAATGCTAGATTTGCCTTGTTTTGAGACTTGGGCTTCTGTACATGATATCTCTGTAGGTAACTGAAGTTAGGTCAAGGATATTAAATGACACTGCTCTTGCCTGTGCATTTACTATAGCTGTTCCATTGAAACTTGTAAATGCTTCTCTGTTTTTTTGATAGTCTGAAATGCTGTGATGGTCACTTTGTTAGAATTGTTATGATCTGTCATGAAATGAAAAATGGATATGTAGCGCTCTTAGCTGTAGCGCTCTTAGCTGTAGCCCAGAAGTCTGAGTATGCTGAGTGTTCCAGCCAGTGCACCACCTCTAAACTGGAAGTCGGTAGTCATGGTGACTCCATAAATGTTGCTGTAGTATATTCATTTGCTTTTAGGGAGACGATATTATTTGTTTACTTGAAAGCATCTTGATTGGGTGCATTTTCTTCAGCAGGTGTGTGTTGTGGGGTGGTTTTTGTGGTTTGTTGTTTTGGGTGTTTCTTTTAACTTTCCCTTCTGAATCTGACTTAAAACTTTATTTGCAGGATGTGGATGAAACTGGTAGTGTTTATAGAGTGAGTTACTCCGCTTTCAGATGTTCCCGTGTTTCTGGTACTCTTGAAGCTTATGGAGAGGAGAAGGTAAACTGACATTTATGATTCTTTTAAGTATGTTAATGTATCTCAGTTGTAAAATAGGATCTTACATGAGAAAATCTCTAAAATAACAGCTGAATTTTTGAAGCTGGTCATACCTAATCTGATCATGATAAAAAGTTGGCCTTCCAAAATTGGGTTCTGGGGTGTATCAGGTAGTCAATACCTGCTTACCACAGCTGGTATAATGTCAGCTGAGTTGATTCTAAGTATTCATTCAGTTTGTAGTAGTTCAACTTTGACATGGTGGTGCTTTTGTGTTTGTATTTTTTTAAAGGATAAATTATTTTAGAACAGAAAATTGCTTTAAAATATTTTGTAAAAACCCACAAGAAAATCACAAATAATACTAGGTTTTTATGAAACTTATGTGAGAATTGGTTTCCCTTCCTCAGAAGCAGTCTTGATATACTTATTCAAGAAGTTGTCTGTTCCTCAAGTTGATTTCATTTTACTAACAATTTTATCTCCTGGCCAGTAGAGGGTTTTATAACCACAGTAATAAAGCACAACCAAGGACTTGCCGATTGGGTTTCTATGGGGCTTTTGTCCCTCAGGGCTGCTTCAATTCTGTCTGTGCATCTTCGTGAATACCTGTCTTTTAATCATTATGAAATATGACATTCCTGAACTACATTATTTTTATGATGATACAACTTGTAATCTTTTTACAAGCCATAAAAAACTGTTCTATTTCATAATATTGAAATCCATTATTTGAATTTGAACAGTTGTCTTTACTTTAGCAATCCTAGTTCAGGCGTATTTGAATAACATTTACATTATTGGCACGTCAGGCTGTTAACTGGAGCTGCTAAGGTACAGTGCTATCATGATTTGCTGTTTTTTGCAGTGGGTATGATAATATTTGGCTAATTAGATGTAGCTGTAGTGATCTATTTTAATCTGCTGCTCCCCTTTTTCTTCCCTCAATCTCAACTCTGAAAACAATGCAATTTTACTCTTGAATTAATGTGGTACATCACTATAGAGATGAGCCTTTGTTACATAAATGGCCTTTACGTATGATCAAATGCATAGTCTGCAAGTTGGTTTAAATTTCAGGTTTTCTAGTAATTGTAGCAGTGTGCTTACAGACTTGGAGCTGGAGGAGCATAGTTGTTCACAGCTTAGGTGATAGATGAAGGAAGGCATTTCTGTCTTTCAGCTGTGTGTATTTCCCCTCCTGGTCCTGTTTTCCTCCATTTTACTAATAGAAATAATTGTGCAAGCTGACTTTGCTTAAAGCACATTAGCTGAAATGAAATTTTGTTTGAGATCACTTGCACAACCTATTTCAACAGAACTTTCTCTCTTGTAGGCAAAGGAGGCTGAGTTCTATTGTTTTCTGAAAGATCACCTGTGTGTGGAATGTATGTTCTGTAGCGTGTAAATTTTTGTTTTGGCTTAACTGTAACTTTGTGTAGGTAAGATTGTGAAGACTAGATTATTCTAAGAAGCTGCTGCAAAATTTTCTCTTGTTTTGGTAGGTTGCTGTAATCTTTTTACCCAGAGATAAAGGGGATTACTCCCAATTCTGGGACCTTGAGTGTCACCCAGTTGAAAAACCTACTTGGAAACACAAAATAAGATTTCAACTTTCTGGAGCAGTGAGTATATAAACGCTATAAATGCTTTCCTGAACACATATTGTTGGTTTTGGTTTTGTTTGGTTATTTTTTTTACAATATTATAATTTGACACTACAGTATTCTTTCTCATGCACTGGTGTTTTCTGAAAAGAAAAAAAAACAACCCTACTGGTATTTTTGTTGGACTAACTGATTTCCTTATGTTACAAAAATACTTTTTTCATATTGCTTATGTGATAATGCAATCACATTGCTTTCTCTTATGCATAAAAATTTATTTTGCTCAGTGAAAGTGGAAACAAACTTGCCTACAGTGGGAAATGTTTCTGTAGATGCGTATTGGTTTGTATTAGATGCTAAGCGGATTGGTTTCATTTTTGTAAATAAATAACAAAGTAACTGACCTTTGCTATAATATGTAACTCGATGCAATATTGGAATTTTCAAATAGCATATTGGAGATATGCATGTGTCTGGAATCTGAGTATTTTATCAGAGTAACAGCACAGGCTGGTGGTGATTTTTGAGACTTCTATATGGGCACAGTTGGATTTGAGCTCTCCTTTGCTCTGCTGTTGTTCCTCAGCTCTAACTTTATGGTGAGGTGTGGGAGGGGTTTAGGAGTTAGAACTGGTTTTCTGTGCTCTCTCTCCTCACTTTGCTTTTAATCCCTACCTCACCATCCATACAGGAGGAGTCTATGTAGGACAGAATCTCTTACTCTTAGGAAGATTTAATC
The DNA here is from genome assembly GCA_025769975.1 of Gallinago jamesoni. Lineage (NCBI taxonomy): Eukaryota > Metazoa > Chordata > Aves > Charadriiformes > Scolopacidae > Gallinago > Gallinago jamesoni. The sequence goes on along the minus strand of JAOQGH010000012.1, from coordinate 99,342,204 downwards.
CTAATGATTACTTAAATGATCTGAATCTGAAGAGTTTTGTACGTTCAGCATTGTGTGATGCTGTCTCCTCTCCAGAGAGTTTGGCTTGATTTTTTTCTAAGAAGCCCAGATAAAGATTTGGGATATTCCATTAAAGAACCAAACCTGTTTCAGTAGTAGGAACCTTATTTACCACTCTTGCTGGGGTATACCTTACCTTTTATTTTGTAGGGTCCTTGTTCTTCCCTGTAGTTAATTGTGTTGAAAAGGGGACTTGTTAAAAAATGATATGTTAAATTACTTCTAATTTTGGGAGGAAGAATGAGACCTGTGTAATGTTTGGTTTGGGAGGGTTTTTTATTCAGCTTTCATCTAATTCTTTGAACATAATTTTCCCTAAAATGAGCAAAAAGTCTATATCATTTATCTGTTTAAAGCTAAATGAAAATGAGCAAAGATTAATTCTTTATCAGAAATCTGGAGTTTTGAAGAATTTTTTCCTTAAAATGTTACTGGTTGTCAGACTTGTGTAAATCTTTGGGCTGCACAACTTGATATTTATGTTTTTAAACTACCATGTCAGATTTGTTCTTCTTGGTTCTTTTCAAAGCTGTTAACAATTAGATCTTTCCAGCATCTCTTTGGGTATATGGGGGGAAAAAAATTATAGGAGATACTTGAAATAAATTACGATAATTTTGAATAACCATTGAAATGAAAATTCTTTGTTTATCAACTAGGTAAGGAACCATGCATCTGTTTGGAAGAGGGGTCAACACAGAACCTTTACCTAGATTGTTGTAGCTTTTTAATCAGATCCTCTTTTAGTTGAGAAGACAAATCAGTTTTGATCCCTAGGACATAATACATTATGAGTTTATACTGTGTCACTACAACTTGAAAAAGGACTAGAATCCTGCTGGGTTTGCCGAGGCAGAGGGCTGTGACTCTGGTAAATGTGACTTTTGATAGAATGAAGTGGGAAGACTGACTGTCATTCAGAGTGACTGAGTGGTATTTATTTATAGTACTGCTTCAAAAGAAATGAAAAATTTGGAAGAGCTCAGGAAAGAATTAAAAGAACAAGGTGAAGTTAGGAAAATCAGTGGCATTTACCACTTTTGTCTTTTCCTGAAAAACCAATTAGCTGTGGCTTTGATTACACTCTGCAAGCATTTGCAGTCCCCACCACGGGAAACCATAGTCAGGAGCTCATAAAATCTTTTCTCCAAAACTGATCCCAGAGACAAAGAAAGGAGTGATTCTACCTGTGCTTTGTAGTCCCAACCTCTCACTACTGATCATTCAAACACAGTTTTTGCTTTTCCTGAGAAAAAATTTTAGGCTGCTAGCAGGTATTGCTCTAAGATAATTGAGCTAAGAATGAGCATGATTGTTGTGCTGGTATTTTGGGCTAATTATTGGTCCATTCTGGGTGAAACGGGGAAGTAACAAGAACCTCCTGGAAGGCTGAGGCAGTACCTAAGTTCTGATGCTCCTTTAGCACATAGGAAGTTGAGGACTGCATAAAGAATCCCTGCTGTTGTTTGAAGGTATTAACAAAGATTAAGTGCATACCATTTTTTTTTTTTAATTTTCATGTTTTATGTACTTTAGCTGTGTAACTGTGTATTTTTTTTAATGTATCATTTTGTAGAAAGCTGAGCTGAATTTCTTAATACTTAACACAAAACACACTGCTAACTAAGAGTCCTGATTTGTTTATTATCAGCAGTACAGAGCTTTGTCGTCTTTGGGTATCCTAGAAGTGAGAGGAGGAAAAAATTCTCTCTGAGGAGAATAATTCCAACTTTAAAGCTAAACAAATTTCTATGCTCCTGAGGTGGCTTTGGAACAGCAGCATTCAATCATAATCATTTGGACAGTGTTAGCATACTGCTTTCATTTAAAACAGGATAAGTCAGTGCAGGCTACAGTCAGTAAGGCTACAGTCAGTAAGGCTACGGTACTTCAAGATGCCGTTATAAAGACATGGAGAACTTCTGATTGTTTTCCATTATGTGCCTTATTCTCATGCACTAAACTTGCCTTATTGGTAAATTTGAATTTGAATGATAACACCAAGGCATGATACCCATCATCATTTTTCACTACATGAAAAATGAAGAACTCTTGAAAGAAGTAACATGTACAAATCCTTTCTTGTCTCTATGTATTGGGTTCCACCGTGGTTCATGGATTATTTGAAACTGAAAAATATTCTTTAAAATTAGGTTGGTTTTTTTGGCTGCTGCTATTTATGACAGACTGATTAGCAGCTCTTTCAATAGAAGAAATGAATGTCTAAAAGACAAGTTTGTCATAGCAGCTCTATTGAAGATGAATCTATTTTTTTTAATCTTCCCTGCATAAGGGAATCATCTGCTTGTCTAAAACATCAGCATCATTTCAAAAATTGAGATAGTGTTGTACCATCACAAGTGTAGGAGGTTCTTTTGGTTCTTTAACTTTGTTCAAGATGTTGTGACCCAGGGGGGTCCAAACAGTATTGGGCTAGATTTGTTAAACAATGGAGAATTTGAATGTGGCTATGAGGTGAAGTATTTCCTTAAGGTGATCTGGTCTCCTGGTATTAGAGTATACTGAATGGGGGTCCTGATGATGGTAAATATTTTGGCCTAATTTCTGAATGTAAAAATTACCATATAATGCATTATCAGATTCTGTTTCTCTGGAGAGATCTTTGAGGAAGATCTTTGAGAGATCTGGTGAGATTTTTTGATAAGGATGTGTTGTTCATAATACAAAATTATTACAAGCTTTTTGCTGCTGTAAGAATTCAGACTATAATGATGACTTAAGCCTTCTTTCTGAGCAGTTGTTTAGTTGACTGCTGTTCATGAGACCTATGGGCAGAATGTCTGCAGGGGAATTGGTTTTTATTTTGACTTTCAGTAAAATCTTTGTAGCTAGCAGCCTTCTCGACATTCTACCTGCAGTGCTGGTTTGCTGTGAACTGGCTTATGACATATTAAGTATTCATAAGACACAGAAGCCTTTTGAAGTATTTCTTCTAAATCATTGCTTCTGCCTCAATGATCCAGACTCTACTGTTCCTGAAAGATAATACTTCAAATAAAAAGTATTGGATTGGGTAAGGGAAATGACTTACATATTTGAACACTTAAATACCTTTGAAGGCAAAGTTTAAAGGCTTCTTTATTTTTGCCAATAGGGTACTACAACAGAAAACGAAACTTTAATTGTGAAAGCTTCTGCAAGTGCCCTTAAAAAAGCTGAGCTTCCAGTTATACCAGAAATGGATGTTTACTCTGAAGCACGTACAATTAAGGCAGGGTATGTATGGTCAAAACTTGAAACAAAAGAGTCTGCAACTGAGTTAAAGGGGGGAAAATCCAACAAACCCAACCCCACAACCAAAACATTTTTTACTGTAAGGACAGCTATGTGGTGGAACGGGCTGCACAGAGAAGCTGTACGGTCTCTGTCCTTGAAGGTTTTCGGGATCTGCCTGGACAAAGCCCTGAGCAGCCTTGTCTGACCTCACAGCTGACCCTGACTGGACAAGAGGTTGAATTAGAGACCTCCTGAGCCCCTGCTGACCCGAATTATTTTATGATTCTACATTAAGGAGTAAATAGCTGCAAAAACCAGACCTGCCAGACCTCTTAATGGCTTGTATTGTTCAGTCTCTCATGGTTTCTCTTTTCAGTTGGGTTTCTAAGTTGCCTAACCATGATTTGCTGCTGTAAATAAACTGGTATCAGCAGCAAAATCTTGTGCATACTTTTTGTATACTCCCCATTTGGAGACTCCATAGAACTGTAAAGTCACTTCTGAGAAGACCACTGTACTACATATCTTAATCTTACTGTTCTTCAGTCCTAAGCAGATTTCCAGTTCTTTTACTAGGGAATGATATAAATGTGGCAGGGGAGTAAAATGTCCTGGTTAAATGTGGCTTCTCTGAGAAGTAAAGCATATGGGGAGGGGATATTAGCATTGTGAAAGTGTGTACAAGTAAATGTATGTGCATTTATGACACAGTGATGTCTTTATTATTCTTTCTGGCTAAAATGTATTGCCTATGCAGTTTAAGGTGAGAGAGTTGATGCCTTCAGGATCTTTCAATTTTTCCTAATTTAGTCTCAGATGATACCCCTGTTATCTTGAAGTATGAAATCAATATATTCAGATCATGTAAATAAGAAATCTTAATATTTAAAATTCCTTTTTCAAATCAGACAAAGTGAGATAACTCGAGGCGTATATGCACCAGAGGACCTGTATACTTTTCCTCCAACTAGAGTTGGGGAATTATGCACATTAAAGGTCAACTTGCGGAATAATTCCTTTACAACACACTTGGTAAGTTCGACAAACTTTATTTTAAATACATTTTCTTAGGTCCTTCCAACAGTTAACTGCTGTTATTTTTACTCTTGGCAGAAGATTGCAATAGCAAAAGCCTTAGTTTGTTGGTTTCAAAACTCAATATTTGAAGAATTTTGCTCTCCTGTAATTTTTCTCTTTTCTTTTGTCTGACTGAATTGCTAAGTGTATTTGTAATATATTTGCCACTGAAAAAATAATAGGCTGTAGTTTGCATAGATTTGTTACTATCCTGATTTATTTTTATTTTATTTTTAACTTCATTAAAATATTGAGATTTTAATTAATAAGCACAAATGTGGGCATGCTTTATTTTTTAAACCCTGGGTCTGTGTAAAGCTGTATTTGTAAGTGACCTGATTTATCTAAAGCATGTCATAAATGATAGGCTTAGATACAGTGTGCTTTTAAGCATTTTGTATTAAATTGCAGCTGAAATTTAGAAGTCCCAGAGAGCCTTTCTACATCAAGCACTCGAAATACTCTCTGAGGTAAGTAATACTAACATTCTCTCCTAACAAAAAAATTAAACAAGTAATTCAGTAAGATAAATATCTTCTCTGTACAGTGCTAAAATGTAGATATAAATATGCACCATTCTGGCTGTCTAGTTGAAGGGTTTTTTGGTTTGGGTGTTGGTGTTTTGTTTTTTTTCAGAGTTAAAAGCTAAGCTGTACTCTGTAATCTTGGTTGGAAACAGAATGAGCCCACACAGTTATTTCTGCATCTGCCAACTTCTTCCTTGCAAATTGTTTCTAACAGTGCTGCTGCTTTTAATGCTAAGCCTAATGCTTCATTTAACCATTTGGCATGCTGTGCACAATCAAGTCATTCCTTCCATTTATACTTTCTGCACAACAGACCAAGCAAATTGCCTTCATCATGCTTCTAATCTGACAAACCTGCAGAGCTGCATGAAAGATTCTCTGCAAATACAAGTGAATTTGCAGTGGAATTGCCTGGTCATACCAAGTATTTCAGCATATTACCTGCATAACAGGAACCGTCACGTTGGTGACTCGATCATCTTTAGAGTTCATTATGACAAGTATTTGACAGTCCTACTAGTTGTCTCTTCAAGAAGTATAGCGTCTCACATGCTCATCTGTAACAGCAGTCTTGGCAGGAAGATGGAAATCCAACTATTTCGTCATACAGTGTACATTCTCAGGGTTTGAACAGGTCCCCGTTTTAAAGACAGGGAAACTAAGTGTATACAGAACACAAATTAGGAGCAAAACCATAAATGGATACCCTGACTCTTAATCTAGTTTTGTGTCTGTAAATGATAGTTAGCATTTATTCTACAAAAAGGGCTGCGGTGGTGGCAGCTGCAGTTATTTAAGGTATTCTTAAGGCTGCTTTTCAGTGCAAAGTGTTATAACTCCACTTCCAGTGGAGGAAATACTGAAGTTCCAGTATTTCTGTTTAACTGGGATCTTTTTATTAAATATATCACATCAGATGGCACAGAAGGGTTTTTTTAATGGAGGCAGGGACAGAGATGAAGTCTATCCAAATGAAGATGACTAGCTAGATCTGTCTGAGGCTGTACAGCTGCAGTCAAAGGACAGGATGACTTGATTGTCCCTTAAAAAAAAAAAAGATTAGCAACTTCACTGGAAGACACTTGGATATTTCAGAAATATTCTTGTAGAATGCTGTAAAAGCTATTCGGTATATTTTCTACCAGAGATTATAAACTCCTATTGCTTTTATCCAAAGTGGAGTTAATGAGTTTAAAATTCAGCCTACTGTTTATAAAGGTTATCAACTGAATATACTGCAGTTTCTAATAACACTCCACAACTTCTTTTTCTAGTAACGTGGCTTTTTTTTTTCACCAGTTGTAAATATTGGCTTCCCTGGCTTTTTAAAATTTTATTTATCTGCAGTCAACATAACACTCTGAAGAAGCTCTCCTATTTAAGAGGATAAAGTGCAGAAAAATTACTTGGATAGATGCTTTTTAAAAAGTGTTAAAAGAACTTCTTTAAATGGTTTTTATTTGAGAACAGCATCAAGGAGTGTTTCAAGAAAGCCAGTGTTAACGTTTACCATCTAAGCTAGCTTAACTGGACATCTTACAATGTAATCTTCAAAAGTAATTGGATAAGAAAACAGTCCAGGAATATTAGTCTGTAAATAAAAGTATAAAAATAGAAAGTACCACCTATGTATATTCTTGGACCAAAAAAGTGTCATGTGGTAAATGTGGTCTGTTGTATGCCCTTTACTTCAAGGGCCAAATTTGAAAGCAATCCTCTGTAGCCGAGTTTTAAATCTGGATAATGGAATTGCAAGTTCATATTTAGCATCAAGAGTCTGAGAGTCTGACCTTCAGCAGGTGGTATAGTGGCTTGCAAGTTCTTGTTCAATTGATTATGTGATCACAAGAACCAATACTGGGCAATGCTGGTTCTTTTACCACAGTTTGCTCAGTTGAAAATATTAATGGGCTTTATCCAATTACACTATTTTGCAACCAAAAAAAAAAGCAAGCAATTTTAATAATCTTCACCCCATATCTTAAAGTGTACATTTTGGGGTTTTTTTTAACCACAGAGATGTCATTTAGTTAATATTATAAATCCTACAAAGAATAGGTGGGGAAAGAACTCTGTCTGGTATTTGCATTCAAAAGAGGAGTTCTATTTGTTGACAGAGTTGATTTTTTTTTTTTTTTTTTTCTGAAGAGAGAGAAAGCAAGAACCTTTAGCAAGATGGCAGGTGATACAAACATACGGGTGAAACATTAAAAAACACTTGGCTTTTTAAAAATCTCTGGCTAAGTTCTGTTTCTGGAAGTACTACCAGGTTAAGTCTGTCTAAAATAAGTTTGAGACATTTCTATTGTATTGCCTTCAAAAGCTATCTAAGTTGATTACAGGGTGTTATATATTTCAGATATTACTAAAAGGTAAAACTGATTTTTGCTTGACGAATTATGTTTGTTTCCAGTAGCTACCATTCTAGGTGTCAGGAGTCACTATTGATTGATGATAGATCTGGTTACTATGGCTTAGGTGTATCTTACTCGTATTGCTACTTTTAAACTTACCCATTGGTGCTGTTGTGTTTAGAAGACTACAATATTAGTTTGTTTATGTAGTAGTCTTCAGACATACCTGACTTCTGAGAAATAACACTTAAAACTGATGCAACAATTTGTAAAGGCCATATAGTATTCATAGACTAATTGAGTTGCAGGCTTGGTGAAAAGTTTGAAGTAAAGTAAAACTTTTCTCAGGAAAAACAGTTAATTGTATGGGAATTCTGCTTGTCCTGACACTATTCATAGAATGGTTTGGATTGGAAAGGATCTTAAAGATCATCTAGTTGCAACCCCCATGCCATGGGCAGGGACGCTTTCTGGTAGACCAGGTTGCTTGACTGGTTGACTAGTTTCTGGCTACTGTACTTGAGAAAAATCTTCCAGGTTGCTTCATTTCTAAGAACATTTATGCTATGTAATAGCATAAAGAGCTGTTGTAGCTGGAGGCTGAACTTTGTTAGTTGAAGAAATTGAAAATAGTATCTTTCCCTTTGGCTTAGGAAGCATGACAATTCCAGTGTGTGAAGCCTTATCTTGATTGTGAGAAATCAAGTGAATGCTACAAAACAAACTCTAAATAATGTCTAAATAATTCTCTTTTCAGAAAAGAATGGTAATGTGTATAGTCCAACCAAATGGACACTTGGATTTAGAGATCAAATGGAATTGAATATAGTTGTCATATGCTGTGAAACTGCTCTGCCTCAGTACCACTGAGGTCGTATAGTACGTATTCTGGCAATTAATATTTGACAGCCAGATTGCCATCTCTTTAAAAGAGCATTGCATAACTTAACTGCAAAGTTTTTGATACTGTAAATTTGAGTTTTATTATATTGTTCTTTTTGAGTAAGTGTTAGAATATGTAAGTAGGCATACATATATATGTTATTTTAGATATGACCATATACGCTTGTACATCCCTTCTGACCTCTCTGCTGAATGAATTCACTTGTATTTTCATAAATTATGAGGTGGCCTGGTTGTATGCAGCTTCAGACACTATTCTTACTAAAATTTGTGGTTTTTAATATAATGCATCTGTTAGAGATGAAAGTCATACTGATGTTCACCATTTATTAAATGGATTTTTAAAAATGAAGCTTTTCATTTTTAGATATAAAAATATCTTCATCCTATATGTTATAGATGGATAAAGAGACAGAGTGTGCCAGGCTTGTTATACAACACTTAGCAATCAAGTGTGAGAAATGAAACCCTTATCTGGCTGTACTCCTTTGCTGTATTGTTGATTGTAGTTCAGTACTACATGATTAGTGCTTTGTTTTTGTATTAACCAATTTAAAAAATACAGTAGCATACCAGTCTTTATTCTGAAAGTGTGTATTCTTAAATTACTTGATTGGCCAGGATCTGTTTAAAGAACAAAAAAAAATTAAAACCAAAACTATTTGCTAGTGTAACTATTTTAGCACTAAGGATGATTCTGAATGAATGAGGCTGGGATCAGGCTTACATGTAGGGCCAATATGATGATTTCCAAATGTAGGAGAAGGGTAAGAGCACAGACTGATTATGGGAGGTTGGATTAGTGTAGAAGAAAGGAATGTGGAAAGGTAGGAATGAAATAAGAAAAAGTTGGGGAAAATAAGCACATGCCAGAAGATGTTGGATAATACTAAATACTGTTAAGGGTAGAAAACTGAAGCTACAATAAAAGAATACAAAGCTGTCTCTTCTTTCTTTGTCTTAAGTCATGCAGGCTTTTGGTTTGTTTGGGTTTTGTTTGTTGTTTTTTGTTTTTTTTTCATTTTTCATGTGTGCCTGTTGCTGTTACCTGTCTATTAGTGCTGGAGGTTTCCTTTGGATGCCATGGAGTCCAATAGGCTGCTACTCAGCATTTCTAGCTTGTTGCTTCTATATATCATTGTTTATATCATTCACTTTAGGCTTTTGGCAATTAAGACAGCCACCCATTACATTTGGTACATTTTTATGCAATCTGAATAGAAGAAGAATTATTAAACCTAAAAACTTGTATTGTAAAATATTTAAAAGTGTTTGAGGAGGGGTATATCAACTTGCAGTGATTCATCCAAGTATTTATTAACATAGAGGCAATTAAAAGTAATTTTACTAGCTTCAGATTGGTGGAATTTCCAAAAGAATTGGAAATTTTAGTGTACCTGTCACGTGACTTCTGTAGGGAAGAAAAGTAGTAACTTTGCTGTAAATATAGTTTATGCACTGTCAGTGCAAAGAGGCAGACCAAACTTAGCTAGGTAAACTAGCAGCAATGAAGTATTACAGTACTCTGTATAATCAGTAGGAAATAATTACCTTTACAAAGTCCCTCAAAAGAATAAAAGATAATCAAATTTATAAAAATAAACTTGATGATCCAGTGCACATCCAATATACTATTTTGGTGAAAATCAAAACTAGGCAAGAATTTCTTTATCTGGTAGGATTCACTTGTTTATTAACAATGAATATGCACATAATTACCTTTTTACAGATCCCATCATTACATCAATGTGCCAGTCCAGTTCAAGCCACTGACAGAAGGAACATTTGAAGACGTCTTTGTTGTGGTGACCAAATATGGCTCAGTTAATATTCGGCTGTGTGGTACAGCTATTGAAAAAAAATTGTCAGAACAGTTTTATAGCTGTTTGTAATAATTTGTGACAGTTTCTGCCATTTAAAATATTCAAAGGTTTGCTACTACATTTCTGTACTAACATCCTACTTGTTTTGCCCTGTGATGCTGCTTTGATGGAAAGCCTCCTGTAAGATAAATTATGGTGCTTGTTTTACAAATCTGTTTTCATAGTAAAAACACTGAGAAATAACTTTGTATGTTTTAAAGTTATCATGTTCTAATTCACATTTCTGCACTTTTGTTGAAAGGGGAAGTTTTCTATTTTTGCATTTATTAGGAGTAGCTAGATACTGATATATTTTATTTTAAACATTGTAAATAAAGAAATAAAGTCTATGTGTTAACACTTGATTCTACATGATTTTTCTCTTTGGTTAGGGGATTCCTTGCTGTAGGTAAGGGATTAAGCTGACTGCTTTTAGTCAATACTAGTTTTCGGGGGGATTGCAGTACAGAAACTGACCTGTCAGTATCTTGTCTCCATCTAGTAAAGCTGGGACCAGATTGTTGATCTGACAATCAGCCCCTAACTTTTTACACAGGTCAGTGACAAGTGTAAGTGTTGTTTTTAAACTCTAAAAATGTTAAAACAGCATAGATTAAACATGAGCAATACTGCCTTCAGCCTTACAGAATGATTCATCTAACCCAGTATTCTGCCTCTCACAGTGGTGAAAAGATGTTGCCTTGAGAGATGACATAAGCCTTGCTGCTGCCTTTGTTTCACTTCACTTGCATTTCCTCAGCATCTGCAGTCATTGGATTAGGGATGGGAGGTAGATTCCCACCTATCCTTTTTTTCTTTTCCGTTTATGGACCTGTTTGTGAATTTGTCTATTTTCCTTTTTGAACCCTTTTGACACCTTGTTTCCACAACTTCATGTGGCAGCAAGCTCTTAAAAGTTTATGTGCTCTTTTAAAAAAGTTCTTATTTGTGTGCTAAACTGACTTCATTCTAATCTTGTTGAGTGCTCTCCTGTTCTTATATTGTAGCATCCAATGAACAACAGTTCCACAGTCAGCTTACCTGTTATTACCATGCCCTTTGTAGCTTTTGGTTCTGTTGCTATTTTATTTCTGTAGCATGGAGCTGTGGGTTTGATGTTGCCTTAAGCTAGAAATGTAGATTTTTGACAGCATAGCTCCATCATAGCATATGTATAAGGTTCCTTTGTTCAGGCTGATAGAAGTGTGAGTGAAATTCTTTTCAATATGAGATGATTATTTGTTTAGCTGCATTTTCAAACAACTGAGATAAGAAAAATCTGGGAGGAAAAACCTGAAGTACCCAGTGAATTGCCTTTGATACTAGCCACCAGTATTATGTTAAAATCTACTAAAGCTGCTATTTCTTCATAAAACCTCATTTCTCAGCAGTCTCAAAACCAGGAAGAGGAAAATTTAGTAAAAGAAATTAAGCTAGATGTCAGAAGACGTGCCACGTCCTTATTCTCCTATCAACACACAAGCTCCTGTCTGCTAGGTACGGTGACCATGCTCCTTCTGCCTTCTCTACCAGATGTTGATCGCATGTTTCCCTAGTTGCTGTGAAGCCTGTGTACTTCACCTGAATGTGGAATTGGGAAGGAGGGAATCTTCTGTCTGCTGCCTTACCTCAACAGGCTTGAGTGCTTCATTTGAGAAAGACCTTAGTATCCAAAAGGCCTATGTGATTCAGTTTTAGAAGCACAATAAGAAGTCTCTTCCAGAGCCGGAAAAAAAAAATAGTTCAATGTTACTATATTAAAGCTTTTGCATTTCCTAGTTGAGTATCTTCCAGCTCCCCTCTGTTCTAAAGTTGTCCTGGCCTTTTGCTAGTCTAGAATAATCCCAGTGAGATTCAGGTAGTGTGGACTTCAGGTCATTGGCTCCAACTGTTCTGCAGATTCTTTTCTGTTGTGTTACATGTTAATGTAGCTAAAGTTTTATTTATTGAAGAGAAGGCTTGTGATTTATTATTCATGGAAGTCACATTCACTATGGACTATTTACTAGTCTGACAGCTGTTCTTGACCATCCACTTAAACCTGACATTTTAGTACGCTCTGCAGTTTAGTCTTACATGCTCAACTTGATGGTGGTCTTTCCTCAACCAATTTCTGGAGGGATTGATTAATCTTTACTTTTTTCTCAAGGACTATGGTTTCACAGTAGAAATAGTCTTTAGATGATTGTCTGTTAATAAGGAAACTGGATCACTGAGGGGAACAGACTGGAGAGATGGGCTGAGAGAAACCTAATGAAATTTAACAAGGGCAAGGGTAGGGTGCTGCACCTGGGGAGGAATAACCCCTGGTACCAGTACAGGTTGGGGCTGACCTGCTGGAGAGCAGCTCTGAGGAAAAAGACCTGGGAGCTGTTGTGGACAACAAGATGACCATGAGCCAGCAATGTGCCCTTGTGGCCAAGAAGGCCAATGGCATCCTGGGGTGCATCAAGAAGACCATGGCCAGCAGGCCGAGGCAGGTTACCCTGGCCTTCTACTCTGCCCTGGTGAGGCCCCAGTTAGGTTGGGGCCTAACTGTGTCCAGTTCTGGGCTACCCAGTTCAAGAAGGACAGGGAACTGCTGGAGAGGGTACAAAAAAGGGCCACAAAGATGATTAAGGGCCTGGAGCATCTCTCCTATGAGGAAAGGCTGAGGGACCTGTGTCTTTTTTAGGCTTGAGAAGACTTAAGGGGGATCTGATCAATGCATACAAATACTTAAAGGGAGGGTGTCTGGAGGCCAGGGCTGGTCTTTTCTCAGTGGTGCCCAGTGACAGGACAAGAGGAAATGGGCACAAACTTGAGTATAAGAAGTTCCATCTAAACATGAGGAGGAACTTCTTTACTCTGAGGGTGGCAGAGCACTGGAACAGGCTGCCCAGGGAGGTGGTGGAGTCTCCTTCTCTGGAGACATTCAAAACCCGCCTGGACAGGTTCCTGTGCAACCTACTCTAGGTGGACCTGCTTTGGCAGGGGGGTTGGACTAGATGATCTCCAGAGGTCCCTTCCAACCCCATATCATTCTATGAAGGATCACAATTTGTTAATAAGAGCTATGTAATTTTGTACCTTTTACTATGTCCATTGGGACGTTTTTAGCAGTTGTTTCCACAAGATTAGGTGATGGTCTCTCCTGTGGTATGATTCTTTGTAACACTGGTCTCCATAAGGATAAAATAATTCTTAGAACACATCCAAAATTTTTGTCAAAGATTGATTGTGATATCAGTTTATTCCAGATTATTTTACTTCTAAATTTCTCTCTTATAGAATTAAACCTTCATGACTTCGATGCTGGACTGGCCTCTGTTCCTTCTATGTTAATAAGACAAGTCTCTTTAAAGAGGTGCCTTGTTTCTGTCTGTGCCTAAGGAGGTGAAACGTCTGTCAGTAGTGTGACAGAATTTCCTCATAAATAGTGGTCTTTGTAAAAGAGAGTCTTTGAATTGCAATAACAATTATCCAAAATGGGGGTTTCTTTATTTGGTTTAAATTCAGAATTGTCTTTGTGTGCTGTTCCTAGTATAGGGTTTGCTGTCTGGGACTCTGTTCACACTTCTGTAAGGGGCTTTTCTTGAATTCTGGAGAACTATGGGAAATGGTTGTACGTTCTTTCCTACATTGCCACTTGGATTGGGCTTAAGGGAGAAGAAGGGCACAGAGCACGCTGCCATGGATACTCTGCTGAACTGTGCTTGTGTGTGTGTAAATATACATACCTATATGAGTGAAACATGTTTTGAAGAAAGGAGTCTAGGCAAATAACCTGTCCTCATTATCCAAAAGAATCCTGGTTTGCAGGTGATGCTAAATATTTTGGCATCTATTTGCAGCCCATTTTGCTTGATTCACTTCTAGTAACAATGATTTTCTTTGCAGCATGAAGAGGAAGCTACAGGCTGGTAACTCCATAACTGGAGAACATCCCTAGAGCTCTTGTCCCAGCAGTTATTTTGGCTGTTTGAATTATATTGCTGTACTTGTGTTCGTAAGACAAATCAAAATGACTCCAGGTGATGTAAAAGGATAGGTAATCTTATAATATTTCAGTTGCTCTACTCCTTAGGCTCTTGCTTCACAAATGTTTAACAAGTTTCTATTAGTACTGCATGATGTATAATTAACCTATCTGCTGAAGAATCAGTTTTGTGTGACTTTTTCTTAAGATTTTTTTTTCCACACTAAAAAAGTGTGGAAGAAGAAAGGAGTCGTTCAGTGGAAGCCCAGGTCTTTGGTAGGCAGCCAATTCATCAATTCTGGGTGAAGCTTTTGTCCAGTAGTGAAGATGCAAGAGCTGGAGCGTAGCCAGTGTATCTTCACTTGCAAATTGGGCACATCAGTGGAACTTCAGAAGTCTCAATGAAGTCACTTCAAACTGCTTCCATTCCTAGTCCATAAAATGACAATGTTTCCTTTCCCCATGTTTGCCTTATCTACGTGGTAAACTTTTGTAGTCAAGAGTGCTTTGTGTTGTCCCGTGTGTGAAGAAGCATTGATCTCTGTCTCTACTTCTTTTAGGGATACGAAAAATATTCTCAAAGACCGCAAATTGGATTAAGGGTTTTAGCTATGATACTTTAGATAAAAGAATCAGAATTAGCTTTGGATATAATTCTTCTCTTTTTGGTCATTGTCAGTTTTGAAGCTTTTTCAATTTTCTCCTGTTGTTGGATGCAATCCTTTGTCTCCAACTGGGAAGTCTGGCTCAAACATCCCAAGCAGGCACACTTAAACAAAAAGCAAAAAAATGCCAAATGATGTCTTTTTAATTATAGTAAGTCTACTTGTTTAAGTCCATCCAGAGAGAAGATTTAGAAATAAATTATTTTTTAAAATTCATTAAGTATTTAGCACTGAGGATGTCTTTGTACCTGCCCAACCTAATTGGGATATTAGTAATCATAATTATTCAACAGCTTTGTAAAGTTTTCACGTCATTGACTACAAATGGTGTTATAATACATTCCGTACACGTGCTTCAGTGTGTTTTGGAGATTGTTGCCCTGGCATCTGAAACTAATTAGTGTTCAGAAAACCTGGTAAAGGTGCACATCAAGGCCTGGCTGTCTAGAAAATTATTTTAGTCATATAAAATGTTAACATGGTAAAGAGAGTTTTGTGAGGATTTTTTTGGTGTATAAATTATATTTCTGAGGGCAGCGGTGGCCTTCTGAAGTATAGTATTAAAGACTTTGGGGCACTTCTCTGGTAGGAATGCCTGTTGGGTGAAATGCTGGTGTATTCTTGCGCCTATGATTTGTAGAGGATTTGGGGGGCTGCAGGGCTATCAGAGTTCACTACGAGGTGAGTGGGTAATGTATCTTACACTAGTAGGTAATGTATCTTACACATGTGTAGTGTGTTAAGTTGCTATATTGTAGCATCTTTGGAAATAAAAAAAGGCATTATGGAAACAAAAGTCCTTGGAAGCTAATGAAAGAGCAGCTGTTTGACATAAGATCAGTTGTCCCTGGGATTGTAACTGAATATCCTGACTTTTATTCACAACTATCTTGTTCTAACCTCTCCCTCCCCCAAACGAGGCAATAGAAGTTCATGCCTTACTGCTTTCATTGTATAGCGTAGGTGAAGAATATACGTGTCTTATAATCAGTAAGACAGACATGAAATTTTTCTGTGAAGAATCTACCTGCCTTCAGTGATGCCTCCTATTCAGTAAGAAAGATGACTTAAAAATCCTTTGAAGCAGCTTTGTTTTTATTATGGCAGCTTTCTCGCCAAATTTACCATTTAAGTAGTGTATTGATTCTAGCTTCCCATTTGAAAATTTGAGTTGGCTCTAGCAGTAGAAGTTATTTTTCTCAATGTGCTTATCAAGTCATGATTTTTTTTCTTTACAATACCAATTAGTTCACTGATAAATCACGTAACATGGAATCTGCATTACAGGTTCCTAGGTAGCGGTAACTTAAAAGTTCAGAATGAACAAATACCGTTAGCTGGAACATGATGGATTAAAAAGACCATTTTCTTTAAACATTTTATTAATTTACTTAAAGTGTTCCTTAGATCTTTTCAAAATTAATGGAATGTTGTGCTGACTCTATAGTAAGAGCATAAACCCCTTACTTGGAGCATAAGAAAGTTAAGATAGAAAATGAACAATTTAGCTTTCAGTAACATGTTGTTTGACCATAAAGCTTTCCTAACCATATCCTTCAACTCTGCATATTTTATTTTTGCTGTATGATTGTCTGAGGAAACTCGTACATGAACAGTTTTTAGATGTAAAATCAGATGGCTGTAAAGCACAGATGAATTTTCTGTAAATATTATCTGATCATCTCTGAAAACTCAATGCTTGAGTGGCACATTTTAGCAGTAGATGTTCCAGTTTGAAAATGTTTGATTTCTGCCCCTACTCTCTGTTTCCGGGAGTGTGTAATTTCTGAAGCTGTTCAAGAGCTCAGAAAGATGCAACTAAATTATTTGTTCTGAATTTTCAGTGTATTTAGAACAATCTGCTTCATCCCTATTCCCAAAATTCCCATCTTTTTTCTTTAATGGGGAGGGGAAAGAAGTCAGTGCTGACAAGATGAAGTTTTTAATGTGGAAGCACCACTTAGAAACCTGGAATTTTTTAAGTATAAGACACTTTGTAAAGCACCCTACCTTGATATTTTTCCTGATTAGTGTATTTGTTACTGCAATTGTTTTAGCCAATTATTTCTAATACTATTTCATGTCTTTATGGCTCAAAATGTGGAATTCTGAAATAGTTTATGCTTGATTCCAGTGGCAGCTTGTCATCTGGGAATGACATTTTCAGATATAGCTTTCTTCACAGGGTCTCATCTCTTGCCACCTGCCTAAATCTGACAGTTGAGCACCAGCTGGGAGTTATGACCCAGAGAAGCATAAAAGGGCTGGAGAGAGACAAAATGATCCATCAAGTCCTACTTGTAAGTCAGGTCTCCAAACATGCATTTTGTACTCTATAAATTCAAAATTAAAATACTAATGGGTGTTCTTTTGTATTCATCCAACAATTGGTTCATTAGGTAGGTATGTACAAAGAGGCTCTGCTTGTCAATGCTGTTTGGCTCTAAAAAGAGGAAAAATCGGTAGGGGTTAGGCTAGTGGTGAAATGCCCCCACCCCTTTTTTTACCTTCCTTCCATGTCTGCTCTATGAGGCTGGCGGTAGGTAATACTCATCCTGCATAGAGCTGGTTTTCATTGTGAGTATTCTGTCACCAGTCACAGCTGTCAGGTATGTCAGTCATGTAGTATTGTGGTGGTGTCAGAGACATAATCAGAGAGATTAGGTGGACACAAAGAGCTCTGAATGAGGTGGTAATTGCGTTCAGGGGGAAAAGAGAGTTAAAGAAAGAAACTTTCCTTTCTCACAAGATCCATTAAAGAGGTGACAGCTAATATATTAAAGCTGGAACAAGATAATTGTGGTAAGAATCTTTGTGTGTTCTCCCTAAAATGCAATGTGCTCACAATAAATATTCAAATGCTTATTTTGTGTTGTGAATACCAGATAACCATTTACAGTGAAATGCAACCTCTTTCAAAAACTTTAAATTCATTGCCAAGAATGTTCTAGGAACAGTTATAAAACTCAAAAGGAATATTGGTGCTATACTGAATCACAAAAATGCCATCTTATGAAAGCTGCTTTGCAGGGATTTTCTTCAAATTGGTCTAAGTGATGGAAAAGAAATACTGAGATGCCAGCCATGAGCTGTGCTCTTCCAGACTTTGCTCTCTTTGAGTACTACTTTGAATAGTACCTCTCCCCCTCCTCTTTTTTTTTCTCTTTTTTTTTTCCTTTTAATAGTGTGACTACTTGAGTATCTGTTTACATTACACTTGTGCTGTATTAATGTCATGCTTCAGAATTGCTACTTACCTGTAGGATCCAGGAAGGAATTCCCCTTTCCTTCCCTGGCTTCTGAAAGAGTGGGTTTTTTTATTATTTTTGATTGTTTGTGGGGTTTTTGTTTTGTTTGTCTGTGTGCTTGTGTTTTTTTCTCATTTCCCTTCCTCCCATCTTCTGAAGCACTGAAGATTGTTACAAGTGTACACACAAGGTTGGCAGTTTATACTGGTGCTTTCTGTGGCCACAAAGTCTTTTAAGCACCTGGTTAGTGAATCTTGCTTCCTGTCACTAGGTTCGGGGTCAGGTCCTCTGTCCCCTCCAAAACAGGCAGAGAAAAACGTTTTGGTTTCCTTTGCATGGTTTGAACCTTTTCCTTTGTACCTCTGGGAGCTCTTTAAAATCTCAGCTGTTGCAGGGACTTAGGAAACTGTTGATCTCTATTTTCCTGCTCTTATGCTCACGTATTACAGATTTTGGGCTAATGGATTCCTAGCCAAACAGGATTCTAGGAAAACATGTTACCGGCTTTTGGAGTATTATTTATTAACAGAAGAGAGGTTACATAGACCTTCCTGAGTTAGGAATTTATTCCGTGAATGGTTGTGATTGTGGAAAAACAAGCTTCAGTGACCAACACCATGTTTTTTATCATCTTTAGCGAACAGGTTACATTGATTCCCTGGCATTGCACAGTTGCTGGCATGTTGAATGGTTAATCTGCAATCAACAGCACTGCTGAGTATTCTTCACTATTCAACGAGTATAAAATTTTTAAGAAATGAGTATAAAAGTTAAAAGCAACTACTAGTGGCAAAATCAGTCCCACAACAAATTTAGTTAAGATCAAAGGTCATCTGTCCATTGTACCGCTTGCCATCAGAAAACATGAAAAACACTGTTTTACTTCTGTCCATTAACTTCTTGGTGTCTCACTAGAATTTCAATGTTTACTGAAGTAAAAATCCAATCTGGCAATCTTTCTGTGTATATACAAGAAATGCCACACTGGACCCTATCATGATAAATTTTTCATGTCTCCTTTAACATTCAAAAAAATACTTCCCCATTTTCTTTTGCAGCACCAAGTTCCAGTAAACCTTACAATGTAAAATGAGAAATTGGTGATAGCGAGGTAAGTGTTAGAAAATCTTACTTGATTTATTCTCCATATAAATAAAAGTAGTTTCACATTTCTTATGGTATTTGCGGATGGCAGTGGTGGTTTTTCAAGCCTTCTCTTCTAATTGATACTGAAATGATTTGAGAAGAGTCACCTCCAAAGACAGGGGAAGATTTGATGCATTTCCATTGTTCCGCTCCTGCAAGTACTTTTAGGATAGTTGAGCCACCATGTGTTGGTATAATAGATTGTTCAGTTTGAGTCTTTTGATACAGGTAAATCACTTTGATGCAGGTTAATTCAGGCTGTGTTTACAGAGGTTACTCTGATCCTTTTCTCAGGCTCCTATATGTGTTTTCAAAGAAACAATGCCCAAAAACCCTTAGAGAATGAAACCCCATTCCTCCTATTTACAGAATAGCATTTTTTATTTCAAGCTGAAAGCCTACAAAATAAGACTTAGTTTTCATCATAATCCTTTATGAGGTTTAAATCTATTTTTTAAGTTGGCAATTTTAAATGGTTCCTGGTGAGTAGAGCTCTGGTGAGCTTCAAAACCACACACAGTTTCAATGAAGCTGTGTGAACCTGCTTCAGAATCTCTGCAAGTTTTCCAAGCTTTTATGCTCTCGTATGGTTTACAGACAAAAACCTACAGGGGTCCCATTTAAAGCCTCCTAGCAGCTAAAAGATAGAGGAAAAAATGGCTTTTAAAAAAACCTGAAGTACCCTCTTATGAGTGCATTAAAAGCAATTTTGTTTGCTTTCCACTTTCAGAATGCTTCAAGCTGCCAAAGACGCGCTGTTAGAAAATGACTCATGAGTACTAGAGAGAAACAGTCTTTGAAAGTTTGTTCATAGTAAAGGATGATAGCCAGGCAAGTGGGGTTTCTGTATCCAGAAAGAAATATCTTGTGTCCTCATATTGCAGATTTTTTTTTTTCTTTTTCAATAATCTGTTCAGACTTTCTCACCTTTATCTTATAGGTTTTCAGCAATTGTGTGAAAATCAGAAGTGTTCATTCCCGTGACTGGTATCAGCGTTTGGAGACCAGGGCTTCCACGGAGAGGGAAGGGAATACCAAAGCAATGAAGACTTGCAATTTAACCCACTGACATACATAAGATCCAAAGAGGAGGAAAAATTTTCTTCCTTTCAGGTAAATCAGGGTGTGCCAACCTGTTGATTCTCTGAGAGTATGTCCTGTAGGGTTTAGGAGCTTTCAGTATTGGGTTGCGGGGTTTTTGTATTAAATCTTGATTGCAGTGTTTGGTACTGGAGTGGTTTCTTGATTTATTTTCTCTATGGGAAACACTGGGTACAAAGTATTAAGATGTCCTCCTCACTTTGGTACTGATACAGCTCCTCACAGTTTTCTCTCTCTCTTCCAGTGTAAATAAAGACAAGAGTGTGGAGTAGACTTTTCAAAATTCAAGAATATTTGGACCTTGTTCTGTTCTAAGACTCTCTTGAACAAACATGCTTTCCTTTCTAAATTGTTTTGCTGAGTGTTAGGGACACAAGATACATTTAATGGAATCCAGACAAAACAAACCTGAGAAAACAAATTTTAGTGAAAAGTTGAAGTTTTATTTTCTAATTATTTAAACAGATGGTACCTATAAGAATCTCTCATAAAATAATGCCTTTTGAAGGTTTACCTTGCGTGCTTTATGGTTTCTTCTATGGAATAAACAGGAACTGTGCATTAATTAGGATCAGAGGGGCGCTTCCCACAGTATGGTGCAGTCTCGCTTTTGTTGCAAGTGGAAATTTTACAGATGTAAATTATATAAATAGATGTGTTGTCATTATCTGAATATAATTCTACAATGTAGTTTAAAATCTATTTTTGTTTTTATAGTTGATTGTACTGGCAACTCAAAAAAGTCTTTCTTCAAAATGTAGCATATTTGATATGAAAAACCATGGAAGAAAGGGACTAACGGCATTAACTTTTAATGGTTTTAGTTTTAAATTTTTAAACTTCATACATCTACCAGCCCCTTAGCTTTCTCTCTAGAGAATCAAAAAGAAAGGAAAATTTTGATGCACTTAGTTGTTGACAATAGCTGAAAATTGAATAAATATTACAAGAATTAAGGAACTAGAGAAATTAAGTGAAAAGACAGAACTGGTAGTACAAAGTATCTAAGCTGTTTTGTCCTTGTGACAAAACAGAAAACAAGATGTATGTGAACAGGGTGTGGACATAACTCAGGATCATGAGATAAAGATTCTTACATGGTTTTAAATGTGAAAACATGACCATGAGCTTAAAAACTGTCTCTGGAAAGAATGCTAGCTTACAAACCGGCAATCTATTGTGTAGTTGGATAGTAGTTTTAAGAGGTTTGGTATTTTTAGAAATCAAGTAACTTAAATCATGGGATGGAATTTTCAAAGCATTTGCATACCTAGAACAACAACTGGTGCTTACTCTTGCCATTTAGTTGCATAGACCATTTAGTGTAGGCAAATTATGTACTTCCCCAAAACTCTTTGGCTGCCCCTTCACACCTGCATAGCTTTTCCTGGGTTGAAACAATATGTGTTAGGCAGCTGGTGTATGTTAGGAAGTCATTTCAAAGCCTTTTCTATATGCTGTGTATTTCTTGCTTAGTCTCTATTGTTTGTATGTACCTCTCTCCCTTGTGGCCACCCCTGGTGTCCTCAGAGGAACTACTGTTATAGCTCCAGGCATCTCTGTGTGGCCTATAGGAACTGGTCTGTTAGGCTTTTCAGTACTGCTGTAAACAAGAAAAGATGTTTGTGAGTTAAAAAAAAAAACAAACCACCAAACTCCAAAACAAACGAATAAAAAACCCCCACAGAAGAACTGAGGCTATTTCCCAGAACTGCAATAATAATAGAGAATTGCTCAAAAGAAGAATAATCTCTAGCATCAGCAGAAATGAAACCAGCTATACCGCTGCAGTATAGTAGTTACCCTCTTAGGAAGGATCTAGGCAAGATATTTCTGCACCGCTTCAGTATAGAGGTTATCACGGACCTTATTTCATGCCAGAGAGGTTCTCATCTAGTCTTTTGTAGAAAGATGGACTTTATTTTGTGTAATTGCAAAAGCCCATATTTGAGTGTAGAATTAAATAGAAATTCATATACTGAAATGAAGCTTGCATTTGGAATGTTAAAAAAACCCAGTTTTTTATTTTGGTGCAGTAGAGAATGAGACAAACAGGTGAAAAATGTGAACTTATTGAAGGTAAGAAAGTTGTGAGGTCTTTTGCACAAAGATTTTGGTAAGAGATGTTAGGTACTTTGATATTTGGCTATTTGTGGATTAATTAATATGCTAGCTTTAGCAACACAGATGAGTAATATACTAATATAATTTTTCTTGATTCTCTTAATGTTGAGAAAATGAACTGGCTTTTAGAAGACAAAATTGTAGTTTCATGAAGTCATGGGCAGAAGTTACTGTCTGGGTCTTGCTACCTTTGCAGAAGGAGTAGCTGAACTCATCACTTTTCAGCTGGTGATTATCATTGTCTCACATCTGTTTGTTGTGTGTGTTGTCATTTTCTAGCTTGTCTGTCAAAATGAGTTAGGTTAGAAAGACACTTTTTTATTTTCAAGTTAACTTAGTTCACTTTGAAGGCAACAGATTGTGGAACATTTGTAATAAGAGCCCCTCCAGCAGATAATCTCTAGCAGAAGCGAGATGACAGGCGGCTGGAGGTTGTAACCTCTTCTGAGCTGGAGTTTTTTAAAGACACATTCCAAAACTTGGGTGGAAGCAAATGTATCTGCTGCAGGGGTGGGGGGCTTAGAGACACCCCTCACCCTGGAAACCTGCTTCTGGCATTTCCATAGCCGGCAGCCCCCCATACTGCTGATCTGCTCCCTTCTGTGGGCATCTGAATTAGAGCAGGGTGTCAGTATTTAGAGCCTGCTCAGGACAGAAAGACATGCTGGAGCAGAAAGTAGGTCAGCTTGGAACAGTGATGCCAAGTATGAGGATGCCTTTGTCAGCTTAACGAGACCAGCCCACCTACAGGTGCCATTTTTTCTGAACCTCATGAGACTGAGTTGAAACTCAGATGGCTCTTGTCCCCTGGCTGCAATGAAAGAGGTGGAACAGCTGCTGCAGCAGTGATAGCAGGGACTGTGTGGTCTGTTAATTCTTTGGAGTGCACTGCAGTTCTTGAAAACCCACTTCCTCCGTAATCCAGTTTATATATTCTGAAGTCATAATATGAAGGTTGTCCTAAGATGCTTTTTTTTTTTTTTAATTTGGAAATGTGGGAGTTGCACGACAATTGCCTTGGAGAACAATGGACTTCATACGTTGCACTTTTGATGGGTGAAGCCCACATTGCTTACTTAGGCAGATTCTTGTCGTGTGAAAGACTCTTGTGTCAGAGAGTCCAGGCATGAAGAGGTGCACCTCTGCACCACCAATACTTGCCAGCCAGAGGTTGGTCCCCTCTTGACCTGGACAAAATACTCTTTTTGTCAGTTTGAAACATCAAAACAAAAACCTGCTATCACTGGGCCAGGTCTGTAAGAAAGCCGGTATCCTGCTTCTTAAACAGGGAGGGAAGAAGCCTGTGGTGAGATTGGCTTTTTATGAGCAGCAGTTTTCAACAGATCTGTAGGCAGTGCAGAAGTCAGTCACATGCCCCACCTAAAACAACAAAGCCAATCCAGGTCGGTGTGCTAAAGCTTTTGTTCTTCTAGATACATGAGTTGAGGACTTATTAGTATGGGAGGCAGCACTGCCTTTCTGCAGTGGAAGAACTCCACGGTGCTTAGTCCAGTTAATGTGTGTATCTCAGGGTATGAATCATAAATATTGATATCTAAAGGAGGCAAATTTTGCTTCCCCTTGCCAACAATTTGCCTGACTTTATTTTCCAGGGATAGGATGAAGTCCATTTTCTCTGTTAATATGATAGGCCTAAGATGTAGCAGGTCAGACTAATATATGGTCCCTCAGATTAATCTTTCTGATTGAAGATGATGAAATATCTGTACTCAGTTCCAAAATCCAAGAGTTCATGTCAGGAAGAGCAGATAAACAGCCGTGCCTGTAGTCAGGTGTGTCAGACACAAACTCTGAAACAAAAAAGGCAAACCCAGTCTTTCAGATGAAATATGAGTGGAAGTGGTGGCTGTACAAGGGTAGGATTGCAACCCTAGGCCCACAGGAGTGTGAGCTGGAGGAAACGTGAAAAGTGTGTTCCCCTCTTCTGGCAGCGTTGTTGTGCACCACTACATCCAACTGAGAAAAGTGGAGGACCTGTGGTGAAGATGAGTTTTTTATTTGGTTTTGCCTTCTGTAGTGATGAGATCATGGGCCTGATCTTGTAACTCCACATTCCTGAAGCTCTGGCTTTATTCACCAAGAACATTGTATAATCACAAGGACTTCAGGCTTCTTAGTGGGACTTGGAGAACACGCCGGCTGTTTAATGCAGCCTCCTTGCATCCAGATCAGTACTGCTGCTTCAGCATCAAGCTTCTGTAGATTGTCAGTCTTGATAAATCGAAACTCTCAAAGCACTGAAGTGTGACGCGTTTCTATTGTAGCTAACTCTTGTGATGTTTGTTTTAGAAATGACTCAAGTACTCATGTCAGTTGAGGAGTAAGCATTAAGTTGCTGAAACAATCTACTTACTAGGATGCATCTGAAGGAAAGGATT
Source organism: Gallinago jamesoni (assembly GCA_025769975.1). Taxonomy (NCBI): domain Eukaryota; kingdom Metazoa; phylum Chordata; class Aves; order Charadriiformes; family Scolopacidae; genus Gallinago; species Gallinago jamesoni. The sequence continues at coordinate 99,317,543 of JAOQGH010000012.1, read as the reverse complement.
TTTCTTTTATACAGCTCTTGTATCTGATCATCTCATTCACTTCTTTGTTTAGAACTCTGGAAGGAAGAAAGCCACTAGCTCAAAAACTTTTACGGAGATTACTCTGTATTAAGAGTGGTAGTATCTATTACAACAAAGACATTTATTTATTGTATAACCATGATGTTTTCTTCTTAAAAAAAAAATCAGCTATAATAATAACATTTTCTTTCTGAAATTTGCCTTGCTGTGACTTACAAATCTAAACAACTTCTAATCAAAAGCCTACAATTGAATAAAAGGCTACATGTAGTATGTCTGTGCAGAACTTAAAGAAGACCATGCAGCAGAAAATATCAATGCCTACCATTAAAATAAACAGTTGTTCCTGAAGGTAAAACTGAATGTTCCTGGCTAAAAGACATTCTTAATCATTTTCTGAGGTAGAATTTTGCAAGGCACCTGGGGGCCAACTGATCGTAAAAGGCTTATTATGAGGCTGAGACATTGTTGGGGCTCTTTGAATGGCATCTTGATGTCAGGCTAGCCCCGTGCTGATTTTGCTTTCTTTCTCATTCCTAGGGAATAGCTAAATGGCACACATTCTTCTTGTTGTTGATGAGGTAAATTGTAAACATCCCTTCAGACTCCCAGATTCACCTACCAGAGTGATCTGTCTCAGCTGTGGCAATGCAAAGTTTCTTTCAACGCAATTAATGGGACAATTATATCAGAATGATGAGATCATGCCTTTTGCTGAAAAGAATAGAGATCTTTCATGAACAAAGAAGTCTTTCTTTAAATCTTTGCAAATAAAGCACCATTTTATTCAGTGAAAGTGGGTGCTACAATTTGGGTAGGCACAGCATGGCATGAAGGTGAGCTCACTCTGTGGGCTGGTAGGTAGAGCTTTGGGGTGGCTGTCTCAGAACAAAATAAGCAACATTTGTTGGGGTTTTTTTCCTGCTGACACTGAGTAGTAGAGTGGTGTGCAGGCAGTTGTAATATTGCCTAAGAAAACCTCAGACTGTTGAAAGTAATTTCATTTCTTTGCTAAATAAATGCAGAAACCCCATCTTGGTCTTTTCCAGTCTATCAAGACTTCATGTAGGTAATACTGTGCATGTAAATCAAACTGTAGTGGTGGACAGCTCTGTACTCTGGGAGGACTACTGAGACTTAAAAATTGATCCTGAGTTATGAGCCATATCCAAACAGAAACATGAGAAATATTTCCACTCTAGATTCTTTAGGCGCTTATGTGTTTGTATGAAAGAAAACCCAGTGACATTGCTAAGAGAAATACACAAATCTGAGATATTTTTACAATTTTTTCTTTAAGCTGCAAAGCATATTTTCTTCTTTAAGAAAGTAATTCGATGCGTACTAATTTTAGTCTGACTTTTGACACTGTTCTAAATGACATCTGGATTTCATATAAAATCATATGTCTGGTACAAAGCTGAGACTGCCCACTGACAAATAAATTCCTATGCTCGTGTATTTCTCTTTAAGAACAGACAAATCATAGCAATACTGACTCCAAAGCAGTTTTAGTTTAATTTCTGGTGGCAGATGCGATTCTGTCATTCTCGGAGGCTTCTTAAACATACTCAGCATCTAGCCTGTGCCTGGGTCGTTGCAGTAAGCTACCAAGGAGAGTCTGTACAAGTTGATAAGGCGGACTTGTGGATGGGGAGAAGTCTCCTTGATATTGCTACAACCTTCACTGTATTGAGGACCGATCTGTGAAACCAGAGGGGCCCAGTAGGTGAGAGGGTGGCTTGGAGCCTCTTCCAGCAGCAGCTGTGCAGCCTCTGGCTGAATGCCCCACGCAACTGTTCAAACCCTCCAAGCCCTGGTGCTCCCTGCCAAGATTTCCATGCTGCTGTTGGGCCGCAGTGCCAGGAATGGGGTCGAACAGAACAATATCTTCTTTGCTCTGCTGCCTTGCCCCCAGCAGAAGGGCAGATATTTGGAGAGAGAAAGGGCTTTGGAGAGATAACATTGTGTTTGTTTCCCTGGGGAGGCTCTGAGGTCTCTGCATGGCCCCACTGCCTGTGGTGGGGTTCAGGTTCTGATGTGGCTCATCTCTCATGCTTTCAGGATATCAAAAGGAGTACAGCAGAGAAATAAATAAATAGCCCTGCACAAACAAAGATTAAACAAAAATAAACACTAAGGAGATAGATCTAATACCTGTGAGCAGGAACAGGCTTTATTGCCTTAGAATTGCTGAGTTTTGAAGCAATAAAGTTTGGGATAGTTATGCACCAAAAATCTGTGAATGCCATAGCCACAGATAAACCATAAGCAGATATTTATTTTCCCATGTACGCACACTGGTGAAATGTCTCAAGTTTGAGGAAGAAAAAGATTATTTCACACATTTGTCATCTTGCCAGAAAGACATAGCTTGAAGAAGTGAAATTTTCTGGAAACAATGTAATTTAGATTGGCCTAAGATATAGGTGTGGCTGTATTTTATAAAAATGTTGGCAGACTGAAATAATCTAAGTGCATGTATATTGAGAGTACACAAACATGAATAACCTGCTTGGTCTCTTAACTCCTTATTCTACGTAAATTACTCCAAGTCAGCTGTTTTGTGTTAACTGCCTGCATGCAAATTGTTATTGTCAGATCAATATGAATTAATTCAAAGCCATTTATTTTCTTGGTTAAAGACCAACTTCTTTTACATTCTTTGCTGGGGCAGAGTATACATTTTATAGAAAATAATTGCAGATTAACTGATTTGTAGTAAATTTGACATCCTTTGCTTAACTTGTGACGAATTGTTCATGAATTCCTACTGTGAGTGTGGCGTAGCGAACATGATACTAAACAAGAGCAAGATGTTAATCTGCACAAGTGAGGCAGAGCTTCTACTGGGGGAACTTCTTTCCATATGTATTTCTGATATATCCTGTGTGCAGTCTCCATTGTATGCAATGAAGGGAATTCTACTGTAGAAATAGCATGTAATAACATAAAAAGAACAAGAATAGATGTTTATGCCACAGTGCAAATGACGATGTTGTATGAGAATAAGTTCTGAAGTTGGATTACTCTTCAGCGGGAGTGTTTCAATGTTAGGATTACAATCCATCCTTTCACTAAAGATTTAAAAAAAACTCAGAACTTTAGTATATGGCGTCACCACCTATTGTGTAAATAGTTTCCTAACCTAGGAAAACTATTTCCATTTTTACTTGTGAAAGTCTGCATTACATAGTGTATAATGCAGAATACTATCTTTGAACGTAGTACTTCCTTACAGCTTAGATTAGAGAGAGGAATACAGTGTTTTTTCTTACATCTCATTGCATTAAATTTCTGAATCAGGATGTCATTTCCACAATGTGACAGGGAACATCTTGGTATGTTAGCACTAACTGGAGAGCTGTGTGAATGACCTGGTAGGATGGTACCTGTAGTAATGATATATTGCTCTGGAGCTTTTGAGATATATTTGTAATTTTGAAATTTTGAGATGTAGAGACATTTGTTCTTTACCACAAATTTGTAATGTATTTTTCTAGTACTGTCTTGTTTAAAGTGTTTCAGCTGTCAGTGAAGAGTACTGAAGATGCCAGTCAAAGGAATACTCAGTGTTTTAAAGAAGAAAGATGTAAAAATCTATCATTTTTATGTATTTTGTGTTTTTGCAACTTGTTATACCAATGCTAAAGTAACTGTGAAAAATCCTTTTTAACAGCCTTTTTTTTTATATTTGCCTCTCTTTCTTGGTGTCTGTAAGGTATGTTAAGAACTGTAGGTAGCCTGTTTATAAATAAATGAGTAGTTAAGGATGTATCTGAGAGAAGAGACAGCAAGTTACTGGAGGACTCCTGTTAATGCAATCGTACAGATCTCAGCATTAGAGAACTGTTTGTCTTTTTTCAAGTTGTTTGTGATCTAGTGATTGGAGTTTGAATGCAAGAATGAATTCGCCACTCAGCCTTCTCTGTAGTTTTTTTTCCTGTCTATAGAACAGGAATAATGCTTGTGTACGTCTGGGTTGGTGAGATTGAACTGATTAGTGACAACAGAATGCATTGAGAGCCTTTAATGGAAGGCATTAAACAACTGCATGCTATGCAGATTTTCAATATTAAAAATATATTACATATGACCTGCAAAAATAGTGGGGAGGATAAAAAAAAAAGTCAGTAGGATACATTTAACATGAAAGAGCAAAGAGACAGTTCCTAAGATCCCTTTGGGAGGAGCAAGCCAGAAAGGAATAATATTCATATTTGCAGTATTTCAGTAAGCAAGTGTAGAAACATTTTTCCAGACATGGAAAAAATGCCTTTGTTCACAGCAGCAGCAGAAGCAAAGCAGGCACACGGTCAGCAGCAGGTTCCACTTGTCCACATTCTGGACAATACAGGTATCTGATTCAGTGGGCAGCGATAGCCTGGGTTGCCTGAAGGTGATGTAGAGTTGCCTCTTAGGCATGAAAAATACTCAGCTACTACTCATATAACAATATATGCAATTTCAGTAGTGTAATCTGTCCAACCTGTCTGCCTTAATTTTAATTGTCTTCTGTCATAGTAAAGCCTTCAGATTTTTCAATGCCATGTTAATGCGAAGTATTTAATTAAAAAGGAGTTCAAAAATGGAGTGGGGGTGGGCAGAGTAGGGAGAAAGGGAAAAGAAGTAGTTGTAGTAAGGGGACACTGAGAACTTCTCGGAGCTTTCAAGCTTTATTCTTGGGGAGAGTTGAAGGTCAGAACTAGAAGAAATTTATTGCAAATGTAGGGTTCTTAAAATGAAGGCAATTATGTTTTAAGGTTTAAGCATTGACCAAGTGCTCTGCACTGTACCAGGGACACACTGAAGTGTGTCCTTATTTCAAACATGAGGGATGTGCAAATAGAAAGATACAATTATTCTGTGAAGTCCTAAAGAAGAAGAATAGAGTAGCTTTTAAACATGTGGGGATGTGTCAAGTTATTGGGAAGGATATGAAAGCTAGGAGTATGGAGAACTGAATAGGAATGATTATACTAGTGAATAGAAAAGACAGAAGCTTATCAAATGTAATACTGATTCTTCCATTATGGGTAAGCGTAAGATGATGCTGTTACTGATGATTAGACATCCTTCTCATATGACTTCCCTCGTTTTATGTAAGACTACACAAAGTTTTAGAGGTTTTGGGTCATGGCTTCATTTGAGTAGTAGATAGGCACTGCATTCTTTATCGAGTACTTTTTCTGTAGGTGTTTTGTGTGTGTCCGTGTGTGTAAAATGAGTCTGATCCTGGTCCTACTCACATCAGAGGGATTTCTGATACAGACCTGAAAAGAGTTAGGATCTTGTCTGACAATATTTGGCAATTTTTTCATTTAAAAGTGCTTTGCAAACTGATTACTTCCCTCTTAACTAACAAAAACAGTACAGTAGGACCGTTAGCTAAGAAAGTAATTCTGGCTATGTTTTTGGAGAAAAAGGGGGTATGGTAGCACTTTAAAAATCAAAAAATGTAGAATAACAAGCAGTGAATAGCTGCTTTGTGGTTCAGTAGACAGAATGGTGTAGAAAAAACCCAGAATTTGGATCAGTTCCCAATTCTGCCTTTTCTCATAGTATATTCTTAAGGCAAATCATATTTCTTTTATGACTTAGATTCTGTCTGTATCATGGAAATACTAAGACTTGTCCTCCAACACAAATCAATCTGAGACTTGGGAATGAAAATGAAAACATATTTGGGAAATTTTATAATAAATAAGAATCTTGTATCTTTCCCATAGCAAAGACTTTATTTGGTAAAGCAGAAAGTAGACTTTTTTGTAAATTTATAACAGAATATGTCCTGTGTATTAACTCAGGCTAAATTACTGAAGCAGTGTCTAAAGTGCGTTAGTGCTGAGAGAGTTTGGAAATAGCATTTTATTATCATTATTAATCTCTATACTGGAGGCTTTTTTTCCTTGATACGAAAATTTATTAATTTGTAAAGCAGTTAAATGGATGTGAAAGCATATGGAAAATACTAAATATCTCTCTAATGTGGTAGTGCTACCAACATTTCAGCAAACTCTAGACAGTTTGGTATTAAAACTACTTACAAGTCAGGGAATCAATTCAGAACTGTTGTTGGCATTTTTATTGTAAAGCAATGCTGTCAAAAAGAAAAATTCTGTTTCAGGTTAGGATTCCCTTCTTTCAGTCTATGCTGCCTTAAGACACTTGGTACATCCATAAGGATCTGCTAACTCCATAAAAAAATCTTTGAGGTTCTTTTATAAAAGAATAGCCAGGTTAGATTTTATTTCTTATTTGATGATCAAATATTGTCTAACTGCCTCATTCGTTATTGACTCTATATAACAAGATGTTGATACCGAACTCCATTTGACTGCTGTTCAGTCATCCAGCCCCTCTTACCAGGGAATGTAGTTTCTGGCTTTATTATGGTATTGTATGTGGTAGTTGGTAGCTTATGTGGTACAATCTGATTCCAGTCCATTTCTCTTGGTTCCCCACAGAGGGTGTCCACATCATAGCTTTTCTGGCTGATTTATCAGAAGCTAAAGGTAAACCTGGCAACCTAATCTACACTCATTCCTGGTGGAGTTTTTTTTGCATTAGGACTTCTTTTAGGAAAAAGAGGAGGATGTTACTGTCATTATAATTTGGAGAGTCTAGGAGGTGCCAGTTCTGTTAAGTTGGTTGTATAAATTCTGAGACAGTAAGAACAGCCAGAGCTTTTTATCCACTGTTTTTTACAAGCTCCAAATTCACCAGTGTGTCGGTGCTGTCTTCTAGAAATGTCATCATGACCAACAGGGCAGTCTTAGAAATATCAGTGAGAACGTGGGTCCAACTGAGATTTTTTTGCCATGCTTCTCCCAAGATCTAGTATGGTTGCTGGGAGAGTTCCAGCCTAGACTCAGCTGATTGCTATCTCTATAGTACCTTGTCTAACAATGTCCTTTCCAAGCCTTTTGTCAAGAACAAAGAAATGTATGCTTTGTACTGTTACCTTATTGTTAAAACCTGTGGATGCAATCCAGGTAATTAGAGCACTCGCTAAGTTTCCAGTCTGACATTGTATTTTATTTAGCGTGAAAACCTTTTTAGTTATGTCCATCATGACAGGAAAACCAAAACATCTCTTGGGATTTGTGGGATTATCTAAAACGATGATTGACATCTAGTGGAGGGGTCTGCAGGTGTGGGGGTTGAACTGGCAGATGAGCAACACATTGCAGAATGAAAGTGTGTGAGTATGAACAACAAACTACCTGGAGTCTATTTTCAGTGAATGACTAGAACAAATAGAGGATTTTGAACAGCAGCAAAATTTCATGTGTAATCTTTCTTTTTCTGCTTTCCTTACATACTTTCCTCCGCTGACCCCCATCATTGCTTTAGTACCTATGGCCTACGTAATAGGGCATACAAAGTGGTCTTTCTCTGTGAGTCACTGGAGTGACACAATTGCACACGGCTGTAACACCTTCTTTGAAAAAGAGTCTGGGTCCTGGAACCCAGTGTGTGGTCAAGGGGCCCCACGAGTCCATCTACACACATCTGCTTGGGCATTGAGGTGCTTGTCAAGGCCTTGCACCTACTCTTGAAGCTCAGAGCAGGCTTGAGGCCTCCATCACTCTGTGACTGAAATATTAGAATTTGCATTAAGATCTTGAACCCCTTTAGAAAATTTCAGAACCTCTTATTAAAATACTTGACAGATGCTTTTCCTTTGAAATGGCCAAAAACATTATGGCGAGTTTGTGGTATGTTTTCTGTATGTTACTAATTTTTAAAGTTCTGAGGAGATTTGATTGCTTGCCATTAGTTCCATAAGTCACCTAATACAGAAATTTTCTTGCTTGATGTGCTGTTTTTAGTCTAATCAGGAAGAAGAGTGGAAGCCCTTGAAAGTAATGACCTTCTTGGGGATCATCCAAGAGACAGAATATGAGTTCCTGGCTTTAGTGAGAGAGAATTGTCACCTCTCTCCTGGTTGTAATATCTTCCTTCGCTAGATTCTGCAATAATAAAAAAACAAACCACCAAAACCCAGCTCCCTCCACACCCCAGGTGCTTGATTGAGTAGTGTCTTTCAGAATTTAGCATATTTAAAATTTTTCTGTGCAGTCATTTTTTTTTTTACGAAGCAGCAGCGGGTTAGTATTATGAGCAGTGCTGATCTGCTCATGCTGGAAAGCTGGGACATGACCTGTTGGGTAAAGAACCCTACCGAATCTTCTTCTAACTAGTTCACAGAATCAGAGAATGATACGGGGTTGGAAGGGACCTCTGGAGATCATCTAGTCCACCCCCCCTGCCAAAGCAGGTCCACCTAGAGTAGGTTGCACAGGAACCTGTCCAGGCAGGTTTTGAATGTCTCCAGAGAAGAAGACTCCATCACCCCCCTGGGCAGCCTGTTCCAGTGCTCTGCCACCCTCAGAGCAAAGAAGTTCCTCCTCATGTTTAGATGGAACTTCTTATATTCAAGTTTGTGCCCATTTCCTCTTGTTATACCCCTGGGCACTACTGAAAAAAGACCAGCCCCATCCTCTTGACACCCGCCCTTGAAGTATTTATAAGCATTGATAGTTTTAGGTGGTGTTTGTAGCATGCTTACTACCTGTGCCCGTGGGTTATTTGGCTAGGTTCTTACTGTGGTTTGAATGTAATTTCTCCCTCCTGGTTCTTTCAGCGTAACAGATAGCAGGAATCAGTAATACTTGAAATCCACTGATCTGTGGCTTCCTGGTGGGAAACAAGATGGGTCACCAGTAACTAAACCTAACTGCCATTATATTCCTGGATTCAAGTTTTGTTCTTCTCACTGTAATTGTTGGAATACTTGCTTTCTCCACCAGCTCCCTCCTTTGCAGTGTGGCATGTCTTGCTCATTGCAGAACTGGGAAGGAAGAGGTGGTCGCAGGGACAGCCGCTACTAATAGGCCCAGGGAAGGGGCCTTACCAGGGATGGTGGATATGGACTCAGATATGGTTATGGAGCACTCGGACCACGTGCTCCACCAGTTTGTGAGTATCCTACTATATCTAATGGTACAATTGGGCTAAATATTTATTACCGAGCCAGCAGACAGTCTGTCTCCCAGGTTTCCTTGGTGCTAACTTTGGGGTTCTGGACATGATGGGGTGAGTGGCTGTTCTTGTTGTTAAGTGACATCCTTAGGAACGTGGCACCCTGCTGTCTGCCAGTAACACTGAAGTCACTCATTATCAGGTGAAGGATAAAATAGTAAAAAAAAATAACACACACTCACCCCCAAGTATTAACTATATAATTACTAGGTTTAGAAAGGAGGATAAAGAAAATAAAGTCATAGACAGATCTGTCTATACCTTAAATCAATTATAAGAACTTTTCCTTGTCCAGGAAACCAACTGTGGGGTTCCTGTGCGACCTTGTGGATGTCAAAACCCAGTATGGTGATCCTGTGAGTATTGCTTTCACTGAAGAGATGGTTCGCGTGCTGTGTTCTGTTTGTTTGTTTGTTTTTAAGAGGAGTTCCTTCCTATAACCCGACTCCCTCTGGGGTTCTCTTCAGAGTGAGACCTGTACCCAGCTGCCGAGGTGGAGGATTTGTAACTTTCATCCGGGGGGATAAATGTTGATGCTCTTCTTAGACTGTTTCTCTTTAAGCTTTGGAAACACCGACGGTCTTCAGATGTGTTTAAGTGGAGACAGACACTGCGGAGGACTTGCAATGGCAAATTTGATGATCAAAAAGTAAAGGAATTCATATATATATATTTGTATATATATTTTATACTATGTATATGTATCTGAGAGATTGCTGTCCTCTGGCAGGTGCTAGCACATTAGGCTGCAGATTGTCTTCTCCGGGGATATCTTGGATATAGGAACAAGGCTTTTATTTTATTTTTTTTATTTTTTATTTTTTTTTCCTGCGTTTCACTTTCCAGGCGTGGATCCATACATTTCCGAGCAGGCGCACAGAGCCTCTGCATTCATTTTCACTGCCTTTTTTTTTTTTGCCTCTTTTTTTTTCTCTCTCCTCCCTCCTCCACACGCCCCAAAATTTACCCTTAATTTTTTTTTTTTTTGGGGGGGAGGGTG
>JAOQGH010000012.1:99288025-99301667 GCA_025769975.1 Gallinago jamesoni | reverse complement strand
ACTTGGCTGAAAGGCATGACTGAAAAGGCTTTTTTTTTTTTTTTTTCCAAAATAATTCTAATAGGAGTTTTTTTGCACATGGCTGAATTCAGAAATGTGCATGCTTGTTACTTGCTTTTAAGTATAAATTTCAGTTGTGTATTTTACAAATTTGGGCAACTGTTTGTCTTAAGAGGAATTTTACTCTCTAGAATAGTGGCACCTATTTGATGTGTACTTTTGGGTGGGCCTAAATTGTAAATGAGATGCTCCTGTTTGGTTTCACTAAGATGAGATGATAAATGAAAATACTAAAGTTGTTGCACTTTAGTGCTGATTGCAGTGAAAAAAAGGACAAGTATATTTTGACAGTTGTATGAGGATCTTTGCAAAGTTTTGTCTGTTGACACTGACTCCTAGCTGTCTATGGAATAGGGAAAACAAGCAGTGAGAGTGGTGCACATTGTACCTGCATTTTAGAACTACCATGTGTTCAGGAGTAGTTCTGAAAGGCAGGATGGTATCTCCTAGAAAAGATATACACTACTTAAGTGCTGCACATGAGAATGGACTGGGTTGATGAAGTGTCTGTAGGAATTTCATTGTGTTTCCATCTCCTAGTGCTCTTGATTTCTTCCATGCTAAATACCCTGGTACTCTTTTTGTTGAAAACTGGTAATAAATCTGCTTCTGAAAAAACAGTCATGATACTGAACTTGCTATTGCCTGTAAAAGATGAGCTTGGAGATGTCTATTCTTTTTGTATTCGGTATTTCATTCTGTTTCTATGTTCTGAAATTGTCTGTAAAAGATGTACTGGCTTTAGGGAGTGTGGGGTATGTGGTTTTTTTGAATGTTTGTGTATAAATATTGTGAAGTTTGGATGATTCTATCGTAGTCTTTGACCACTCATGATCTTAGAGGGCAATGCAACGTTCTGTTACAGTTTCTGCTAGAATGAAGGTTAATGTTTAATAAAGCAAAATCTAGATTCTCTCTCACATTGAGAGAAGACTGGAAAACAGTGTTTTCTTCTGGATAAATCCTGATATTTACTCAGAACTTTAAAATAAGAGTTGACTCATCTGCCTGGTATTATCTAGCATATGCCGGTATAAGGCTACTGTGCTTTGTCTTTAATTTTCAGCATCCAGTACTTGCAAGCATCTTCAAACAGTACTCTATTTTTAAACACAACTTCTACTTCTCTTGATTTCAAAGATTATTAGAAGGAAAAAGTGTGATTATTTTTTAATTACCTTTTTATGTTGTGTAGCTTAGCCTATTATTTTGGTTTCTCACACCTGTAACCTACTTGTTCTCCATTTCATAGAGGGAAAGGAGGGGGCAGTCTGTGACTGAGATATGAAGCAATCTCTTTAACAACCACCTTCTTCCACTGAGACTTCAGTGAAATTTTTACTGTGTGTTAATTAAGAGTGATCCATTATTACTTTGGACTTGTAAACATCTTTAAACATTCCATTAGGTGTTAATGACACATGAAGCAAGAATGAATATGAATTTGTTAATCCTGTATCTAGTAGGGATGTACGATATGTAATTGCCTAAATGTAGCAGTGTTTCTTAAACTATTGCATGTGAAAGGTATTGCTTCATTTTCGGCTTTTGCTTAACCATTAGTTAGTGAGTCTAGTGATGCTAATTTGTTGAGGGTATTATACAGAATTTTAACTGGACCTTTCCCATGGTTTGCCTGGGATTTTTGGAAGACAAAAGTGAGTTGCCTGTCTTCTCTATGGGTCAGAGTTGAGGAGCATAGGCAGAAGGTGTGGGAGAGAAGATGTGAGGAACGCTTATTCTTAACCCAGCTTAATCTCCATAGCTGTTGAAGTGGCATCTTCTGTGAAATACCAGATTGGTGTTTGTTCTTCTCCTATAATTTTGCCTTAATGGATGACTGGTTTTGTTGGTTTTGCTTAACTAGTGTTAAGCAAAACAAAACTGAACATTTGTAAAAAATGTGTGCAAATAAGATACAATACTCCTAAATAAAGATTTTACCTGATCATATAAAAATCTAGACTTGGGCTGACTAATAGCCTCTGTCGGCCAGTGCAGATTCCTCACCAGACTTGTATGGGTAGTGGGAGTGGAGAGGAAGGAGATTCTGTGAGTATTTCCAACACAGATGTTTTCTGTGTTTGACCCTTTCACATTCCTCTTATTGTTTTAATGCCCTTCCTGGTATGTTTTTAGAAACAGCATATTTGAAATCAACTTTTTGCAAGTACTCAAATTTCATATAAATGTTTTAAATTTTGAGTTATCCTTATTTAATTGGGAAGCCTAACATGAGATATATCTACCCAATCAAAGCAGCTTGCATTATGTTGAATACAGGTTAGTGCCTACTTTCACATAGCTTACAATAATAAAAAAAATTTTAAAAGCTACCATCTGTTGATGAACAGAAATACTGCCAATGTTTGTCAAATGTGTGCTTTATCTGACCTGTTCTACTTAGCACCTTATGGCAAAGCTTTCTCATCAAAGCTTTTTACAAATATCTTTATTCTTACAGTGCCTCATTAGATTGATAACAATGGTGGTATCACTTTTTAACATTGGGATTAATGTACCAATGATTAGGGTGATAAATGTCTCTTTAGTTGCAAGGTGAAGTTACTTGTGGTGGGCACAGAGATGAAGGTTCTAACATGGCTGTGGGTGAAAGTCACTGTTCTGTGCTAATGATCTTTACAGCCTTTTGATGAAAATTACTGGAATAATGTAAAGTTTCTACAGTGAAAGCTCCAATAATCTATGTAGATTGGTCTCCTTTTTTTTATAGATGGTAGCTGGGCAAGTAGGTAAATTTCAAGAAAGAAATATCACAATGCTGATAATGCATTATTATGCATAAGTTAAGAAGCATTTAGTTCATGTTTCTTTTTAATTTTGTTTGAAATAGCCTAAGAACATAGCAAACCAAGAGGAATTAAAAGAAATGCAGGGAGAAAAAAGAGGGCCCCTGTGGGTTGTAGAGTGGGAGTTAGATGTGTAAGATTCTGAAAGTCTCTTGAAATTACAAGTTCTGTCTTTGGTTGAATATGCAACCAGCAACAGGCTCTGCCTTTTCCCATTCCCTGTTTTCCCCTGGATATTGTTAGAGGTTGGAGATAAAAGCCTTTAATCATGTCTACATGGAGACAGCAAAGCAAATCACTTGAAGTGTCGAGTCAAGATGTATATGTTAAAGTATGTTAAACTTGTGTGGGAATGCTGTGTCAAATTTAGAACAGCCTTATATATTTAGCTTGAATCAATCAAAGGTCATTTTACATCTGAAGGAGAACATCAATTCAAAACATAAGTTAAATTACAGTGATCTAAAACCATCTGTGTATGAATGAGAGCCTCTTGACATAGATGTTTACCATGCTTTAACTTCAGCGTGTTATACTGTACTTGATTTATCAGAACCTGCCTTCGTGTTGCTTGTTCTTGATCAGTTTTCTATTGAGGCATCTTAGATGAAGCCAATTGCAAGCTTTCAAGTAAACATAATTCAGTCAGAAAATGGGAGTTTGTTGAACTTAGAAAATATTTGCAATGAAACTTATTATTTGACATATTTTGACTTTGACAGTGAAAGTAAGGCACAACCTGTCTTTGATTCCTGGTGAACTGTGTTTTGGCTAGAGGCCTGGTGTTTTCAGGGTCATTGGCATGGAGCTAAACTGCCAAGGATTTTTACTTCGTGACCATGGACACTGTGTTTCTAGGTACATGCACTTTCCTGCGTGAAAAGTCTGCTGCAAAGTTGAGGACTGAAGAAATCCCTGTGGACCCACCTCAGATTTGGGGACCTGCAGTGATCCTCTGTATCTACATCCTGGAGCCATCAGTTCTCTAAAGAGTAAAACCAAGAAAAAAAAAACAAAAAACAGAAAACAACCCTTCTATTTGACAGTTGTAGAACTGAAGCCTTCAGTTGTCAGGAAATTAGGAGATTTTTGGGCTTTGAGACAAATTAATAATATTGAAAATATCTTGCAGCCCAGAAAGTGGCTAGTTCTAGTCTGAGCTGTGTTTCATTATGCTTTCATGGGTGCCGATTATCTCTCATCCTCTTTCTGTTCAATCCAGAGTTCATCTGAAGGAGCACTTTGGAAAAACTAAAGCCTCTGTTGCCTGAAGGCTTTAATTTACCCTTTGTCCTGTCAGCCCTGACCACAGAGGTTTGCAAGTTGTACTTCCCTGTGTCTTGCATAGGAATAATTACATAAAGGAAAGACTGTCATGAAGTTTTTATATTCTGAGAGGCTAAAACGAATGATGAAACATATAATCTTCAGGGAACTGAAAAAGAAGGGAAATAGTTGTCATCTTTTTTTCTGGTTTTGTTCAGCTGAACTTGTCTCCTCAGAGGGACAGTTGTATTGCAGAGAAGAGGAACTGTCCGGTTGAAGTCATTGCAGATGCAGTCTCTGTAGCTAGACATTCTGTTCTACCTGTGCCCTCTTCTAGGTGGTGCTTACAAAATTGAAACTTTTCCTGGACATGCCTGTAAGGTCTGTGATGTGTTGGAGACAGGTTGTATTATTTCTCTAAAGAAGAAAAAGATACCCTAATCTCTTTATAAATAAACTTTCCTATTTCATGAGATGATTCAAGGATTGTTGTGTTGTTCTTCTAAGAAAAACCTTGTTGAACTTTCAGTTGGCCAAGAAGATAAACACCATGCTAAAAGCTGTGAATGCAAAGTTGGGAGCAACTTTATTTCAATACATTGAAATGGTTGTATGGTTGAGGATACTGATAGCACAAGTGTCCCTTTAGGAAATGAAAAGACAGATGAGTTGTGGTATATTAGCTGTTGTACATTTAACTGACGCTTCCAAGATGTTGGCATACTTGTAAGTTTATGACCACTGCAATAGAGGCAGGTAGATTTTAGTAGCTTAAGCATCTCCCTGACTCATGAATGCACAAAATTCCAAACATATTATTGGGGTCAGTGAGTTGATTTGGTTTTGAAATTGAAGAGTTTTGCCACAGAG
This sequence comes from Gallinago jamesoni, assembly GCA_025769975.1. Classification (NCBI taxonomy): domain Eukaryota; kingdom Metazoa; phylum Chordata; class Aves; order Charadriiformes; family Scolopacidae; genus Gallinago; species Gallinago jamesoni. The sequence continues at coordinate 99,296,661 of JAOQGH010000012.1, read as the reverse complement.
TTATAATAGTCTCAAAGATCTAACTTTCTTGGTTTACATGCTGTAGCAGATACTAGAGGCAAGAGAAAATGTGTAATGCCGTCTTCTTGATATCTTGGAGTTTTAACATTTGGGTGAAGAAGAGTAAAGTTCTCACTGGATGCTAAGGATAGTCTCTTCACAGTCTAAAAATGTAAAAAGAATATTTCCCCCCTCCCGCCCTTTTTCTGACCTTGATGTGTAAAACATGCCACAGTCCCCTCATGTACTTGAAATGTTCTCAGGTGTCTTTGGCACCTACCAAAAGACAAATGCTGTATGCAACTGGTTCTGTTACCTCTCACATATTTCTGCTAGTTTTCCTGTTGGCCCTGCAGCTATACTTCTCTCTCTCTTTTGCTTTTCCCCCCTCAGTTCCATTAGGATACAGACATTTCAGAGATGTATCTGTAATGTCTAAATGGCTTCCTTCTCTTTCCCTTTTCCCCTTCCACCCCAGTCAAGACATTCCAGATGGAAACTCTTTGGTGTCAGTAACAGCTGCACAGCAGATATTTTTTTTGCATCCTCAGAGCTCTAATGGTTATAACTCCATGTATGTAGTTGTGATATACATTTACTTTAAGGATCTTCTGATATTTAGGTTTCCTCAAGGCTTTTCTAATCATCCTCAATATAACATTTATCCCTATTTTCTGTTCCTGGACAGAATTAGCTTCTTTCACCAGAAAAGAATTGAAATATTCTGTCGTACACTTGATTTTCAGGAACTCTGAATATTTCAGATTCCTATGTTGTGATTCAAAAATTGTGCTCCCTTCTTTCATTTCTAGGGTTTATAATAAGGTGTCAGCAATGATCTAGTCCATCTGGGAGCTTGCATCAATGCTTGGGAGAGCCATATGTGTCTGCCTCAAACAAGGCTATAGAAAAGTGTTCCACTAGCAACCAAGATGTCATCCATCTGCTAGACAATCCTGTAGCTAGTTAGCTTAATGACGTATTTATTTGACTAGATGTTTCTGTGTAGCAGACTCTAGCTTTCCTCCCTGTTCAAATTAATATCAAAATCTCTGTGCTCTGGAGAAAAAAAAAAGCCAAACAACAAAAAAACAAAACCCAGCCCATTCTGGAGAATGTCAGGAAGTTTGTGTCTTGATGGGTTTGATCTATTTATCTGCTTCAGGATGTTGCACTCCCAAATTCTGAGTGAGCACATTGTTAGGAGATCACTCCAGCCTTCCTGTGTGGGGAGGCCATGCAGTGCAGGTGTCTGGGTGGCAGAGGGATCAAGAGACTAGACGCAAGACCTGGGTGACCTTAGATGTATGTAGAAATCCAATCATGCTGCTACTACTTTAGGGTATTATTTTAGCATACAGAGCTGTGCGAGGATTTTCTCCTGCAGGAGTCTGAGCTGGAGTTGTCACAGTAAACATTTTACACAGCTACATGGAATAAACCAGGTGATTATTTCTCCTGGTTGCTTTAACAGAAATGTTTATTCAAGATTAAGGGGTTCACAGTCTTCAACATATGCATTCTAGCTATTGGTGCTCTCAGATGGCCCTGCAAAATTAGAGCTCCATAAATTGTGCTGAAAATGTACTGTGGGAAGAGAAGCCCTGTAAACTTCAGATATTGCTCGTTCTTGCTGTGGTAAAATAGAGCACATCGGGAGTGACTGTCATCAATATCTTTTTTTTTCCCAGCCGCTCTATCTCCTGTTTATTTTTAGTCCAAAGAGGCTAAGTTAGTGTTGCAAATTCTAGGCTGATCTGATTTCTAATCTGTCTGTGAGTCAGAGTTGAGTTGAGAAGGGGGCAAAACAACAGGAGAAATGCAAATCTAGATGAAAAGAATGTTTTATGTTAATGGCAATTATATTAAGCTGTGTTGAGGCAATCTGGTGAATTTAATGTGAAAAAAATGCGTACATGTATTCTGACAAACCACTATACAATCAGGTCCAACAATAGATGTTCATGCGTATCTTGCAAGGGAGTTTGCATGCAGCATCACGTTATTTCAGTGGGAACTGAGAGACCATCATGGCTTTTTCTGAACCCAGCTGTTTGTAGGATTGGAGCCAAGATGGTGCTACCTACTGAGTTTAGCAAATTCTACCTGATGTTCATTGTTTAAAAATTAGTGGACATGGATAAAAATGCTTAGTGGACTTCATGAAAAAAAAAAAACCAAAACAGTAGTCCATGCAGCTCCTAAGTAAGGCCGAGAAATAGATCCTAAATAGGGCACAGAAAAAATTTGTTTCTTGGCTGTACACTAGAGGCCTCTCTTCTTACAGGTGGCAGCAGCTCTAAGCTGAAAAATGTGGTGAAATTAAAGTCAGGACAATTCCAAGGAGCAGTGTAGAGTTAACCAGGCAGAACAGAGATCGAAGAGCTGAACTGTACTCACGCTTGCTTTGCCTTCTAGTGATACAAAGATAATTGTAGAATAATTCAGCTTAGAAGGGACCTTCTGGAGTTCGTCTACTCCAACCTCCAGTAACAGGACTAAGGCTTTTCTGAAGAAATACTCTTGAAATCTAGAAGTTTGTTATTTAGGTGTTGTTTTTTTGAAACTTGATTATTTTTTTTTAATGTTTTGAATTGCTTGTATTTGGACAGAAGTGTAGTAGTGGTGAAGTAGAAGAAAATAAAATATGAAAAAAAGACAGCCTGATTCTAATTCTAAAGATTCTAAGTAAGTGGCAAAAAAGAGCAAAGTTGACAAAAACTCCTGTTGCAAGTGGGAGGGAGTTCCCATCTCATGAGTAGCTGGATGCTGTTGCATGTGTTTAAAGTAATCAACACTTATTTTCTTGAGATGTTCTCTTCTAAGCGTTGTCTGCGTAATTAGTAAAGAATCTTGCAGTTTACTTTCTGAGAAGGGAAACAGCTGACAATTCTTCATTGATAGGAATGTATCTATTTCTGTTTGTATTCCTTTTGCCACAGGGCTATTATCCGTTATGAAATAAAACAAAATCAAAGAATCTTTCCCACGTCATCTTCTAAAAACATAGGAGTCCTCTCAGGGGTAACTCTCTGATGGACCAGAGCATTGAGTAAGCCTTTGGTGAGAAAGAGATCTTCCATCTTGCTGGAAAGCTTACTATATCAAAACTTGATTGTTTTAAAACAGAATGGGAAAAGCATTTTTTTCCACAAAGTTACATTTATATTGGCTCTTTTGTAGTCTTGTTATGATACGATGGAAAATAAAAGAAAAAATAATTTAGAATGGAAAGTCATAATGTTATGAAATATTGCAGAATTTCTACCATATAAAATGCCTATTTCAGTTTTTATTTCATGATTGTTGTCATCAAAAGGATCCATTACAAGAAATATTTCTGTTTTGGTGCATTTGTTTTTCTGATAGAAAACAGATCCACAGGAGTGTTTCTGACAAGAACTAGAAATTTCTTGTTCGGGAGTTTTGTTTTGCTTTGTATTATTTAGTAGCATTTGTTTTGAGGTTTTTGGTTTTTTTTTAAGTTCCTTTGCTTTGTTTGCATTTCCACTGCAAATCTGTAACTTGATTGGGGGAATTACTAAAACTCTGTTGTTCTGATGCTTTATTCTGTTCTAGTGCTTTATCCTTCTTCGTACTTGTTTTACCGTGTAAGAAAATATATTACTGTGTAGAAGGTGGCATATCTTCTTGGTTGGTCTCAGCTATTGAATATGGTTTGTCTGACTCGATTGCTAGCAATATTCATCTTCTTTTCTTCATTTCTTACATGTACAGATACTGTGCAAGATCCTCATTATTTTTGTAATTTTTTGTATCTCCTACTGCTGATTTCCCCGTTTTGTTTACCTGCTGCTAATCCTATGTAATTTAACGGTACCTACAAATGGAAGAAGACCTACAGAGAAACCTAATGCTTTTGAACTCACTCTATGTTTCTGTTCAGTTCAAATTAAGGCTAATAATAAACCAAACGAGGTTTTGCTTCTGAAGAGCGCTATACTGGCCATGTCAATGCATCTTCCCATTAGCCAAGTGTTTTCCTTCTTTCAGCACTTCATGTGTGTTGATGCGTATATGATTTGCTTGACATTAAATGTTCCTGTCCACTTTCATGGGAATACTGTATTACAGAAGAAGATTGCATGCCTAACTTCTGCTGAAGTAATTAACATAAAATTGGACTGTTTTCTCCAATTTAGTTTATGGGTACTAAGGTAGGTTTGTGGCTACAACACAATGTCGAGGTTTAGTATTGAAACAACCTACACTGAGTTATCACGTCAAAGTTTGACCCACTAGAAGTGGTGGATTATATGAAAACACTCACTTTATTTTAAAGTACTTTTTATTTATGTCTGCCAAAGCAATTAGCTACCTCTTTAATTTCTGTTTAGCTGTCTGGTTACTGACACAGTGTTATTTTTTTTTTTGGTTCAAGGTTTTTCATATCTAAGTAAATTACATACTACGGGGTGCATTTGTTTTGTGAACATCACTTTTGCAGTCAGAACCTCATACGCTGCTGGAAAACAAGTCATGTTGTAATTAGGTATGTCTGTTTTCAGCAAAACTATGTAAGAATGTAAAACAATCAGATTAATTAGAGTTTGATTGAAGTGGCATGAGTATCATTTTGCAATCTCCTCTGCACTGTTTTTGTGCCTATGCTATGGACACTGTTCCCTTTGTAGTGTCAAATGGTTCTGCAAAGAGCTGACCATGAAATATTTTTTTGCTTTTTTAAAAAGAATAATTGTTGAGCAATTATTCATGATAATACTTGTCTGAAAATGTTTTATCTGTTTATGTTAAATAAAAAAAAGTTGCAGATGTTATTAATGTTTTTCATCTTAGCCTGTTAAAGGTAAATAGTACGTCTAATTGAAAGTTACTGATAAAATGGGGTAGAGTAATATGGATAATATATAATCCAAACATGCTTATAATGCATATAAATGTGTTAATGAGCTTTACATTTGAAATGAGCTTTAAAACCTTTGAAATTAAGTTAGCATAGAGAAAACTTGAAATGAAAGTTCATAAATGTTTGAAATCCAGTATGAAGTAGAGCAAGGACTTAACACAGCCCCACCTCATCTTTTCTCCCTCCCTTTCCTCCCCCATCCCCCCCAAAAAACCCCCAACCAACCAGCTTCCCCCCCCAACAGGAAGTATATATTGCAGAGGCTTATAATAATTTTTCAAAAAATAAAGTGTTTTCTTTTTTCTTCTCTTTGCATGAGCAGCTGCTAGATTCGTGCTATCTCAAATGTTTAAGGAACAAGATTCCCATTTCCTGTCTTACTTTACACGCTCTTGCTCCATGCATTATTTAATTAAACTGGCTGGTGTAGAGGACCGTCTGCCATCCAGAACCACCAAGATGACTTCTAGACCTCGTCATTGCTAATTTAATTTTCTTCTCGCTGCTCTTCAGACTATTTCTCCAGCCATTTCCATGAACTATGGGGATTTTAGCTTAGAAAGAGTTTCCTGAGTGCTAGATCTGAATTTGACTTTGTAAATATTTAAGTAGCCTTCTTGAGTAGGTCACTTTTGGACTCTGTATGGGAGGTAGAGCTTATGTCATCCCCATAATGGAAGAAACCTTGTCAAGGTGGCAGAAAAGCAGCAAGCTTTGCCATCAGCTCTGCTCTCACTTTAATCAAAAGTTGTGAAGGGGGACAGGCAAGAACTGTAAATGGATACTACTACTTGATACCACAGTTTGGTCCTGTGGTTTGACTTATGTATTAAAAAAAACACCCATAACTTCCTGATAGCCTTTTGCTGTCCCATACTCCAAGTTAACAGTTGTCATGAAAATGGGAAAAGTAGAGAAGATGGAAACGTGTTTATAAACCTATACACAGTGGCCTGTTTTCCCTGAGCAGTGCTTTTTTAGGGTTTTTATTTTAATTTTTTATAAAACATGACTTTCTTCCCTCCCTAGTTCTTCTCAATTTACTGGATGATTGAGCTTAAACTAAGTATTTCCTATATATGATTTTCAGGAAAGAATTTTACTGGTTCCAACTCCGCAGGAATCCTGTGCTGATGCTGATCTCTGGCTGTGCTCACTGGCAAGAGTACTGTTTGCAAGCGAGATTATATCCAGGAAAACGTGTTGACCACTCACAAGACAGATTCTCCTTTTATACCTAGGTCCGTGTTCATAATGGAAAATGTGGGATATATTCAAGTATGAAATTCTGTTCGTGCCTGTGAGGGGGAAAGATGTCTTTACATTTTAAGTTATTGCGTATTGTGACTGTGCAAATGTAGGTCCCCTTGATGTGAGAAGAGCTGTTGAGCACATCAAGATTTGCTCTCTATAGAACTTTATTAATGCTCACCTTGGTATTTTATGTTGGGGTGCACGTAAGGAAAAAAAATCTGCTTTAACTTAAGGTTAGACTGTGTAGAAGGATAGTCTTTTGATTGTGGCTACTTGAAAGAGAAATGTTAGCAGTGTAATTTTAGAAAGTCTTCAGAGATCTGTCATGACTTTCGTGTATTTTATGCCAAATAGAGAAAAAGATGATTAACTTACAGACTTTCAGAAGGAAAGGTGTGTTTTTTCTAAAACCAGGACTACAAGGACATTAATACAATGTGACAATATTGCTTATTGCTCATGCTTAGGAAGCAGTATAGTTTGAGCATCTAATAACTTTGTTATACTGTTAAGGATCAAAAACTGGGCAATGTCAGATGCTGAAATTTTGAATTTTTATGTGATGTTTACAAAGTATGATCAAAGATACTGAAAGAAGCAATGACAACTAAAAAATATAATAAAAAGATATTCTTGAAGTCTTAATAGGAAATGATAATTAAAAATAACAACGCAGGCAGCTGTAACTTCATGATGTGTAAGGTTCAAGCTGTGGTTGGAAGTAAATATGGATACTTAAAGGAAAAGAAACATATCTGAATAGGTTATCAGTGGCACTGTTTAATGCAAATGAAATGATTCGTTTAGACATTACAGGGGTTACTTTATCGCCTGTTGGAAATAACCTGTGAGATAAAAATAAAACTTAGTTCTTAAAAAGGAGAGGCCAGAAGATTTAGATCTGACAAATGAGTGCCCGATACCTTGGCTGAGCTGAGAAGCTGCTCCAACATAGGGGTGCAGGCCACAATACTCTCAGATCCCAGAAAATGCAAATTTAAAAAAAAACACCTGTTGCCCAAGAGGACTCCTTCCAATTTGCCAGACACCTTCCCCACATAGTCCTCGGTATGGGGTGCTGAGGGGGTTATCTGTATGTCAGTATTCTGTTCTCCTCTTCTCTACTTTGCTTTGCTGCCAGTGAGTTATTCTGGTTTAGAATCACAGAATCATAGAATTGTTTGAGTTGGAAGGGACCTTAAAGATCATCGAGTCCCAGCCCCCCTGTCATGGGCAGGGACACCTCCCACCAGAGCAGGTTGCTCAAAGCTCCATCCTGCCTGGCCTTGAACACCTTCAGGGATGGGGCATCCACAGCTTCTCTGGGCAGCCTGTTCCAGTGCCTCACCGCCCTCACAGTAAAGAATTTCTTTCTGGTGTCTAACCTAAATCTCCCCTCTTCCAATTTCAAAGCGTTGCCCCTTGTCCTGTTGCTGCACTTCCTCATAAACAGTCCCTCTCCAGCTCTTCTGTAGGCTCCCTTCAGATATTGATAGGCTGTTATAAGCTCTCCCTGGAGCCTTCTCTTCTCAAGGCTGAAAAATGAGTTATAAGAGCTAATTTTGATGCTTTCAGGTAGCTTATTCCCATCTGTTCTTGCAACAAAATAAATGTTCTGACTAAATACTGTTAGTATTTATGAAGCATTCCATCAGAGGGAAAAGAACGCATCTGAGTTGGGGTTTAGGGTACAGTTGCTTTGTCTGAGTTTAAGTAAGCATATATTTAGAAAGGCAAAGAGATAAAAGGCAGAGGATGACTGTGTAGGGGGGCTGTTTATGCATGGATGTATGCATTATATAAAAAGAAAAAAAAATTAGTCACATGGATCTTTAAAATGAAATGACTAATGATAACTGACTCTTAGTCCTTTAGAGTCTTCCATGCACAGTTACTCCTGACCATCCTTCCCTTTGTCCTTTTCTGTTCTCCTATGTTGAATTAATACCAGTGGGGTGGGAAAAACGCTTTGGGTAGGCTGTTATGCTTTTGTTTCAACCTATGCCTCATGTAAACCTGAAGATAATTGGAAAGAGGGAGGAGATTTCATTGCTACCTTCCAAGGACCTGTGTATTGTTTTGTCAGTTTACATGAGAACAGTTACACAGTGAAGAGTCTGAATCTGGGACTGTAAAGAGGATATCCACATTATTTTATTATGTTGGTCTACTGTGGTTTTTTTTTTTCTTTTTTTAAGTACAAAATACTTATTTTGAGAGAAAAAAATAGAGTATAAGGAAAATAGATACAATTCTACAAAATCACAAAATTTAGTTTTACAAAAACTAAACTGCATGCTGGCAGACTTTCCCTATGGTGACTTGTAGACATATAGGAACAATGTGAGTTATAGATTTTTGGATATGACTGATGTTGCATTATGTTTATTGCTATCATGCAAACATCAAATAGTCAAAGAGGGCCGTGCTGCCATCCAGCGAGACCTGGACAGGCTGGAGAGCTGGGCGAGGAAGAACCTCATGAGGTTTAATA
>JAOQGH010000012.1:99249644-99287925 GCA_025769975.1 Gallinago jamesoni | reverse complement strand
GGGAGTTGGACTAGATGATCTCTATGGTCCCTTCCAACTCCAAAAAAAAATTCAGTGAAATTCAGTGAAATTCACTTTCTCTTATGATACGAGGTTTGCATGTACCTTTTTTTTTTGTGCCTTGCTGCATGGGATGTGTTTGGTACCTAAATGTTGTGTTCCTTTGACTTCCGTTTCTCTGGTAATATGAAATTGTTGCACTGTGATGTTTTGGGGGTGTTTTTGCCATATCCTAAAATACCTTTGCTATGCAAAGTTTGATTTTTCTTTATTGAAACATATACATTCATTGCTTACGTTATGCATACGCTCTTCTTTGGAGTGGCCATTGTAGTAATGCACTGCAAAGAACCCAATTGGGGCAGCAGATCATGTGTAAGGTGGGCTGCTCTTTGAGTCCTTCAGTTTCTACTGGGTGGATGTCACCTTTTACAAATATTCAGTCTCCTTGTGTTTGATTGCTGTTGTTCTGGTGACAGCCTGACCCTGTCCTATGGAGCTACTCTGGCTATAGACAAAACCAATCATCTGGTGAACTTTTGATACTGACTGGGAAATTTTGCTTACAGTTGAAGCATTTTGTAGAAGTGAAAAACTGTTGTCTTGACAACTAAACTCTAGCTAATAATAGATAACTAAAGAAACCACAAGTCCAAATGTATCATAATTCTTACAAAATTCAAACTATCTCTTGTTTTTGAGAACTGATCTCAAGACAAGTGTGTTTGTGTCTTAGATCTGTAGCAGCAGGAAATCAGACTTCACTGGGACACAATACTTTTATAGTAGAGTTCATCTGTATCTATTTTAGATGCTGTTTTTTCTGTGATAAAAATGTGTTTTCTGTGCTAGTTTTTTGTTTATTTGCACTGTAGTGGCTCTTCTCTACCTTTCATTGAGTTAAAATTTCAAAGCTATGATGCAGTTTCATTGCGTATCATCATGTCAATCCAGTGTACTGTGTATGCTTCAGAAGAACCCTGGCTTTCACTTGGAGAGCCAAATAATATAGTCATTTTTGTCCTCCAGTAGAAGATTAATCAGTTCCTTTTCCTCCTCATTTTCTGTCTTAACCATTTTAAAGCTGAATTTCTAATGGGATTTCTGCTGTGCTAATAGTTCTTCCCAGACCAGGCTGTGAATAGACTTCAAAACATGGAACTTAATTTCTGTTCCTCATTCAGAGGAGGAACAGCAGTTCTGGCTGGGTATAGGATGCTTTAGAATTCTTCGTGCTACTTCCTCTATTAGAAATCACATGTAAATGTTATGTTTGGTTACAGGACAAAAAAACAGGTAGAGTCTGAGTTACCTCCACAACGTTTCTGGAGTGGAAATAACTGTTAAGCAACAGTAAAGACATCCTCTGTAGTGAGAACCTCCGTGGGACTGCATTTTGGAGTGGGAGTTAGTGTAAATGAGTTTGGACAGGCTCATTTGTTGTGATTCCATCTGTGGTTTTAAAAGAGATTTATTTAACAGTGCTATCTGTTTTTTTTAACTATTTGTGAAAGAATGAATGTTGTATTTAAAATCGCCTATGGTGGTAATATTAGCACTCTGCAGGTTCTGTAGAAGATCAGGCCCTTTTATTACAGGATGCCTTTGTTCAGAAATACATCATTTGTCTACCACATAACACTGCAGATGATTGGGGTGTGATCTGACACCGTACCTGTGTTTGCCTCAGACTAGAACCCCCCCCTTGCTTTCCATCCCTCTTTTCATTCTGTTGCCTTCTGCAGGAGATGTCTTCAATAACTGATCTAAGCCTTGGATGCAATCCGATTAAAGAAAGCCTTTTTTTGTGGTGTGCTCCGCTGAACCTGGAAGGGAAGACTCTTCTATAAAATTGCTGTTGTCCGGAGAATTAGCCCCAAAATATATTACTGACAGTTTTCTAATCTGTAGCAATATGAATAATCATTGCAGATTATTTTACATAAAATCACTGGGACAGAAGGTGCTTTGGGCATGTACTACCCAGACTGTGATGTCCTTGCTCATTTAAATTCATGATAGAAAGATAACAGTTTTCCTCATGTTTTCTTGAAATGTGTATCTTGAGTCTGATGATGTTATAAAGAGAAAGCCAATAGTCAAGACTATTACGCTGATGATGAGAGGTGGAGGTTTTGAGTTTCCATTTTTTTTTATTTCTGGAGGATAATCTTAATATTATGTACTTTCCCTCCGCCCTATCTCATTTTAGACCTTGAGGTATTAGATATCAGCTGTTTTTTGTTTTCACTGAAGTATTGGTATTTTTGTCATTTCTCAGATGGAGGTGTAGTTCTGTCTTGTGGCTGCCTTCTTCAAACACGGACTTCTGTGCTTCGAATTTGTCTTGAGAAATTCTTGTGGGAGAGAATCCTCTTTAGTTTGGGCTTAACCAGGAAAGAAGAGTTGTATGCTTGCTTTCCCTTTTCATTAAACAGCCGTAAAAGTAGGCTTTCAACAGGAATTAGAGGAACCGTCTCTGTCTTGAATAGAACTTTACTTCTTTCATTTTTGTAGGTGATTTTTTGGACTGCCATTATACATATTCCTTAGTGTTTCAATAAAGATAACTAAGTTGTATCAACAAAGACCTTAAGTTATGCTCAATACTTTAGTTTCTTTATGACTAGCATCAATCAGTTTGAGAGAATAATTTTCAGATAAGAAGTGACTAGAATAAATAACCCGCACAAAACACTTTATAGTGATCTTCAGGAGCAGAAAATGCAAAAATTAAACACTCTAGTAAATATAAATCAGTATAAAAAGAAAAAAATACTCAAACTATAATAGACAGCATCTATAGCTGAGGTTGCCTGTTGGTTTCAGTAGGTCAGACTATTTTCAGTTGTTTGTAACTTTCTCAAATGGGAGCTATTGGAGCGGATTTTTTTCCTGCTGATTATCTGATTTGGACTGGTTATTTTAGGCTAGAAAGCTTTTCCGGTACAACAAATCAGTTGAAGTATTTCTGAACGTGAATTTAGGAAAGAAAAGTCACTGTTGTCCAAGTGGAAAGATCTCATCCATTTGCGATGGTCCATCTTAGAGGGCAGCCTTGGCATTTGGTGGTTGCCCGTTGCTGGAGCTGTGCCGGTACATCTGCTTGTGCTGCTGTGCTTTAAAACTGGTTGCTGAAAGAGCCTAGATTTAAAGTAACCCTCCAAGTGGGAATGGGAAGGGAGTTACTGTTAATGCAGGTAGTTTCAGCCATCCAGTTTGATTGCAGCCCTGCAAAGGCGTTGTGGGAGCACAACTGGAGTAGGGGAAGAAGAGGGAAGGCTGTGAATGGGGTGGCCAGCTGGGGCAGAAATCTCTCAAACAAGCTCTGCTGCTGAAGCCAGGCTTCCATCTAGCAGAGGTACCATGTTGGGTTCTACTTGCAAGCATCTTGCTTAAGAGAATAAACTGTGCTTTCTTGGTAGGTTGAATCTTGCCCTCAGCACTTTAGGAGTACATATGTTACGTGTTCTGTGATTTCAGTCTGCCCCAGATGTATGTGAATATAGAACACTCGTTTGTTTGGGGAAAATGCCTTTCCAGGGGTCCTAAGTCCTGTCTGCATGTAAAAAAACTGCAGGAGGTAGCGGGAGGAATTTATAAGAAAAAATAACAAGAAAAAAAACTATTTAGAAACAAGGAGCCTCTGTAAATGACCCAGTATGGGACCACTATTATAAAAATGGTTGTTTAATAGTGTCAGCAACTGGAAGTAGCTGGATTGGGGAGTGAGTCAAGGGAAGGGTGATGTGGGTGAATGGGTGATGTGAAGAATAACTATGGAAAAATGACTCTCCCTATCATGTTGCGTGAAAGCAATAGATGGCTTTTTTTTTTTGGTAACTGACTTAAAAACAGATGAAAAGCCACCCCCTTTGGTTGGAGTTGATCTCTGTGGTGCTAGTTATTGACTTCAGTGTGACCAGACTTCCATGTCATTACTTAGGCTGCATCTGATAAGATACATAGCTTCTAACTCTCTTCCTCCTATTGAATTTTCAACATTATGCTGCAGGTTCTTGCAGGGAGACTGTAGGTTGCTAGTGGGGCTTGAAGACCTGCAGAATCCAGAAATCCCTGGATTTCTGTTGTTTAGCAGAGGAAGTGGCTAGGCTAGTACGGTTATTTCAATTTAAGCCATCAGGCTAAATATAGAAATACTCATTGTCTGAGTTAGGCCAAGGAAGGAAAAAAACCCAAACAAACAGGTTGCTGTGAAGTTAGCCAGTAACCTGTGTGATCACTCCCAGTAAATAAAAACAACATATGCTGTCATACAAAACTGGAAATGGATCTGACTGGCTGCTTAAAGCAGACTTCTGTCCATCTGTCACACAGGCTAATAAGTAACTTGTCTTTGTTCTCGTGTTCAGTAAGGGTGGCCCCATCAAAATGTCAATAAATGTTGTTAGGAATATAGAGGACCCGTGGGGTTTTGGATGGATCAGAGCCAGCGGCGTCTGCGTCTTCTGTAATTGTAACGGAGAGAAAGGGAATACTAAGTACAAAATTCTAAAATGCCTTTTGGGTACTGCCTTAAAGTAGAGTTTCATATTAAGGTCATGGCTTTTCTGGTGTAGATGCAACCCAGAGTGGGAGCTGACCATCTCTGAGTTGCAGTGCCTTGCTCAGATTGGAAAGTGCCTGCCCACCCTGCAGCTCATGTTTATAGGAGCCACCACTGTATAAAAGTGACTTTCCAGATCTGTGCAGCTCAACTTTTTGTCTTGAATCACACTCAGTCATTGCTGGTCACGTCAAATTTATTTTTCCCAATGTTAACAAAGTTCACTAATTTTTTAAGTATTATAACTGTCTGTTGTAATGCAGCCTGTGGTAATTTCTTAGCCCTCTATTATCTAATGTGTATTTCCATTAGAAACTTAATATCTTAGTATCCTGTGCTTTCTGTTTTCCTTTCTGCTGCATTCCAGCAGTAGATTAGTCCTTTCTTTGGAAGCGTCTAAAGCACCTGTTTGCACGCTGCTTCCTGTGATGAGCTGTGTAAGGTGACATCTGTGCTGTACAGACAGAGCCGCCAAAGAATACGGGGTGCATCTGCCTCCCAGCTTATCTCAGCTTGCTTGTGTTGGGGTTGTTCTTAATTCTTCTCATTTTCCAAGTCAAGAAATGTGGTTATAGCTGAATTTCACCTGTAGGTTACTCATTCACATCCAGCCCAGGCCTGCAAATTTACATTATGTTTCATATCCTGTGTGCTTTGGGGCAGACTCCCAAATGTTTGCTGCTCCAGACTTACAACTGCTTGGTTCTGGGGTGGACATCATACACCTGGCTTAGTTTGCCAGAGCATTTTGTTCCCTCTGCAATGAAAAGGGAAAATTAAACATGGAGATGGTATTCACAGCAGTCAGTGCTATGGCTCTGTGAAGCAGCAAATAAAAAAAAAAAAAAGGAAAAACACAACCCTGAAGGGTGGTTGTCTCCATTTTGGCCAACAAATGATGGATGTTTGCAAAACAGCAAAAGCAGGAGTCTTGTTGAGAAGTACCAGGCTGTGGGGGGGAGTCTTCTACAGTGGTGTGTGTCCTCACAGACTGCCCCTCTTTTCCTCTGCTTGTGGCTCTGGTGTCAATTTAAACAGGAAGGCTGGAAAGCCCTTCTCTGAGGCTTGTCTTTACATTGTTCATTAAGGTATTTTCCTAAAAAGTGGGATTGGAGTTTAGGACTTGAATTTTACAGAACTTTAATTGCCATTTGATTGAATGGCTCCAGTCATCAGTGCAAATGTACTGGGTTAATGTTCTTTGAGGCTAAAAATGAATGGCTATGGTGGGAGAACAGTCATCTTTCCCCTGTGTCACACTGTAGACAGACTGCTGCTTCTCTTGTCAGTCTCTGATGTAACTTAATTAATTGTAGTGGAATTACTCCTGATCTATAATTAAGTGAGAAGGCAATTGAACTGGACAATGTGAGAAGCTCCCTGTGTTGATGCTTATCATTTTGAAGAGAAATGGAAGAGTTCACATTTCTTTACTGCCAGTCTGTTATCTTGAAAATGAAATCCTCCTAATTAAGCACTGTGTCAGGTAAAAAGTTATTAGGTGTGTTGTGTAGGTTCAAGTTTACTTTTTCTATAGCTAGTTGCTTAAGAACTGTTACAATCTTTGGAGGATACCAAAAACTGAGTTGCAAGGCTTGGGGATTTTTTTTTTCCATTTTTTTTTTCCTTCTTAAGACATACTGTGCTAATATCCTGCTGTTAATCATTGCAGGATCCTCACTGGCAGGGAGGTCCTACCAAAGCCCTGCCTACCTTGCCTCCCTTCTAACTTTTGAATTTTCTTTATTATATGGTGAGGCCACATTTCACATTTGACTGAAGCTGTTCGGGGTAAGATCCTTTTTTTTTACAGCAGATTTTCAACAGATCTTTTGCTACATATGAAAAGAATCCCAGCCCAGGAAGTACCAGTGTGAGGACTTCCATACCAGTCTAGTGAGGTGGTGGTTATATTAACTGTGTGAAATAGCCACCGTTTCTGGCACCCTGGTTGGGTATGCAGCCTTTACAGGAGCAGCGCAGCTCTGAAAGAGGAAGCTTGTCAGTCACGTTTGAAGTTAAATATAAAGAAGTGCCTGGAAAGAAATTGCAGAATATGTACCATTCCCCGGGGCTTGCATGGAGCTTGTTGTCATAAAGAGTATGCCAAAGGTAATATTTCTCTGATTGTTCATTTTTCTTGGAGGCTCCCTCTTCTTCTTGGACATCTGAATTATTTTTACAAGTTCTTTAAATCTTGGTTTAGGAGCCTTCTTTTTTGATAACCAATTATTTTTTTACTCTATCAAGGTAAGTTGTAGTTCTCCTTCTCCCCCACATGGGAACTGTAATGAAAATAATCTGTCATCTGTGGGAGGGAAGAAAGTGTATTTTTCCAAAGATTAAATAAAAAGATAACTATGAGGTTATAGTATGAGTTAGAGCTTGAAGAAAAATAAATATGATTGACTGAGTCTGTTGTGTGTATCCCAAAGTACTTGATTTGTTCTATGCACATTTAGCTTCTTTTTTGTTCTTAATTTTTGGAATAATTAAGTTGCGGCCTTATTAATGTTTCTCCTTAAGATATTAGCCAGTTATTAAATATCTGGTGGTTTTAGTTTTTAAGTTAGTTTCTCTTGAAATTCACAGGTTACTTTGCCATGGTTTTTCAAATTCATCTGTTCTCACTTTAAAATAGCAGCATTTTCATTATGAAATACAGTCTCCAGTATTGATACACGTGGCTTCCTCATTACATTTTTTGACTTAACATAACTGGTGTGTTTTCTAAGTTAAAATACATGATTTAGAGAAAGTCAGATCGTGAGTCTGTAATTGCATGGTTAAGAAATATTTCCAGAGTAAGGTGATACTAAGTACTTCATTTGAAAATAGAAATACTTCTATTTTGCAGTTCAGAAACTTATTTTTTTGTCTTAAAAGTAATCACAATTACTGTATAAAAGAAAAAATACTGATATTTATTTTATCATTTGGCTTAAAAAATTAATCTTGTTAATAAAAATGAAATTGAGCTTTAATCTGATCCTTGTTTTCTAAATTATTTAAAATAATTTTTTATGTGTTTTTTGATTTAAGGATTTGCCCTGGACTGAATGCTGTTGAAACGTTTGCCACACTGAAGTGATCTTTTTGCACAAGCTGATAATAGTTATACCTGATATAGACCTAGAGAATGTAAATAATGACCTGTATGTAGGTCTCGCATCACTCAGTTTCTGGAACAACAAAAATATTTTGTTGAAAATTTCTTGAAATTGAGACAAAAAGGTCATCTGCAAAGGATGCATCCTAGGTGGATGGGAGAGCTGGCAGAAGGGACAGATTGCATGGGGAGGATCAGTTTGAAGCATAGTTCAGGTACTCCAATTTCTGGTCAATGTGTGATCATTTATAACATCAATCTGGTTAACAGTCTGCTTGAAATATCTTGGGACTCTTACTGAGAGTGCAGTTATTTGCACAACAGTGTATATCCTCATCTAAAAGCTGTTTCTTGTTTTTGTCTTGGATAAAAATATTCCTGTCAGAGTGATGGAAAAATGGTATGTTTAACAGTTCATGAAGTGCAAATTTTAAAATACATTTTCTGATAATAAAATATATTTTTAGTAGTGTTTATATGCTGTCATAGAACTCTATTCCCGTATTTTCTGTATCTGTTATCAAATGTTTGAGATTGATATGCTTGGGAAGGTGGTGAGGGTGCAATAAAGAAAAATAAACTTGTGATGAAATGTCTGTGCTGGGTGGTTAGAATTTTGTTTAAGCTTGGTAGAATTGTGAAGCGTGTGCGTCATGTCTAGCGATGTGAGGAACAAATTTCCAGTTATCCTCAAGGCAGATCCTCAGCTGATGTAAACTATCACAAAACAAATTATGTTAATAGAGATTTGATTATGTTTCTCAAACCTTGTATCTTTCTTTTTCCAGAGATGCTGCTATGGTATCTGTTGGATTTGAGCGTTTTTTATTTAGGAAGTCTTGGTGTTTAAAAACCGGTGAATGAGCTCCAGATGAGCCTATCCTCTCACTGAAGCAGTGATTCTCACTTTACTTTTGCCCTTTCTATAGAAATGTAACTCTTTGTCTTGTTATTTTTCCGTTGGCTCCATCATCATTTGAGGTTGCACTTTGAATTACTTAGTCCAGAATTGCACCTTGAGTTGCATAAAAAGAGGACAACTACTCAGTCTTTTTTAGAGAAGGGCAATTAAGAACAAAATCCTGATTTGGCAAATTTAGAACAAAAGATGCATTTTATGTGTTACAAAAATATTAGATGCTACATGTAAATCAGGCACTGTTTATTAAGGGTAATTATATTCTCATTTATGTTTTGGTTTATTTTTCAAATTTTTATGTCCAGGGTAATTTGAGACAGCTTCTTCAAGTGTTAAAATAGTTTAGACAGTGAATAAGGCAGCATGGATTAGCGCTAGCTAAAGGTTCAGTTGTGGAAGTTCATCTAAATGACCTTATTTTTGTCAAAGTTTTTGGACTGTAAATGGCTAATTTTGCATGCTACCCAATGTCATTTATTGTTTGTTTATTCTGAAGAAATTACAAAATTCTCAATTTGATACATTCTTCTAAACAATGTTAAGTGCAAGAGTTAAAAGGAGCAGAGAGAAGTTTCATATTAGAGTAATTCTCAATAAACAATTGACTTGGAACAAAACCATCCTTAATGATAAGTGTCCTTTGAAGATGACCTGTGATTACAACCCACAGTTTTGCTGTCATTTAAGCCAGAGGGGACATGTGTTACTGTCTTGCTCAATTGATGAGATTGGATGGATGATTGAATGATGAGACCGCAAGCCAGGTCTTTAGCTTGTCAACTCATGCCTAATTCACAGTGACAGTGTGCATGCAAGGCAAGTGTCTGCATTCTGTCATGTTTAAGCTCCTAGTTACAGCCTTTTCTCTATGTTAATCATGTAAATGCTCCAAAACAAACTGGAGAAGAAAAAGATGGACAGAAAGAAGTGGGAAATCTTTGTATATGTCACTTGCTGTTTTTTCCCCGTTTCCTTCTTTTAATGTTTCCATATAGGAATTAAATATTTAAGGAAGTGTTATCCATTAACAAAAATGTTTAGCCATCTTGGGAAAAAAAAAAATCTGTCTTTTTGTAAAATATATTTTCAGTTCATTGTCTGCCTTTGCGGTTTTCAAAGCTTCTTGAATCTGCTATCTTCCCGTTTCCTTGGGATTTTCAGTTTTCTTCTGTTCTTGCCACTTTCCCTCACTTGCCTCTCCATTGTTTTCATCACTGGGAATTGTGTTGGTACCAGAAAAGTAATCAGTCCTAACTTCTGCATGGAGCTGACTAAATTGCAAATAGTTCCATATACTAAACCCACTGAAATCTGTTTGCTAATTTATGTTTTGAAATGTTTCCCTATTTTATTGTAATGATTTTACCCTTGCTGCTTAGCAGAAGCCTAGTGACAGGAAAAGAGGAAGTAGCTGTCTGGACCTGTTTGTTCAATGAACATCAAAAATATGCAAGTTGTTAAATGAACATCATAAAAGGCAAACATGAAAATGTTGCGACAAGATAAAATAGTTCTAAAGTGTCACTGGTAGGTTAAAACAATTCAGATGGATCTGTGATCTTCTAGAAGTTGATGTCATTTTAAGATTGTTTAGATTTTTATAAGATGCTGAAAAATTCAGACACCGTTACCAGTGAATCACTCTCTCTTTCTATGTCTGGGTGGTTACACAGATGAAGCACTTTATGATGACTCTCTTTGAGATTAAGCCATTTAGGAGAAGATACTTCACACACATTTGGTTTTTTTTCCCCACCCATGTGTTTTGCTTCAGTGTACTGCTGGTGTTGCACCCTCATTGTCACAGGTGACTGTGCTGGTTGACTCACTGTCTCTCAGCCAAATGGAGTTACTTTTTTCCAGGCAGTCAGTGGCAGTAGGTGGTAGGATTTTTGTGTGAATAGGGTCTGCTGAGAGGTCTTTTAATGCCATCAAACAAGTCAGAAGTGTAGGTGAATACTTGAAAACAGTGTAAATCATGTGACATTAACTGGTTTTGAGTCCTAACGAGTTGAACAGATAGCACTTCTGCAGGTGCTCTGTCATTGTTTCAGATGAGTGATCCTGTCCATGAGTGCAAGTGCCCCTGTCACCCGACTGAGGCCTTCAACCCTTTGCATTTTTAGTGCTGCTTCGATTCATTAGACTGCTTCCACATTCTTACTTTGCAACATGTGTTATGTAAATCATGTGTATTACTGATTCTTTAGATTATTTATGTTTTCTCTAGCTGGATAAGTATTGTGCAGCAGATCTGGGAGGTTGCATAAGCTACAGAGTTTACAAATGTGGTGAAGTTTTGTGACATGGTTGACTGAATTACATCATGATGTGCTTTGTGCACATGAAACTGCCTTAATGCAGCTACAAATGGGAAGATTAGGCACATAGGTGATAAATTTCTTTTATTTCAACTTTTAAGTAGACTGTATTTTTTCTTCTCTCTCTCAAAGAAGGGGCAAATTCTGGAGTCAACTGTAAACACAAATTCTTTTTTTCCTTGGAAGGTGGAAGTAGCAATGTGTGACACATCATGCAGTGTCCACTAAGTTGTATGTTACGTTCTGTATGATCTCCAGAGGTCCCTTCCAAGCCCATATGATTCTGTGATTCTGTAATGTTTGGCTTTACCTATATATTGATTGGCATAACCAAAACTATCATTTGGCACATAGGTTTTAAGGAAGAATGAATACTTCTAATGTTTTAAAGGGATTCATGGAGTCAAATTAGGATTCATACTGTCAAAATTGTAGGAAAGTGGACAGTTAAACTGATCACATTTGCATTCAGTTGATTTCACTACAGATTACTAAAATGTGCAAGTCATGAGATAGGTGGTGCTGTGACTGCCTTATTGGGCAAGGGCTTTGGGAGCAGAGTAGCAGGAAATGTAGAATATATATAATGTAGTATGCAGAATATAGGTAATGTATGGGCATCAAATGAATAATTAGTATAGTATATCAAGTGTAGTACAGTGTAATGGGAGTATTTTTTGATGTATTGAGATACAGTTGTGCCAAAAATTTGCATAATAGACACGCATGAGAAAAATCTAGAGTTCCTGCAGATAGTTTGACGAGTATCTACATATTTTCTACAATTTTCTTTAAAAATACTTGGTTGAGATTTTTAATGTCTTTATTTTGGCCTTTTATTTAGCAATATTTAGTTAGAATTGTACGATACCTATGTGAAGTCAGCATTTCTATCACAGAGTGCATTGCCTAGCTCTTGAGATGGTCTGATTTCTTGTAGGTGAAGTTGGTTGTTTTTAGAAGGTGTTCAAAACACAGATTTCTACACACTTAGGGAGAAAAATCTTACAGGAGAAACTTCCAAAATCACAGGAGAATGCAATTTCCATTAGGGCTGTGCTCAGTCTGTAGGGTTGAGGCATTTGTTTCTGAAATCACGTAGGACTTTTAAAAAAAATTCAGGTTGTATCATTATTGGCTAACTTAAAACCTGAATTGGGAACAGAATCATAAACTGGATTGAGACAAGATTCAGTATACATCTGAGTCAGGATACCTTGACTTACATGTTCATGCTTGCTTTAAGAAGAATGAAATAATTGGCTGTTTGAAAGTGGTGAGTAGATATCTTTATTTTCTGTACCTCTGTCAATCATAAAACAAGAATTGGAGAGTTACTTGCAGCTTTGTCAGTGTTTTAAGAAAATATAACATAAATATTATATTTGAGAGACTTAGAAAGGATGAGAATTTTATGTAATCTATCTGGTGTATTGATGTATTTGCAAAACAGGACTATTTTCTACAATCTAAGCATTTCTACCAGTATGCATTCTGTTTGTATACCACTGGGCCAAAGGAATCTCAAAACCTCTGTATCTTTAAGAAACCATACAGAACTGACTATTCATTGCCATGATTTTCGGGATTATAAACCAAACTGCACTTCTGCAGGCATTTTCCAGCTGTTTGAAACAATTTGCTACGGAGATTTACTTTTTTTTTTTTTTTTTTTAAATACAACTCATGCTTCTTACCTAGTATGGCATCAGTTGACACTGCAAAAAAAATTAAAAATCTTTTTTCCTCTGAGTTTGTCTAACTCCTTTGGCTTCTAGAAATTAATATCTAGTGCTTTGGTACCTTATTAGAAATAACAGGCAGGATTTCATGGAAACAGGCAGTTAAAGTCCCTTTTACTTGACAAATGAATACATTTTTCTTCCCCTGCTCTGTTCACTGAAGATTTCTTTTGCCTGTCACTTTCAGATGTAGTGCTACAGCGATGTTCAGGTGGGCCAGTGGAGGATAGTATGAGGATTTGCTCTCCGTTTTCTTTGCAGTGTCTGAGTAAGGCTTTGGTTGGAACCTCTTCAGTCAGATCAAGTTGCTTGTATCTTACAGGTCTCTAACAAAGCCTACTCTTGTCCATCTATCCATCCTACCCTTATTCCATCATACTTCCTTGTAGGATTCATTTTCTAGATTAAGAAACAAGTACTCTATCTTTTAATCCCTTAAATCCCTTTTCTGTTCTTGTTTCATGGATAGGTTTAGCACTGTTTTCTACAGATGCACTGAAACATCCTGTTCCAACCTTGCTGTCAGTCACTTGACAGCTCACTTTTTCCTTTCAAAACAGTGACTCTTGATCTTCTCTTTCAGAAACCCTGCCGTGGTTGCTGTAATGACAGACTCTCTGAGTTCTTGTTAGTTCAAGTGTATCGTGGTTTTAAAGTGCGCGTATAATATTTGATTTACAGAATTTCTGTTCTGCAATTCATGGGGCTGCAAAGGCTTGTGAAGCAGCTTTCCAAATAAAGTCAGCAATAAATGTTGACTTGACAGTCCTAGTAGATAAAGTAATTGGTCCACCTGCTGTTTGCAAGTCCACACAAGCTCTACCAGGATGCCCCTACTCATCATATTGAAAGTAAAAGGTAGTTCACAGTTGAGTCTGCTGAAGAATGTGAGGCCTGATGGTAGGGCTGTGTTGTGAGGATTGCTTTTTGCTCAATTTGCCAATAAATGTAACAGTTTATGATGTTTATGTGACATGTTTAACTAGCAAATGATTTTATCGGAAGACATTTTTAAATTGTCTGGATACATTGCAGGTGAAAGCTCTGGTGAATGAAATGCAGCATCAGTTTGCTCTGTAAATCTGTTTCTGAGATCCTTATTCAGTTTGTCTTAATGGTGAGCCAAGGAGGAAGGTCCTTTTTTACTTGCCTGGAACAAGGTCCTTTTTACTTGCCTGCCCATTCTTCTGAATCTGGACTCTTCCTGAACTCTTCTCAGCATCTGCTTCCTCACTGCCCTTTCTTTTCTAGCCCCATTGTTTAGGCGAGTTTCTTTTTTAGTGCTTTGTGGTATGCCCTCTTCTGTTTCTCCATTGCGTCCTATGTGCTCTCCATACACTCCTGTCATTCCTCTGCTGCGTTGTTACGGTGGCAGCTCCCACTCGTCACAGCTGCTGCCATTTTCCCTGCGTACTGCACTAAGAAGCTAGAAAATACCCGTTTTAGGGCTACCTATGGAACTTGTGTATTTTGGTTTCTTACATATGATGAATGAGGTTTGAATTCAAGATCAGAGGTGGGGCCTCATCTGCTTGTGGTGGAAGATCAAGAGTTGTCACAAGCAGCCCCTGGGAGCAGTTCTAATCCCCAGTTGACTTCCCCTGAGTTGGGGGGGCGGGTGGTCCTGCATGTGGGCTTCACGTGGATTATTCTGCTTCACGTAATGGACCTGGTCAGTAGCGATGGTCATGCACTGGCCAGTCGTACAAACACACCTGGCACTTGTATTCTGAAAAAGCCATTTTGGGTATGTGGATGAGGGCTTGCTTTGGTGGTACTGTGTCTGTGCTGTGCGCCGGTGTGCAAAATGATCCAATGCAGCTGCTCTTCTGGCACGTGTGAAGCACAGGACAGATAGCTCTGCTTCCCAGGGAGGCAGATGTGCGAGTTCTGGGATATGTGAAAGTATCAGTCCTGGCGATGAGAAGAGAGAGCGGAGATCTTGGAGCCATAAGTGCAACTCACAGTTCCTCTCCAAGAGGAAATTTACTTTGTGGAAGAAGGTTTCTCTTCCACAGTTTCAGCTTTTCCTTAACATATGGGTAGGTAGGAAGAGTTTGCCAAACGTGTGATAGTTACATAAAACATGCAACATCTCACAGATATGAAAGGGGTTATAATAAATGATTTCTTTGCGCTCCCTCTCTGAAAAAGCTAAACAAAATGATAATACTAAGTCCATCAGATTTTCTTTCTTATTTCTGGGGTCCTTTATGGTAGTGTGGAAGCTCTGGCTGTAAGCATGGGCTAACAATGGCTGGATCTATTTGAGAGCTTTCTGCTAGGCAAGTACTGTGCTATTTTGAATGAAAGTGTTTTGGGTTTTTTGCCTTCGCTATTAATACTTGTATATATGTGGGAGATTATTTCCCATATCTCATCTCCATTTCCATTTCTGTATCTGCTATAACCCAGAGATACTATAGGCTGCTTGAAGTTCTCAGATTATTTTTTTTTTTGGTCTCATTTCTCCCATTTTTAAAGCCCTACTAAGTTTCTGAAGTATAAAGTGAAGTTAAAAAAAGAAGTAGGGTTGTATTTAGGAACTGGGGATTATTTTGCTTTACTGGAAATATTTAGCCAAGTTGGTGGTTTGGAAATATTTTCATGAGAACTGCTTGAACTAAAAGTTACTGAGACAAAATTCCATAAAAATAACTGTGAACTCCAGTTTATAACAAGGTCATTGTTGGCAGCCTGCAGTTAAAAAACTTTCTGAAGCTGCAAGAAAGGAAGAATTATGGATCAAAGTGATCTGGATATTTTTTGGCAATAAAAAAAAAAAGTTACTGTTTGGATTTGAACCCCACTGTCACTTGTTCATTTCCATTCAATTTTTACTCTGTATCCTTAATAAGAATGACACAGAGGAATAGAAGACGGGAAGAGACACTTTTTTCTATTTAAAATTGGTTCCGCAGGATGGAAATTTGGCATCAGACATGGAAACTAAGCAAATCTGTTTACAGAGCTCTCTGCCTCTCTGTATAATGAAACCAACAAGAAAGCTTGAATAAAGAGAGATTTTAATAATGAAGCCACACTGTTGAAATTTTTCTTCACGCTGCTTTCTCGGTCTTTTTAGCTTGTTGATAAACTATTTGGAGTGAGATGTAATGTAAATTGAGGGTACCAGCACTCATCTTTTGTCCTGTGCTCTTCAGAGCTTCTGGCCACTGTTCACATGAATGAGCCAGATACTAAGAGTCTGGAAGCGGTGATATCAAAGAAGCTGAGGGTGTTACGGATACTGCTAGGATAAATGTTGGGAGAGAACTTTTGTGAGAGGAGTCATCGCAGATTTGAGACATAAATTTCAGGGTTGGGCTGTGGTTACTGTTAATGCAGGAACACATGGGAGTAAGTGGAATCAGTTTCCCATCTCTAACTCCTACAAATCATTGTCACATCTTTTCAGAATTCAGGTGGGTGTACCCGTGCCCTCCACGGTGTACTAGCAGGAAACAGCTAGGATGGGAGGCTGGAAGGACACAATTCCCTGCGCCATTAACTTAATGATCAGGAAAAATGAGCCAATAGGGAATGGAAATGAGTCTATTAATCTGGTAAAGAGTAGTAGAAATTTGCCTAAGATCAAGGAGAAAACTTGGGAGAAGCTGTAACTTGCTGACTCAGAAAATTTTCTGATGCAGTGTGGTTGATTGTAGTCCCACACATCTGGCAAACAGCAGGAAGATATTTTGGTGGGTTTTTTTTAATAATTGCTTATATTTTGTTCCTCATATTAAAAATTGTTAGAAAAATCAACAAAGTCTTGTTTTCACTGAAGAGTTACAAGAGGAGAAATTGTTGTTGCTGTTGTGCCTGTGCAACTTCTTAGTCATATGTGGAGCCATATATGAAGGGGAGAGGTTGGTGGTACCTTCAATTCCCTGGCTGTTTGGCTTCAAAATAAGCAAATGTTTATGGGTCTTTTTTTTTTTTTAAGCAGAAATTTACATTCCTTTGTTTCCCTAACATCTTGTCTGCCAAGATGCAGAATTCATCTATTGCAAGGATAATACCTACTTCATAATGCAATATTTACACATGTATTATTTACCTGAATGAGTACAAGCTCTGCGGGAAGAGTCAGCTTTTCTTTTGTGAAGGGAAGCGCCACCTTTCAAACTAATTTGAAGCCCTTTGAGGGGGTGAGTGTGCAAGTGAATCAGAAAGATCTGGGTGGCATTCAGACGTCTTTGACAATGTTCTTTGCCAGGAGGAAGCTGAGCAGCTGTGCATGAAGGAGAGTCATGTCATGGACTAATATGTGGGTAAAAGATGGGAAGAATAAGAGAGGAATAAGTGGTCCTTTTTGACAGTCACCAGTGTATAGTCACACTGGTTGGTGTAGCCCCTGGAAAAGGGGCTCGACAATGATGTGAGAAAGTTTGCTGATGATACTAACTTGTTCATGGTAGTAGGGTTAAATAGAAGCATGAAGAATTAGAGGAGTGCCTGACATTGTTCTGTGACTGCATAGTAGGAGGGCAGGTAAAATTCAGTGCAGATAAATGGAAAACGATCTACATGGAGAAAAATAAGCTTTGAGCTGACTGTTACCATGAATGAGTCAGTCACCGTGTTATGATAAACAGCAATATACAACAGCCACTCTACAGTGATGAGAAAAGCAAATCAAATGCTAAGAAATATTAATAAAGGAATAGAGAATTAAACAGAATTACCCTTTTTACCACTGATTCACACCTCGACAGCATCTTCTATAACACATGCAGTTCAGGTTCCCTCAGCTCAGAAACAATACAATAGGATGGGGAAATTTCAGAGAAAGGAGCAGTTGTAAGAGATACAGAAAGCCTTACGTACAAAGAAAATTGAGAGTCTTTATCCTGGAGAGCAGAGACATTGGATGATTATTCTTGAGGTCTGCAATATTGTGAGTGAGGGAACAAAGTTGCACAAGTTCAGTTGTTTACTGTCTCTCCCAGGGGGGCATCAAGTGAAGTAAGAGTATAAGCAAAGAAGAGGTGGATTTTCTTAAAACACTGTGCCAAAGAATATTGTGTTTACCAGAAGCTTACACGGGTCCACTTTCTGATGCTATGTTCTAAAAAAAAAATAAAATCATTTTTTTCTTGTAATTTTACGTATGATGCAACGGATAGGTGTACTTTGAAACATTAGTCTTTTCTGTCATCTGCAGTTTTGTGTAGCCTTGTATTTCCTGCAGTAGGTAACTATCACAAATCTATAAGGAAAAGCGAGATAAACTCATTTAGCTTAATTAAGTGGCATCACTATATATATAAAATTATTTGAACCTTTTTCTAATGTGTGAGGAAGCCTTTTTGGTTTTTCTTATTTAGTCTCCCAGCTTCCTCAATTACTTGAGAGGATATAGTACTTTTACTCGGATTTTAAAAAGCAGTCTTGGGTGTAGTTTCTGGTAAATGTCTCCATCATTCCCTTCGTCTCCGTATATTTGAGAGGTTCAGTTGCACACATAGTTGTAGTGCTGTGGGTTTGTTGGCAGCCCTGGGTTCTCACTAAGGCATTATGCCTTTTTAGGCACGTGTGTTGTCACTAAAGGAGGTGAAATTGTGCTTTAGCCCTCAAACATAGCAGGTTCCTTCTCAGTGCATTGCCAGCTTCTTCTGAAGTGGTCCTTTAATGACTGCTACTGAAATAGCAGCTTCCAGGTTTGCTGCAAAAAGGCAGTTGTTCATGCAAAGCAAGCTAGGAGCTCTCTGCTTCAGTATCCTCATCTTAGCAGCATGGCATGGTTTTCTTGGATATGCCTTTCCCAGTTTTGGACCTCACGCTGTATGTTGCTGTACCAGCAGGTCTTCCATCGAAAGCAGAGGAATGATGACAACACCAAAACCACTTGCCTTTGTTTTGTGCGTTTGATGCATTCCCCCTTTCTGTCCCCCATGCCAGCACCATATTCTGAACTTTCACTTGAGATGTTAACAGTCATCCTTGGCGACCTCGTCAGGGAACTATGGGCTGGCCTCCGTTGCTGGGGCTGTCGCATCCTTGCTCCTTGTGCTATATCTGGTCTGGGGATTTCCGTTTCCTGGACCAGCTGGAGAGCTGGAGTGTGCACGCGTGAGCCTCTGCTGCTCACTGAAAACCCTGGCCAGGGATGTGGTGGTTTACTTATGACGCTGCCTGGGGTGACTCCTCACAGCAATAGGAGACCTTCATTTCAATCCTGATGGGCACTTTCTCTTCTAGCAAACGTCTCTCTCTGGCAGCATTATTCATCTGTGAAAAGGGCCAATACCCTTTTCATTTACACAGTGTCTGGCGTGATACTTGTGTGTGATGTTTTCTTTCTGAAATGAGAGACAAATCTTGAGATGGTCCTGAACGCAGTTGCAGAGAAAGCACAAATACCAAAGTTTGATGAGAGCCCAGGTTTCCTGATGGTAACTTGTTGTGCTAACAGCAGATTCATTTGTTTCCTAATTAATCAGAAAGAGTGTTCTTTTTATTTCAGCCATCTGGTGGGGAGCATGTTGTTTAGCTTCTTGCTACTGCGAATTGAAGCTACACAGGAAAAAGGATGTTTCAACTTCTGCTTTTGGCTTGTTTTTCTAGGTTGAGTCAGTATAGAGCACGTTAAAAGATACAGTAATCAGTTGCAAAGTTCGTCTCTCAAGGACTGCAAAAAAATTTAACTTAAATTGTCTTTCCTGAAAGGATAAGATGATGATATCGACAGTTTAATTGATTATTATTACTTGTTTTATTCCATGAAATCAATTGCCAAGACAAAAGGGGAATTTCTTTAGTGAACTACAGAACTATTCTAGGATACTGAATTTGTCACGGCTTTGTAGAGAACATTCAATGTTGCTTTTATGTTTCTTCTTTGGATTAATGTCAAAAACATATTGCCTGTCACACAATTTGTCGTTGCGTGTGCCATTAGCTTGCTAACTCCTCACAAGGATCTTAAAACATTGCTTTTTTTATTTTTTTATTCCTCCAGTACTCCCTTTAGCGCAGCTTTTCTTTGGAAGCTATACTGTTCTTGTGGAATATTTTCCAAGGAGCAGTCTGTCCCTATGCGATGTTTACTGTATTTTTTGCCTTGCAGCCAGCAGATTTTAGTACAAACTTGCCTGGGGGTGGCCTTGTCCTATTTTCCTCTTAGATGGTTCTGGCATTTATAGAGCTTGGGAGATCGTGCTTCTGAATTTTCCAGTCTGAAGAGCTCAAGCCAAAACAGCAGGGGAGATAGCAAACCTGTACGTTGTTTGGCTTATGGCAGCTGGGCCTGTTTTTCCTTTGACCTAAAGCAACGGCAGATTTTCTTGGGTTTTATGTGGAGGAGGGGGGAAATGAAGAAGAAGAAAGATACACGAGGAAAACTGGTTTATCTCTGTGCTTGAAAAAAGCAAACCTTCCCCCCAGTCCTTCTTTTTGCAGCCCTAGCAAAGGTAGCGCAATAAACCCTAAGCTACTTGTACATCACGGGTAGAGATGTTCTTTGAGAGAGTTAGTTTATGAATACTGATTATTGACAAGAGACTGCACTTTGTTTTAATATTGCATTAACATTTTGAGCAACAAACTCTTATGTTGTAGTACCACAGTGCTTGCAAAATGGACTTTATGTATTAGACGACCGTCTCCTCTTGCAGTTTTTAGTGACATTTGATAGCATCCCACTAACCTGTATTTTTCTCCCTTACGTCTTGGTCAGTGAAAGAAACTCTCGCCAATTCCCCCTGTCTCTGCTCAGAAATGAACTTTGATGAATGAATGTGGGAAAATATGAAATACCTCGCAGATGGGTGGCTCCGAGAACATAACAACTCTTCGAGTTTGGCCCTGTGCTCGGAGAGCCTTTGTTGTCTGTAAACACTGTTTCCACAGTCAGCCCCTCTAAATGAGGTTTCCTGTGAAAATAAATTTCACTGTTGCTGCCTTTTATGTGTCCTAGTCTTATATTTATCAGCAGATGTTTCAGTTAAGTTTTGCATTTATGTAACAGAAATATTTAGTTGTGCCAGAGTGAATTTATTTGTAGAGGAATGGTTTTGCGTGTGTGTGTTAGAATCCCAGGCTTACGAATTCCAGGAGCATAGGAGAGTTTCCTAAAAAGTTTGTGAGAACAGCAGTGAGTGTTGAGGCTTAGTACATGTTTGAAGTGGAACACAAATTAGCACTGCCTGTGTGTGCCAGGCATTTCCAAGGGACTCATAGTGATTAAACCAGTCAAAAAAACATTATTTCTCTAAAGATTGAGAGAATTCCTGCTTGTATATCTCCATTAGTGTGGGAGAAACAGGTGACAGATCTTGGGCCTCCTCAGCTGAACATAAAGGGAAAGAAAAAGAAAAAATATTAATGTTTTCTCCTTTTATATTGTTTGCTTCATAGTTTTCCCTTACAGACACGTGAGGTTCTTCATGATGACTGAGGTAGGAGAAACTATTGTTTCTGCTGTGGTTCTGGCAAGAGATGATACTGCAGAAGCTACATAGCTGCTCCTTCTGTGAAGAGGCTGTTTACCAGCTTCTTACTGCAAATGCTCATCCAGAATAAGAATTTTCTTAATTAAAGCAATTTTGATAAATTTCCCTCCCTTCCTGTTGTCCCCATTTGCAGTCCTCTGAGTCAGTCAGTGATACACTCAAAGCATGTTTCATCTTAAAGGGAAGATTACTTGCACCTGTAAATGGATGCAAGGAGCACATGGAACATCAGTCAGAGCAGACACACATTAGTCTAAAGGCTTCCCGCTGGGATAAGAAGGGTCAGCACAGAGTTGGTGGTGTAGAACCAGCATCTCCAGTCACTCGTGGCTGAGTGGTGGGAATGCCTCAGGCTGTCGGAGTGGGCCAGGAAGCTCAGCCTTTTGAAAAAATAGGCTGGCTGCAAAATTGTTAGGTGTGTTATGTAGGTCCAGTTTTGCATAGCTGTTATACATTTGTTTTCCTGTCTTCCTCCCATGACACAAGTCCATGCTGCAGAATGAGGCTTTCACTATTTCATAGATTAACTTCTTACTCACTTGTCATCCAATTGAAATAGCCTCACATTTGCAAGCTTCACTCTTTCTGCACAGGAAGACTGTTTAAATTAGATACATTAAAAAAACCAAAAACAATTTGATCCATTCTGAGGTACTAATTTATCTAATTTTCCTTCAACAATGATCTCTTTTTGGTACCTGTTTTCTTCATTTAACATGAACTTTTTCTCTTTTTTGTTACCCTCTGTTCTACAAATCTCAACAGGCTCTAGTTAATTCTTGCCTCATATCTTTCCCCTTTTTAAAATGATTGTCCAAACTCTGAAGGCAAAACACAGGCGAAGGACGCACAGACTTCTGTGAACATTCTCTCTTGCACTTGAGTGCTGCTCCTCATCTCACTTTTTTCGCTAAATAATAATTCCTATAATTTGTCTTCTGATTTTTAACACTTCTGCTATTGCCCTTAGGAATAGATTTCCCTCCTACGTTAAACTCGGGGAGGTTGTAATCACAATTTACTAATGTCTCTCTTCTTTTACTGTTCTCAGAACATCTTCCTTAACATTAAGTAGCAGATCTGGTAGATTCTTTGCTGGTACTAATTGCTGTGTAACCAAGTGCCCTTGAAAGTCAGTTATATAAATGAGCAGCCTAGAGCTGGCCATAAGAACAATGCTGGCTTGAGTTTTAATTTAATAATTGAGAAATTTGAACATAAAATGGTTCTTTAAATCTAAAATACGATAGAGTCATATTCTTTATTAGGCAAATTCTAATTGCATGAACTATGATATATCAGCAGTTTAACAATTAGTTTAGGCAATGGCTTTGCATGCAGGTGAGCACTTCAGATACTGTTGTTACTAGGAAAAAGCCTTGTGTTCAGTTGCTGTAGGTATTTTTAGTTGAGCACTTAGAAAAAGTTGCTCATTTGTTGTGGGTTTAAAATACCAAGTAGAGTCTCTCTTGAAATGTATTGTTTGCATCTGTTTTTTTTCCTTTCTTCTTAACTTATCATAAAAGTCACATTTTTTCTGTAAAAGTTCCTTGTATTTTCTCTGAAGGTGTGTCCTACCTGAGTCTCTTGGCTCGTTAAAAAGGTACATGAGTTCTGGACAATGGAGGGCAGGTACCTCATCCAAGTAATTGTTTTGTCTGTTCGGGTAAAGGTTGTTTATTGTTACATACAATAAATGAAAAAATCGGTAGGTGCGAAGTTATTTGCAAATACAGGCTTGGCAAACCTCCTCTGGAATTCGGAAAGGGTTTTCCAGCTCGACTTAGTCATTTTTTTCCCAAATGTCTTGGCATAACTGATCACTCAGGAGTGACATATGGTAGAAACATGCTCTAAGGGACAAGTCTCCCGGATGGCGCACAGCGCCACACAAGATAGACAGATGGTGGCTTATTCAACCTTGGAAAAAGTTTAATCCTACATATTGGCACAGTGGCCTGGGTACTGAGAGAGAGGCACACACATGCCTGTGAAATCTGAGGCAAAGCTTTTGTGAGTTTACTTGCTATTACTGAAGGAACTAGAAGGACTGAGCTGATGGTGTACAGCGTGAGTGTCTGCAAAATTACGTGTTCAACGTGCTATCCAGAAAAAGTGGTGTTCCCTGGAAAAGTGGAAATCCTAGAGTTAGAAGAACACTGCAGAGAATAAAGTTTGTTGAACTTTTCACTGCTGTTTCTAGACTAAAACATGTTTATTCAGCGAAGCTGTTGAGTACTTAACTTATCCACTGATAGCTGTTGATTAATTGAAGTGTCTAAAAGGAGAAAGGGTATTTTATGTTTTTCATGGTTTTACTTATATTTCAAGGGTTGCTATTGATTTTGTGAATTGTATTAGCACTTCACAGCACAGAAATTGTAATCTTTTTCTTAGGTAAGTTTAAACAAAAAATTACAAATTCCTTGATAGTGTATTTAAATTTAAAGCAGAAAATTAAAACTGTACATGACTTTTTTTTTTTTTTAAAAAGAAGCCGAAGAACATCAGGCCTTTCACTTCAGTAACCTTTGTGTTTAAGACAGCCAAGAGAGAGACAGAATTTATGACATGGAAAAATGAATCCTTGGGACAACTTGTTGAGATACCTAGGGAAGAACAAAGTCTGCTTTGAATTATTTCTGGAAACCCAATAGCAATTGGTTGATTGATCTTCTGGAGTCAGTGCTGTGTTTTTAAGGGTTTTGAAAATACTGACCCATGGAGAACACAAAGGATTGCCTGCCAAACTTGTTTTCCTCCCACTTTCTTTTTCTTGTAGATAACACTCAATATTCACAACTAGAAGGAAAAGGAAGAATCTCCTGACTCTCTGGACATCAAGGATATTGTTATGTTGTATTGGATCAGCTTAAACTAGGCAAGACTTTTTTCCGAAATAGTTCCAGAAAGGTAAATGTAATTCAAACAAACTAATCTTTTGCCAGTAGAGGAATACTTTGGTCAAATTAATCTCATGCCAGTAATATTTCAGCCATATGACACCACAACATCATGATGTTTTGGATACATATAGCAATTATATATATGTATATGTTGATGTGTGTGTGTAGATAAATATCCATATACATAGCTAGAGGTAAACCTTACTAGTAATTTTTACATATTGGAAGATTTTGATTTGTTGGTCCTGGTATTTTTTGTGGAAGTATATTGGTTTCAAGGAGTTCCCTGAGCTGAAAGAGGTTGGAAGGAAGTGGGAAGAAGTGAGATGCTCAGAGTAGTTGTCATGTTAGTAGTTATTTGCCTGGATGTGGAAGACTCAGTTAATGTTTCTGTTCTGCCGAGTGTGAGAAATTACTTGAAAATGGGATCCCAGCCACTGTACTATAAAGTCAAATGGCTCATTCAGCATTGAGTGATACATACCTTCAAATATGGTGTGGTGTGAGAAACAGACCAAGGCAAAGAGAGAGGCTAATTCAATAACCTGTTGTTTAGATGTCAAATTCTTGCTTTTGCCTGAGGGTGCTCTTGTGTATAGTGTAAAGTATATATATAAAGTATAAAGATATGCTTACTTTTGTGTTAGTAAAAATAAATATTCAGTTTCCCTGAGGATGTGAGTACCTTTCAGGTACTTGTTTTCTTGTCACCCTTTTCCTTCTTTTGCTGTGCTCCACTGTGATAAATGGTGACCATATCATGGCCAAACCTGAAGGCCTGCAGTATTTATTGTGGAACTAGTGCACTTATTCCAATATTTTTTTTTCCTTCTACTAGAATTATTTACTGTAGGAGACTTAGTCAATAAAAAAAAATTAATAATTAGATTTTGGGCTCAAGTGCACAGTCAGAAAAATACAGCAGTCATCAGTTTGCTGTCTGCATAGACCTTACAAGAGTCTCTCACATACTGCATAGAAGGAGTGAGCATTTTGGTGGCCCATCCAGCCCCCTGTGACAGAGTCCTGCCTTGCTGTCCTGAAGCATGCTTGTGGGCCTTCCAGACATCATTTATTTGTGAGAAAGAGAGCTATAATCTGGCGAGATGATTAAAATTCTGCAGATCCACAGCTGACACCTTTTTGACCCAGATCTGAAGTTCATACTTGGAAATACTTAGGTCCCTTGAAATTTTAAGTTATGCTTCATAGAATTGCTGTTTTTATAATTTATAGGCTAAGTGGGATCGTATCATTGTTGAATTGCTGAACGTCACTGTGTGTGAATGAACCATCTGCTGTCAGGGCTGAGTCTTGTGTCTCCCTGGCCAGTGACAGTGGAGGTCATTAAACCATGATGGCTCTCAGTCAGATGGGAATTATTCGAGGTGATAACATGGCCCCGAAAGAGGCCACTTTTCTTCTGCCTACCAGTAGTAATGACATTTGGAGGACTGAAACGGAGGAAGAGGAGTTGGAATAGAGGAATTGAGACTGTGTGAAGACAGAGATGTAAAAGGTTTGGATGTTTGAGAGGAACAAAGGCTGGGTTTGTAGCAGGCTTTTTGAGTTAATTATGGAACCAGATGAGGAATGGAGAAACTGTCTACGCAAGAGAGAAGCATCCTTCAAGATTTGGAAAAGAAGCTGCATGTAGTAGGAATTTTTTGAGATGGCTTTGATGCTTAGGTCACTGACCAAAGAGTGGTAAGGAAACCGAGATAGAAAATGCATGTAGTCTGATTTTATTTTGACTAGACTTGTGTACTTTGTGTGCTTCCCAAGTGGAGAGTGATTGGGTATTTTGGAACTTGTACAAAGCTTGTGCATGTTTTGCTTCAACCGCCAAATGTCCTGGAAACCCAGAATACCCACAAGGTTAGATTCTTGTGTTAAACTTGCTGTGAAATCTGGGCAGGATGTGGGTTAGTGCTAATGATGGGATCCTGTGCCATCTTGCTCTGCCAGGTCCTGTTTCTCTGGAGATATGGTAATCAATACCAAAGAAATCTAATGCAGAAACTAAGAAAAAGATTTGACAGGAGGTAACTGATCTAAACCAGAGAAGGCCAAAGACAGTTAAGAAACGACAGACACATACGTGCAGTGGTGGGAATTGTACCATATTACTACAGGCAAATTGCTCTTGGGCTGCTGAGAGAGCCTCTAAAGTTAAAGTTGAGCCAAAACTTTAAAAATGAGGACTAGGATGTCTTGCTGCACAACTCAATGAATACATTTAATATTTATTTGTTGCAGCTGATTCCAAAATGTACTCTCAAGAGGTGCAGCCAAGCAGAAGGAAAGAACAATTTAAAAAAATCCCCATTTATTCAGTAATTTGATGCTAGGTAAATATGAATTTGTAATTTCTTCAGTACTTCCCTCCCACCCTGGCCTTGTTGGGATATTTTTTTGAGGTATTAATTCCCAATTTGGTACTTAATCTCCCTTCTTTCTCCACCCACAAAAAAACAAGCCCAAAAAGCACTGGGTTAAAAATGATGTAATGATGCATAGGTTGTGATGTGTGCTGGGGGTGATGTACTTCTCTTAAAATCTTAAACGCAGGTAAAGCTGAAAATGGGTGTGATCACTTCTGTCTGTCCCCCTTTGTTCTCTCTCCCTCCCCCTTCTGCTTGTGCTCACTTGCTCTCTCTTTAGTATAACACAGTTGAACAGCAGTGAAGTGTAAAATGTGCTTTTGCCAAGGTCAGTTTCTTGTGATTACTCGCCTGTGGCAACTTATGCCAGTTGCAACAGACTGAGTCTCAGCAGTCCACAAAGTCACACTGGTGCTTATGCAGAGGACACCCAGTGTAGGTTATAGTAACTGTAGTCTGGAATAGCTTGCAATGCTGCTGAATTTTAGCAGCTTTATTTAACTCTTCCCATCTAGCTTGTGCTTGCTTCAGTGATTTGGAGTCTGTTCATGAAGCACTGGGTTGTCCTGTTCTCCCAAGACCCTGAAGGAGGGTTTTGTGTAGAGGAAATTCCTGTTGTTAGCTGTTGTTCGTCTTCTTACAGTGGATTGCTCAAATTTTAGGAATTATTGATAAATTAAGAGAAGGTGAAATAAAACATCATTGACACACTGCATCTTCTAAATATTATATATGTAGTTTTTGTGGTTGACTTGCTCTGGAGAAAGTAACATCAAGTACTGCTCTATTGACATTGACAGAACAGAAAGTGTATATCTACATAGTAAGAAGTATTATGGGAAAGTTTAAGAAGTAAGTTGACTGCTGTGGATAGGGGATGCATGAGAGATTTGAGAACATCTCTTTTAGGAGATGAGATTTGTGGGATCCCATTTTTTGTGTGTGTACTGGGTTGGGTACCACCAGCTGGTACACAGTGGAAGGGGGAGGGACCTCCAATTTCATTGCATATGAGCAAGCATATCCCTTTATGAAAAAATAGTATATTTAGAACAGAAAGGCATGTATTTCCTGTGTTATTTTGTTTATGGGTACTATCATCAGCAATATATCTGATTAATTTTCATTCTGAAAATAATTATTTCTATAAGAAACAGTTCTTGAGCTCTATGATAGTGATTTTGAGGTTACCTGTCCGGCACTACTGACTACTAGAGAGGCAATAAGACATCTAGATGATCAGCTGAAGGGCCTCAGCTGAACTTTAGTGACCTTGGAAATTCAGTTAAGTGCAAAATTTCATTGCTTAAAATTGATTATGCATTTGGTTCATTTTGAAACTATATGTTGCTGTATTAAGCACTGCTCTATTATGTTTGGCTTTGGTGTGATTCCTGAACACAAGTAAAATCGTGGGCCAGCAACTGAGTCCATCTTGTAAAACATCCTTGCACCAAGCATACGATAATATTCCTGTTGTGCTCGGTGGAACTCCCCACAAAACAAGGTGTGGACTGAGAAAATGTAATTTGAAGCACTTCATGAACAGCTCATCTCATATTTTCTGTTTAATGCTGCATCTAGTCTTACAAGAAATATTTTTATTGAGGAATATGCTACTTGTTGCTTTTTTGCATATATGGAATACAGTGAAATTAATCTTTTGTTGCACGTGTGTTGTGGACTGACATTTGCTTGTATGGTTTTCATAGCCTATCTGTTCCTATTGCTATTTCAGGCCCTGTTCTTTTGCTTTTAGTAACATCTGTATGGGCCCAGCTCTTTCGGAATAACATGCTATGACACGTGTCTTCAGACTTTGTGAAGACAGCTTGATCTGTCTACTCAGCTTTAAGGTGGAAATACACGGTGAAAGTGAGCAGTGTTTCAGAATCATAGAATGGTTTGGGTTGGTAGGGACTTTCAAGATCATTTATTTCCAACCCTCCTGCCATAGGCAGGAACACCTCTCACTAGTCTGGGTTACTCAAAGCCCCAGCCAACCTGGTCTTGGTTTTGTGTGTCTGTGCTGTGATATATAGGCTTGTAGCACTTTCAGTGCTGCACAATGTCTTTAATTGTTTTAGAGAGAGACAGTGGAAATGAGTGTTTCCTTTAGGAAAAAACAACTGAACTAGTAGAAGCTCAGCTGAATGGTCTTCAGTCGACTGAGAAATGAACAAATGGATGTTCTTGGGTGCAGCAATATACAACTCTTCCATGCTCACCAGAATTTGTCCCATTTGTTTCCTTTAATCTTAAGGAACTTGAGGAAAGGAAAGAATATTCAGACACAGAAGTTGGTTTTGGAACATTTCTAACGATGTTCATGCAGTGGGCTGCTGCTGATGTGTGCTCTGAGGATTTTGTCATCAGTATGTTCAGCACATGCAAGCAGTTGACAGTTGAGGTCAAAGAATTCTGCACAAAACCCTGAACTCACTCAGGTCTCTGTGCAGAGCTCCTAACCAGTCTTTGAGAATTCATTAGAACTTAACTAATTTTCAAGTTCTTGCCTCCTGGATTCTGGGTGGTTGCAGAAATACTTTGAATGTAGATATGTTGGCAAAATTCAGTGATCAGAAAGTAGATTACTGCTTGTTACTCATGGCTTTGACATCTGAATCACTGCATGGACTAGGACAGTCTGTACCATGACTTCAGCTTCGCCATGCGAAATACTGGCTAATAATTTCCTGCCCCATGGGTGCATATGGAGATTAACTTCATGGAACGAGTGAAGTATTTATTAATAAATTATCGTTATTGATATACCACTTGTTCATAGCAACGACATTGCTAATACATTACTCCTGAGGGGAATGTAAATGAGCACATAAACCTGAAGACACTCAGTCAAGTAATTTTCATCACCCTTTGCCAAAGCATGTGTATTCAGTTATGTCCATGTTAGTGCTTACTGTTTTGATGATTTTTAAAATATTAAAGAAATGCCAACAAATACAAAGGGAGAACTCAAGGTCACGCTTATTTGTTCTGTCTTCACTTTCTGGAGTGTCTTTCATAATCTTTCTTTAAAGTCCTGTTAACTGAGAATGTAGGTGAGGCATCGAAGACTTTAAATGCAGCTTCATTTTAAAAATTTAATCTTGTTGCATGTTTTCTGCAGTAGAAGTATGATGTAGGATTAAATTGTGAAGTGTCCAGCAGTAGCATGGCTATTTAATTTTTTTTTTTTTAATTTCTCACAATTTTCGTACCCGAGGTTAAAGAGAATTGAAATATTTTGCCAATCCCTTTCCAGTGTCAGAGCAGTCATTTGGCCTGTAATGAGAGATGTGGGAAAATGAGCGTTGTTTTGTTTCTTGCAGTGGTCAGTTTGCAGGATGTCACTGAACAGCAAGGTCATAGAGGGTTTTGAAGGAGAGTGGGGTTTTTTTAAATGCTTTTACTATTTTATTAGTTCTTTAATGAAAAATGCCCCATGATCTTTATTTTTTGTTTCTTTATAGGTATTCTGTATTTTTTCTACTATACTTCAAATATTAAAAAT
Source organism: Gallinago jamesoni (assembly GCA_025769975.1). Classification (NCBI taxonomy): domain Eukaryota; kingdom Metazoa; phylum Chordata; class Aves; order Charadriiformes; family Scolopacidae; genus Gallinago; species Gallinago jamesoni. Next base: position 99,258,004 of record JAOQGH010000012.1, on the reverse strand, counting down.
AATCTTGTAATAAATGTCCTTTGGGCTTAAACTGGAATTGCGTCACAGAACTTCTGTTTTTTGAGTGTGGGCTGGAAAGAAAGAAATGGTAAAATATGAAAGGCAGAGGAGGGGGAACACACTTGAAAACCTGATTTGCTATAAAAGCTGAGGCACAGAAGTAATTTTTGACATGGTGCTGAGTATCTGAGCTGTTGTCTGAAAGGAGCAGTGGTGATTGTTCTTGCACCCATTGGTTCCTCTGCCATTATCTCATTGTAGGGCAATTCCTTTTTTTAGTGTTCTAGACAAATTTACCTAAAAATTACATTTGAAAAAAGAAGCAAATTCAGCTGCTTTTAGAAATTCATGCCATTTAAGATGCTGCCAGTGACTGAGTTGTGTCTTCATGAGTCTTTTGTTGTGGTTTCAGTCGGAAAAGTCCCATTCCCTTTGCCCTCTCTGTGGACACCAGAGCTTGCACCCTGCAGCAGTGTAGAAGATGGCTTAGGAACGTGGCCTGACACGCTCACTGTCCTCTGCAGGACTTCATTGCCTGCAGGAGTTGTTGAAGGTTACTGGTCATGACTTTAAACCCTTGTTATGAACATACATAACAGAAATATTCAGAAATGAAAAGATGTAGTTAATTTAATTTTACATTTTTGTAAGAAAGTGAGACTTTGAGTTTCTGTCTTACAGTTATTGATGGAACTTTTTCTCTCTTAAGAATTAAATCTGAAGCAATGACTTATGAATCATGGTTTGTGTCCCACTTACTAGCGACTCATCAGTGGTTTTTCTTCTGGCGTGATCTGGGGGAAATGCCACTTATTTTCTTTAATGTGTAGTTTTTAATTATTATTGACTGTTGAATAAAGATAGAGATGAAGGCAGTCCAGCTAAACACCTGATTTTATTTAGGTCTGTGCTTCTAAAGAGTCACATTGTACAATAAAGTATTGTATGATTGCATGAGAGACAGTAGAATGTGGGTTTTCTCATTCTTCGGTGCTAATGTCAAACAAGAATGGTAACAAGCGAGTTCTAAGAGCTTGTTATTAAACTCATAATTCCTTTGCCTTAATAGTTTTCAGAGGTATAAAATATTAAAAAACCCCTCATGTCTGGAAAATACCTCCTGCAAATAAAGCTCAAAACACAGGACTTTTGATTCGTAGATTTCCTTTAAGCTGCTCACTATCTAATGATAATGTGCATTTGGAAACAAATGTACCTTCATGTACCTTCTGCTATACTCAATAATCCTTATTTTATTGGGTAATGTTATTGTTAGTATTACATTTATCCTGTAATATAACCATTCATACAACATTTTTCAGTGCTAAATTTGTGGAAACTTGAAAAGCAAAGCCCCACTTCAGCAGTGCTTTTCTAGTTTACAAATTTATAATCATCTAGAATTAACACATTAAAGCACTCTGAGAGTAGTTTCTCTTATTAAGAGCAATTATATAGCTTTTTCTATATTAAACTGATTTGTACTTTTTTTATTCCTGCATCCGAGATCTAAATACTCTTCATGTCTTTTGTAGAAAGTAAAAAAGCTTTTAGTTAGGGTTCTCAAAGCCTGCATTTGTTTATATTGGCATGCATTTGTTAGCCTCAGTGACTGAATTCTTACAAACAATAAATAGTTTAATCTGTTATGTATTATAAAATTTCTCCTTCTCACTATACGTTCATTGTCAGAACTTGACTCAAGGGTTTTGTTTCATGCAGTGTAACACTTCTTTCCCAATTAGCTGTAAGGAGAACACAAATGGATGTGGCAGTTGTGCAGTGATGGAGCTATACAAGGCATTTCCTTAAGAAACTAAAGTATATGTTTTTCTGCTGTATATGAAGACTCAAAATCCTTATCTTCACTTCATAACTGATTAGTAAATACTTTGAAACGATATCTGAACTGAAGCATATTTAAAAGCCAGTTTACATAATTGATCGTGTAAAAGTTGTTGGAGCAACTAGAGTGGAGAAAAGTGTGACAGCTGTGTAGGGCATCCACGCGCACCAGACTGTGGGGAAGTGACTATGCTGTAGGTGAGATGCACGGATTCTCTCTGCAAGTATGTGAGAACCCAGACTCTTCTGCACCCTGTTGGCACATGGTCATTCATCTGTGGGGAATGAAATCCACTTGATTCTTCTGTGGCTGAACTTGGCTTCTTAAATTATTTGCATCTGTTTGAGCCAAATATTTCTTTCCAATTACAAATTAATGGGAGAACTTTCTTGTCAAGGAAGGAACAGAACTGAATGATAAATATGACAGCCATTTATTATAGAGCTTTTCACTAAATAGCAGTCTTTTCTTATATGACCAGCTCTTACTTCCAGGTAACTTTTCCCTCCTTTCAAACTGACCAGGCAGCTGTCCTTAATTCAAAAAGTAAAGAAGAACTTGCTGTTGAATTCCCAGTTTCTGTTCTCTGCTGGAGGCATCCAGTTATGTTGATAATGATCTAATCTGTTGCATAACTGAAGAATCCTGAGCCTGCTGCCACAGCCTGCTTCTTTCTTGGCACTGCTGGAAGGCTTCAAAGGGAGACAGTATGTGTGAGGCGACTGCTCTACCAGCAAGACCAACAGGATCAAAGCATATATTTAGAAATGGAAAACAACAAAAAGAGAAGTGAATACCACAACAGTTGCTGTCCTGAGACTGAAACCAGCCTCACAAAAATGGACTGTTTTGAAGTTAAGGATAATTATTTCAAATTCTATAGAGCAGGGAAAGATCAGGGATTTTTTAAGGAAAATTCATCAAGATTTTATTTTGTAGATACTTGGTTGGGGAAGGCTATTTTTCAAAAAACGGCTATGTTGAAAACTTTATGCAGTTTAATTGTTTTTGCATGATTTTATGCTACATCACATTGCTTTCTTGGCTCCTCTAAAGTTTTCAGTTAGTAAGTTTTAAAATGGAATAAGTCTTGTCTTACTTGAAAGTAAGAAAAAAAATTGTAGGAGAGTTTTATGTAGTAATATTCTTTGAAGGTTGGACAGTTGTTTCAAGACTCCATTTAATGAGCTTGGGAAAAATACAGTGGCTTGTGGTGTGGGTTTTTTGTTGCTTTTTGTTGTTTTTAAATTTCATAATAAATGGAAAGAATTTCTCTTCATATGATCCCACAATGTTTTGGATGAAAATGCCTGATTGTTCAGGAGATATCTAATTTATGAACATCTAATTTATCTTTCAGTGCATTTCATGAATCAAGATTAATTATTATTCCTTGTACTTTAAGTATGGTTTACATCATGATGCAACTGAAAGCAGGCTGAAACTGATCCCTTTTCAGTGCCAAATGTTCTTTTTTTTTTTTCCGCTTACAATTCTGAATATTTTTCTTTAATACCATAGGAAAAAATATTTACCTGTGCTGATTCGGTAAGCCATGGTAAAGGAAATGCAGGAATCTCAGCTCTATGTTGTTAGGGAAACTTGCTACAATATACAAAATACTAAACAAAAAGAAATGATGTGACTTTCACGGTGTCAGCTTTATGGCAATGTCCTTGTCCATTGTCTATTTGCCCTTGTCATTTACTGCGATAGTCCTTTGTGGTTTTTTTGATAGGGAAAATGATAGCAACGTGTTTTTTCATACTTACCGACTCCCTGTATAAGGGTGGCAAAGGAAAGTTGGAGATACATTGAGCTTGCTCTCTCCCTGCTGACCTTGTTATTGTCTAGCCTTCCCCAGGATGCACCAGCATTACTGGTAGTGACTATGTCTTTTGTTCCTGGGGTGGTTTGGTGACTGGCATGTATATAGTGTTTCTCATATGCTGTGAATCCTAAGAAAAACTGCAAAGCACAATGTGATTAGTCTTGATAGAGATGCACTAAAGTGTTGCACCCTGATAAAGTCTATGGCACACTTAAAACCTTTGAATAATTATTGTTTAAGTAGAATTTTGGAATCCAGGGTTAGAAACACTTGTGTTCCCATATTCTTTAAGAGGCAGATTCCTACTACCTATATGTGCAAAATTATACATTCTAATGATACCTCCTGGATACAGGAGGAAGCCATAGTTGGGATTTCTCCTTTCGGCCTCTGACTGCTTTCTATGCTGGTGTCTGTTCTTTCCCCCACTCCTCATGGGGTGGGAAGGAAGGTTTGCTCTGTCAGACCAGGCCTTTCTGAGACCTCAGCTGGAAAACTTGAGATACATTTTAACAAACATGAGCAATCTGTATCTTTTGAAAGATATGTTAGCCACATTCAGAAATTGTCCAGAGGGTCACAGAAGGTATTTTCATAATCCAAAACTACCCCAGACCCTTTCTTGGAAGTATCAGTCTTTGAAACTTTTCTTTTAAAAGTCTGTCTTTTTAGCAAGGGCTGCACAAGATATTTTCCATTGTCCTCCTTCATGAAACAGTGGAGTTGTTCTGACTGGAATTAAAAGACACAAGGACTCCGCATGAAAAGTTTCAGATCAATTTTTAAAGTTTAGCAGAGTTTTAAGGGCTGGACAGTGCTGTGATCCCAATAGTAATGCTGAGGGTCAGCTGTATTGATCCTACCTCTTGTTGGAGGAGCACAATCACCAGTTTGCGAGTTGCCATAATGTTATTTGGTACGTGTTAAATAGCTCTTTAATCTTTTTTAAAAATATTTCTATCATTCCCTTACTAATAAAATAGATCAGTGGCACTGAAGTTGTTTGTGCTTAGTGGAGCCTCCTCTTGTCCTCTTTTTGGGTCACTGAAATCTCTGCTTTTGAGAGGCTTTTGTACTCTGTTTTTATGTTGAGGGATTTTTTGACAGGGAGTCAATGCTCAGATTGCTGTTTTAGTTACTATGGAGAAGCTTTCCCGCAGGAAGCTTATGCTCTATTTTCTGAAGATGGTCAAACACTAAATTTGCCCAGCTTCCTCTTAACTTGCAGTTCTGAAGTTCACTTTGTACCAGTTGTCTTTAGACTGAAAATTCTCTGATTCATGCATGCTTCCTTTTGGCCTTTGTGGTCTGTAGTGTCCTGATGGAAAAAGGAACAGATGAGGATTAAAAAGGAGGAGGAATGTATCCTGAAAGCCTGCATATGACAAGGGAAATGAATGCAGTTGCAGTCTGATTGTGAGGTTTTGTTGAGTGAGAACTATCGCATGAATGTCTTGGAAGTGAGTTTATTGGAGATTTCTTACATATACTGAGGTATGTCTGTTAGTTCCTCCACCTCTGGGTATGGTTTCCTTATGCAGGATACTGGATTGTGGTGTTCTCTTTTATGTCGAAGAGCAAGTAAGTCCTTTAAATAAATTTATTTCCTGGGCCTGGGCTGAATGGCAACAACACATCTGCTTTGGTTCACAAGTAGTTGTGGTTTTTTTCTGATACATTCTGTAGTTTTTCTTTGTGTATGATATATTGAATACCATTTGAAGGGGTAGCTACATTAAGGTGTAGTTCAAAGTGGCAGGAAACCATATGAAGCTGAGAACTTTATCCAGAAATAGATTGTGAAAGGTTCTGAAAGCATTTTATTTTCATCTGCTCTGTCAGCATCTTTGCTGATTGAACGCTTACTCTTAAGCCCACTGTTCTCAGACTGGTTAGGTTGTGTGATTTTTATTTTTTTTTTCTCAAGCTCTCACCTCCTCCAGTGAAGGGAAGGCAATACTGCAGCCTTTGAAGGGCCAAAGGTTTGATGGCATTGTGCTGCAATGCGGGCTTTCTCCTGATCCTGTGCAGTCCGCTGTGATGTGACGGGTAGGAGCCTTTTTCTCCTCATCTTTTTCTCCTCATCTTTTTATTTCTTTTAAATCACTTGTTAAATACCTGTAAGGGAGCAGGATTTTGCGAACAAAAGTTTTCCACGTAATAAAAAAAGTTGGAGAAGAGGAGATTTAGGGAGGGAATAGTTTTCTAGGTTATGGCTGCAGGATTATTCAGGAAAGACTTCAGCACATTAGGGCTAAGCTTCAACATCCTTTCAAATTCCTAACTGAACTAAAGACAGATCAAACTCTCATCAGCTATCTGTAAATTCAGAGGTATTTTAAGGGCCTTTTAGCTGGCTGGTCTCAGAGGCTGAAGACATAGGAAATGCTTTCTGGTCCTGTTTTTTTCAAGATGTGGTATGGGATGAGGAAGGAGTAGAGTTCTGTAGAGAGTCTTCAGGCTTCAAAAATTGGAGGAATAACAATGTTATTGGATAACCTGTGAGGAAACAGACACAAAAAGCTGTTGTGCCCCTGGTCACACTGCAGGTAATTTTCAACGGTTGGTAAAAATAGATATGTTTTTCTTCCAGAATTTCAATACTGAAATCATGAAGTTAAATCTGAAGGAGTTCTTAAACTGCAGAGGAATTGTTTCCTGAGCAGATAATAGAGAAGTCCTCAGGAGTTTTGCTTCCTCTTCCTCTTTTTTTGTGGCTCTGTCTCACTGAGTTTTGCAAGCCGAAGCTCATGAACTCTTCCCAGGGATGAAGATTGAAGCTTCTTATGTATAATCATGAGTGAGCTGACAGACAGAGTCTGTCAAAGTGACAGTTATTGTTTATAAAAGATTAGTGATAGATGGGAAAGATTTTGTCATTAACTCTTGCCCAAATTGTGAACATTTTCTGTTGTGTGACCTTTTCTAGTTTAATTAGTGTAAATCTTAAAAGCACAGGGAATCATGATTACAGAAGACAAATGTTGTTCAACTGTATAACAGAATTTATCCACTAAATTTGGTATGAGGTTTGGTGTTCACTGCTGGATTGCAAAACTGAAATTTGCTCTTAATGAAGGATCATCTTGAAAGATTGGAAGATCTAAGTTTCTAATGCCAGCTGTACATCTGGTTTTCAGTTACTAAGTCAGCTTGTATTTTATTGTATAACATTCTTAGAAGCATCAACGTTTCCATTAATTTTTATAAAGAAAGCAGCAATTTGAATATGCATGCCTGAAAAAACATTTCCTGCAGTTGGCCCAGCAAATTTCAGACTCTTTTGAATATTTGGGGCTCAGAAAATACATAAGGAAGATGAGTTATTGATTCATATCCACACATTTCACAGTTTGTTTTTTGGGGGAGGAAAATCAGCAGGGGCAAAATACTGAAGGTTTGTGGTGTCATGAAGCTCAATTACCTCACTGTGTGTTCATTAAATAACTTCTGATAAAGTTCATCTCCTTTTTGTTCTGTCTTTGGAAATGCAGTTTATTTGCTTGTATAGCAATGGATATATAGTAGCAGCAGGTAGGCTGTCATGGCTTGGGGTCTTGATGTCCCCTCCTCTCTGTTCTTTATTGCGAGTGTGTGTTAGAATCCTGCAGCCAAATTGTATCTGCTACATAATGAAACTTTCTTTTTTCTTTCAAAAATTCTGGACATGATGCTGTTGGGTTTTTGTTTTTGTTTTAAATAAACATTTAAGTATATGTAAATTTATTGGTACTATTTTGATTGATGTAACTTTGAGGTCAAACCTTGATATAAAAGCTTGAAAAAGAATAGATAAGCACAATTTCTATGTACATTGTCATTGCTTCTTTAATGTTGTCTTAATCATTTGTTAAAATTACAGAGACTATCCCGATGGAAAGTTATTTTTAGGATTTTATAACTGATACAGAATTGTGTGCATTGTGTGATGTTCGTGGAGTTAGAAAAAGAGAATGCATAGGGCATTTTAGAAGAAACTTTCACTGTTTATTACTGTTTTTGTATTTATTATGCAAATGACCTTGTACATATTTTATTTTACTTTCCTGCAGTATTAAGAAGATAGCATTTTTAGGTTGCATTTTATTTTAGTTGCACCATTCTGTACATACAAAAGAGTTAGCTGTGGGAATGTGTTTTGTAGGGGTTTTCTTATGACTTGGCATCATGGTGTTGAATAAATAATTTGCATTTGAAATGTGAAAAAAATCAGCATCACTTAGGGTCCTTCACTCTAGCAAGCCGGTCTACCTTTTTGTCTAAGCTAATTCAGAAGAACACATGTTTATACACACTAAGGAGATCCAACATCCAGAGCACGACAGCAAAAAGGATGTCTTTACGTAAGTAGTTGGACATCTTTAAAACTGTTCCACAATGGGTCAGCAGTTCTGTAAAGCAGTGAGGGTTTTGAGGTTTAGAAGGCAAATCTTACTAAGGCTTTAATTTAAAAAAAAAAAAAGTATATGAAAGAAGAGGAAATCTTTCCTGTTTTTCCTTTCATTTAGACCTCTCACAGCTCCTCAACTGTACAGTTGATACAGGGCCTAGGCCTGTCCAGGGCCATCCATGTAGCCTAAATATAAGGCAGAATGGCCTAAAAAAAATTTTTTTTTAGGGATGCTAAGAGGTCTCCCAGATGCAGGTGGGTCTGTGTATCAACACAACCAGATCCTCACTACC
>JAOQGH010000012.1:99201541-99249544 GCA_025769975.1 Gallinago jamesoni | reverse complement strand
TCCTCAACTGTACAGTTGATACAGGGCCTAGGCCTGTCCAGGGCCATCCATGTAGCCTAAATATAAGGCAGAATGGCATTTTTTTTTAGGGATGCTAAGAGGTCTCCCAGATGCAGGTGGGTCTGTGTATCAACACAACCAGATCCTCACTACCTACACATGAACAACCACTTTGTTGTGGCATTTGTGGTATTTTGACAGCATACATTTTTAATTATGGCAGATGTATATTAGAGGCAACCAAAACTTTCTGGTTTTCCCACACAACTTGGCATAGAGATCAGGGAACTCCTGTTTTGGACTTCAGTATGAAATAGAAATCCCATAGCCATCAGCTATTTCTAGATATAGATCTCCACTTAGTGTGCTATTAGTAATTTATTATTGTCTCATAAACTCGTTATTTCTTTTTCCTGTTTTAGCTTTTATCTTGTTTGGTTATGTGGCTTTGCCAAGACCTCATGAAATTGATCTCCGTTCTAAGGAAACTTCACAAGACATGGTATTTCGGTTGCCGTTTTTTTTAAACACAGTGCTGTTTGTAGCAAAGCACAGCTTAACTGACTACAGCTTCATGATATAACAGTTTGCTTTGAAATGAGGTTTGGTTTAAAGCAGAAAGGACTGATGTGGTCTTGTGAGGGAAAGGTGATAAAGAAGCAGGGAGTATTTTTTCCTGCTTTGTTGGGAGACCTTATGCTTCTCTTATTTGTTCTTCAGTTTAGCTTTCCATTTTGTCTATTATTGAAGATGCATTTCACTTCCTAAGTCCAGCTTCAAAGAGGTGATTTTGAGATACATTTGATTTGGAAGCATATTAATTAGCATTCTTCATTGTTTGGAAGAATTGGGAGTTTTGCGGAATTGCAAAATGCCGTTTGAATTTTTTCTAGACTTGGAAGTTTTCATCATCGTTAGCAGCTGTTTTAATTTTGAGGACCTCATCAGGTGAATGCATTCATATGAACAATGTATATCTTCCATAGTTTATATGTGCTGATGTGTGGATCGTGTTGTCCTTACTAACAAACAATACACTTCATTGGAATAGGAAATATTAACAGTAATGTCAATTACCACAAAATACCCCAAGTTTGTGTTGGAAAGGCCACAAAACCTTGTGCTTCAAGGCTTAACAAATGTCTAAGACACAGATCAGAGAAGTGGGGAATGTTTTTGTACATGTACACACTGATGGGTCTTAATTTGTTCCTGGAGCATTCAGTTATGGCTGTTGTCTAAAATTATTTGATTAGGTAAACCATAAGTGTCTAGTACAGCAGGATGTAAAGAATCCCAAAGGATTGAATATGGCAGTTGCTGTGTTTTTATGATAATATTACCCTTTGCCCCCTTGTTTATCACCTATGAAATTGATTACATTTTCAATGATATTAAATTATTATTGCAGGCTTAGACTCTAGATGCAAATTAAACTTTTGATTAACTCTTCATTGATTTCATGTGATGTATGAATTTCAGTCAAAGTATATGAAAGTAATATTTAAAGATGCCATTTCAGTAATGTAGCAGTTACTACACAGGATATTTTGCTGCTCTTCTGGTGATTGAAGCAGCATGGTTTTCATCCCTTGGTATGCAATAAACCACCTGAGATGCATTCTGCCTGGAGAGCATTATAGCTTAAATAAGGAATAACTGTGGAACTGTAATTAAATACAAATTGCAGTGCTAGAGCACACTCAACAAATTATCATTTGATAGATACATGGATCCAAGGAGGCTCTCTTAGATGTACGTAGGTAAATTTAAACACTCTTGCTTTAATTCTGTACCGCTGTTATAAAAAACGCTGTTGCCAGCTTTCTAGTTTTGGTCTGTGCTTTTGACTTTGTTTGCTTTTCTGACCAGTTTCTCCTTTTTCTTTTTTCTTAACCCAAAACTCAGAGAAACACTTGCACATGTGCTTTACTGTTTTCTTAAATCAAGCCTTGGTCATCAGGGCATGACTCTTGTTTTATTCAACTGTAACTGCTGGGCAGTTCTTAGGGCCTCACTGAGCTCGCGTTTGCTGGTGAAGTGTTCCAGGTTATAACGGCAGCCTTTGCCATGCACTGACAGTGTTTTACATTAACAGCATTTATAAAAAAGTGACTCTGAGGAATAACCTTGGAAGAAGAATACGTGTTTTAGCATGAAGTTTTTGTTCTAAAACTGAGAATTACAATGTTAAGGATGAAATTAAAGAGAAATATATACTCTGAAAATACAGGACTTACTAAAAAAAAAAAAAAAGTTTTATATATTTCTTAAAGTTTAGTTTCATTTAAGTCTTCAGTTGCTGGCTTTTAAACGGTCTGCTTTCTTATACTAAAGCAAGCACATTTACTGCAAAATGAACTTCAATTTCAAAGTATTAACAAAGAATAATTCTGAATAATCAGGCCTTTGATGGTACATTAATATTTTATATTGGATTATTTACAAATTGCAAGAAAGATTTTTCTTTTTCCCTTTCTTCTGAAAATTAAAGTATTTGTATGAGCTATGATAGACTGCTGCCACAGAACTCATCCTCTGAAAAATTCTAGTAAAATGAGATCAGTCTGGCTAGGATATTGTAGGGGAGTGTAGCTGTTTGGTAGTGATGTGACAAAAGGCCATTGGTACATTGGTACACCTTTCATACATGCAGAAGCTTGTTACTAGTCATCCTTATTAATTTCCACCCTCTCGATGGACTCTAAAATGGTAGATTTGTATTTCATCTTAATATAGCTGAAGTTTGGTCTTGTCAATCAGAAAGTCCAAAGTATCTGATGGAATTCTCTGGAAAAATGATGCATCTTTCAAAGCCGTTTTTTCTAAAATACTAATCTAGTTTCAAGAATTCATGTCAAACTTGTAAAACAAAGACAGACTGTACAGCAGTGCAGTGCTATATTACTACACACTAGGAGGATATGTCACAAGGAATTTATATTTAAAAGGGAATTCTAATAAAAAGGGATTTATATATCTGATGATCTTGGTTGGCAGGTGCCATGGTTCAACCCCAGTTGGTAACTAGGACCACATAGCTGTTTGCTCACTTCTCCCTCTCCACTCTGGAAGGGTACAGAGATGAGGCAGAAAAGGAGGGGAAAGGAGAAAATCTCATAGGTTGGGATTAAGACAGTTTAATAGAACAATAACAGAAAAGGAAAATTATAATAATGGTATAATGGTAAAAGAATCTGCAAAATAAAATAATACAAGTCATTCTCACCACCTGATCATCAGTTGCCCAGCCTGTCCTGAGCAGCGATGGTAGATTCTGGCCACCCGCCAGTTATATACTGACCCTGACGTCTATGTTATGGAATATTCTGTTGGATGTTCCATTGTTCTGTATATGCTCCCACTCAGCTTCTATGGGAAGCTGAAAAAAGTCCTGGACTGATATAAAAATCACCTGGCAACATGTAAAACAATATGAATTATTGACATTCCTTTTATATATGAAAACACAGCAGCCACTAGCAAGAAAATTAACTGTGTCCTGTTTGAAATCAGGTCAGCAAGTAATGACAATTGCTTGTCTTCTGCCTGAATTTGAGTGTATTAAATAGCTGAAATACTAATTAGAAAAATAGAGTAAGTGATCAACATTTTTTCATTTCAGATTTTGGATTTTCTGCTTTCTCTTTTACTGTGTTGTGGCCTGGTATTATCCTTCTAGTGACTGAAACATATTCCAGGATGTGTAGTAGAACTATAGGTTTGATACCATATCTTGCAGTATTGACGGAGCATAGTTTTAATTCATTATTTATTATCCCTATTCAGATGATGCTGAGTATATGTGTGTTTTCTTCCATTGTTCCTTGATTGTTGCTCTCTGGTGTACTCAGTGTGTTATTAGAAAGTCTTATTTTAATATATTATATTCTCATTAATGTGTCCTGTTACAGTTAGAAGACTCCAGGCCTAGATATTTTTTTAGTGAACGTATTTTAGTTACAAATACTTGTACCTTTTTTTCCTGTTGATGTCTGTAGCTACCTGACACGTCATATGATGTCTTTCAGCTTTTTCCTGTTTCAGTGACTGCAAGACACTTGTGGGTTTGTGCTTGCAGCCATTCAAGCTATCAACTTTTTTGACAGCAATTATTCTAAATCCACTTCAAATGAGGGTGAAGATGCTCGCAGCTTTGTCCAATTCAATATGCAGTAATTCTCTTAAATTCCTACTGGGCTTGAGAAGGATGAACTGGATGGTGGCATATGTTTGATCTTTCTGTTCTCTCTTTGGTTACTAAGTGCTATTTTTTTTCCCAGCTTTTCACCAAAATGTTTTCCAGTCCTGTTTTCCTGTGAGGTTGGTGATGTCCTGTTCTGAGTATCTATCTATCTTTAGCTCTGACTTGAGCTGCTGGATGAATAGCTGCTGAACTGAGAACACGGCAGACACAGCTTCATGAAAATATCATTAATTTTTACAATGCAGTCTCTTTCCCTTTGATAAAATCATGATGGATGTCATTTAGTGTATAATAAGAGGTATATAGGTATATTATTTGATTATTCTTTTTTTCTTAAAGAAAGAGCCTCAAAAGTATAACAATAGTACGGGGGAAACACAATACGATTACAAATATTCCGTTTTCCTTTAAACTTCACCAGTTTGTCATATATCCATACAATGAGCTTGAAACTCATCAGGTACAAACCTTCAGCTCAAATATGGAGTGGAACGTGACTTTGATATATTCAACCTGGAAAAAATGGTGCACCTTCCACTGAAGTGCCCGTTTGTAGTGCAAGCTAACCGTAATTTAGTGCTGCTTTGGCTAGTCAGCTTTCTGTAGGCAAAATGACTGGGATGTTAGCAGTAGAAGAGAATGTGTGTTGGAGAATTGAAGATAAAAGCTAATAATTTCCTGCTTCTGACCTCACAGAGAAACCTCTTCCTTCCCCAAGCCATCCATGATAAAATACCATAAATTTTCTCCACATGTTCTTGCTGTGCTCAAGCAGATGCTATGAAAGATTTGAAGCTGTAATAAGATACCTTTCATCCTGAAGTGTGGGACTACATTTCACCTTGTTCTTTTCTGAATGTTTTATTTTGGTTAGACATTTGAGTTGTATTTGTTTAGTTATTTTTTTCCACAGGATGTCTGCTAGGGAAGGGTAACCTTGTTGGATGTACACTACAGCATTTAATTTTTTGGCTCAATGACCCATAACTCCTTTTGTTGATGTTTTGGGGAGGGAATATATCAGTCTTAGTGGAATGTCTTATATATGAGATAAAGTTCTTCATCACTTAGTGCTAAACCCTAAAGACAAAGATGCAGAACAAAGAAGATCGAACATAAACTTGCAATCTTTATTTTGAAATTGATGTATGCAGGTTCAAGTTTGTTTTCTATGGAGCATTAGCCAACATTTTATAATGTAAACATGATTCTTTATGACTGTAGAATTGAGTGAAATACATCATACTGTTATATGGCAATAGAAGTGCCTTTTAAGAAAAGTTAGGTTTTATAAAAAGAGGCTTGGGTTTAAAAATATTGAACTAAACAGGTAAATTCTTAGTGTGCGTCCTTTAGGAAGTACACTTGGGATACAGACAGTTCAGTTTGATTGCCTCTTTGTAAGAGGGAATTCTGCTGGCTTGCTTAGCATCTACAATTTGAAGAACACCTCTTGGGTTCCTACTAATGCGGATCCTTGAAAAAGCCACATCCAGATCTCAAAGAGTGGGTCTCAGATTTTGTAATCGCCAAACCAAATATCTTAGCCTAATACTTTAAAGGTGAAGAATCCTTCTTTTCCTTCCTTTTTAAAGCAGTGAGTTATGTTGTGTCTTACAACTAACAAAAATGTGCCGAAGAAGTTGAAACCAATCTTTCCTCGGGAGCATATTCAGTGTGTTTCAGAAACTGGTGAAGTTGGACATTTATAAAAGTGACCAGGAACAAGGGGTTAAGGGTGGCTTGTAGCCCATATTTCTGCTCACTTGCTATATTTAATCAAACAGGAAAGAGGAAACCCCCCAAATTTTAATTATTAAAAGTTGAAAGTTGTATTTTGAAGCAACCTGAAATGTTATTAGTAATAATGAGCTAGGCCTGTGCCTATTTTTACACTCCAAGCTACCAGCCTACAGAATGATTTGAAGTAACTGGAGATCACTGTCTGCGATTTGAGCCCTCCTACCTTGTTGGCAAGGTGAGTTTGAAAGTGCAATGGAGAAATCTCCTGCTTGGACAACCAGGATTCAGTGACCACCAGAAACATTGAGTGCAAAAGTGGTTGGCAATTAAGGAGGAAAAATCTATTCCAGACTGCTCTGCCATCTTTCTATGTGACCTCAGATCAGTTTATCAGCTCTCTCTCTTGCTGGGTTGTGTCTGTGTCCGAAGGGTTATGTTACTCTTTGGACCAGATTCCCTCCCTTTGTATACCTGCGCTGACTGACTTCACCGGGGTTATTTCTGGTCGGTACAGATGTAAGATGAGAAGCAGGGTTTCTGTTTACATTGTCAAATACGTTTGATTTCTTTTTTGAACTTCAGTATTTAGCTTGTAGGTAGAATATAGACTGGTATTTTCTTAACGTGCAAGGTAAGAAGGAAAAAGTTAAGATGATGAACTCTTCAGAATATAAGGTTATAATCAGGTCAAAAGTGGTGCTGGAAATTAGTTTCTTCAGTATTCCGGGCTACAGTTTTACGTGCTGCTGAATTTTGGATATGCAGAGGAGCTCCTGGATGTCAGCAAGAATGTCACTAAAAGTTGCTTCACACTTCAGGTCTGTCCTACGAGGAAAGGCCACTGCAGTCCTCAGTGTTCCTCCTCTGGATATGCTAATGTACTGTGAAAGTGCACATCATGCCTGGATGGGCCCTGCTGATAAAATATCGCCTGGAGGTCTCGCAAAGTGCTAATGTGTCAAAGCGCCCACAAGCAGAGGGTGAATAATACTGCTTTCTAAAGGTCATGTCTGTTGAAGTTAGCTGCTGTGCCCGTCTCGCGTGGGGCTGGAGTCTACTCTAAAAAGTTCTGGTGGTCTTTTGTAATCTCAAAATCCATGGTTTAATGGGTAAAATCAGTAGGGCTCATAAAGTGTCTTAATTTAGACACTTAATTTAGAAAAACAAACATTAAAAGATTTAAACCCTTAAAACTGGCTCTTTGACTTAGGATGGCTGTCTGATTTCTAGTCATACTAGAAATCAGTATTCCCCAAAATGTGTTACCTGTTCTGAGAATTGCCTTATTCTCATTTCCAATGCTCCTTAGTTTCTTTACCATCTAATGAGAAAAATGCTTCCACTTCTTACCACAATTGCTGGTAGTTACATGCAACCATTTGCCAAGCAAGTTAATAGTTACTCTCACTAGTGGATGGACATGTTTTAATAATAAAAAAGTGCAACTATATTCTTACAATTATTTTTCCCATCTTAAATTTTGCAGTAGTGTTCATCTCTCTCCTCCTATTTAAAACCTTATGCCTTTTTTCCTCTTAGGCTTTTAATATTTAATGTCATTCATGAAATATTGCGAGTGTAGAGTATCACTTGTGTGTGTAACATTAAATAATAAAATATGTGCAACTAAAGTATAATTTGAAGTAGCTCTTGCAATTTGTATTTGGGATCTGTTTATGCTAAACACTTCTCATAGGACGTATATATAAAACATACATTTGTTAATATAGCTGAAAAAATATCTTCAAATGACTTTTAGCAGTAACACAATATATCAGTTGTCAACTATTTTTAGTGTCTTGCTGGACATTTGTGTTCATAGATAACCTCTTGTCCTGGACTTGTGTATAAAGTATGTGTCCATCATGAGCGTGCAGGCTGCTTTAATTTCAAACTTACATCTCTGAGTTGTAGATGATTTGGCTATCATCTGTGCATTTTTTTTTTCTACTGTGAGGAAGAGACATTTCCTTTTCATCCTTGTGATGAGATGAGGAAAAGGTTTGTCTCATCACTACAGTTACAGGGCTGGAGGCTGAAGGGAAGCTCTGCAAAGAGGAAACGCTCTTCCTCCTTTTGTTTCCTTTTTTGGTTCTTCCCAAAGAACTGTTCCTTGACCCCACTTGGTTAGTTTAGAAGTTTTGGTTCAGCAGAATGGTCTGTTCTCTAAATTCTTGCTTAAAAAGGAAAAGCATTTTGAGTCCACTTTTATGAGTATATTTAAGTAACGTTTGTTGTTCTGTTCAACCAGTGTTTCCATTGCTAGCCATTTAGAGTATAGGTGAGAGTTCGCCAGTTGTTTCTCTGCACTGTGGCTGTTGCTTATTTAAGTTAGGGAAGCCGTTGTCCGGGGTCACTGGGTTCTGTTCGGCTTTGTTTTTTCCATTCTCACTATTTGTTGAAGACCGGTAGGTCGGATCATTCCAGGTTTGGTATCTTAACTTTACATTTTCTTGTCTGCTTCTTTGAGGCACCGTTTGTGGTCACTGTTGTTGCTTCACTATTGAAATTAACTTTATTCTCAAATGCTCACAAAGAAGGTACCAGCGGATTTAGCTGTCATGCAAACTGCAAAGTACCTGACTGTCCTACACTACAGTCCTTGTTTGTGTATGTAAATAAAAGTGCCGGGATCACCCTTTCTGTCCATATGGCCTGGTTATGTTAGGTCTATGCTATGCAAGGTCATTCACCTCACTACAAGAAGGACATTGAAGTGCTGGAGCATGTCCAGAGGAGAGCCACCAAGCTGGTGAGGAGTCTAGAGAACAAGTCATATGAGGAGAGGCTGAGGAAACTGAGCATGTTTAGCTTGAAGAGGAGGCTGAGGGCAGACCTCATTGCCCTCTGCAACTACCTGAAAGGAGGTTGTAGAGAGGTGGGTGTTGGCCTCTTCCTCCAAGTGAATAACGACAGGATCAGAGGAAATGGTCTGAAGTTGTGGCAGGGGAGGCTTAGATTAGATATCAGGAAGAATTACTTTACTGAGAGATTGCTCAGACACTGGAATGGCCTGCCCAGAGAGGTGGTAGAGTCATCAACCCTGGAGGTATTTAAGAAATGCGTAGACGTGGCACTTCAGGGCATGCTCTAATGCCCGAGATTGTTGGGTTGGGTGTTTTCTTTTGTGTTGTGTTTGGTGTTGTGTTGGTATGTGGTTTGGTTTTTTTGTTTGTTTGTTTGTTAGGTCTTTTTTTTTTGTGTGTGTGTATGGTTGGACTCTATGATCTCAAAGGTCCCTTCCAACGGTGAAGATTCTGTGATTCCTATGATACTTGTCTAGTTTCAGCTGCCAGTGGCTGTTTCTGAGGCACTTTGGGTGCTTACTGTACTGCTTTGTGCTCTGTCTTTGAAGTCTTCTGTTGTCAGAAAACCCAGTGGAAGAGCAACCAGGATATCCAGTGCTCTATTTCCCACTGCTCCCAAACGCCTGTTCCCTGTCCTGTGGGGAGCTGTGCTGGGTGAGGGCTTGGGCCTCATCCAACCTCAGCCCTTCTGAAGGGTTGAGAGTCTGAAGGCAAGGGAAAGGCTTGATTTTTGTCAGTTTATTTGCATGCATAAGCCTACAACTTGAAAGTTAAATAGAACCAAAACCCCTTCTTCTCCTAGGACTTGATATTGTAGTCCACCCCTCATTGAGTGCGCTGAGGCATAAAGATGGATAATTTGAATTACTTGTTGTTGCTTGGTACACAAAGAATGATGTTTCACAGGTGACTCTGACTATAATTGTTAATCACCTCAAAATTTGATGAACATGATATTTAAAAATGTTTACAAATTTAGAACAGCAGCAATATAAAACCCAACATTAGTTTATAATAAAAGTAATTTTTTTATAATAAAAGTAAATTAGTTTATAATAAAAGTAAAAGTTTTTTACTAGCAGTATTCAGTGTGATTAGGCATAATAATAGATTTTTTTCTGATTTTCTTGTTAAATCCTGCATTGGAAAACACAATAAACTTAAGTAGGTGTCTGATGCCAGAAAAACTATGCCATTTACTTTCACTTGCTGAGGTTTTTGAAGAATGCTATAGAACAAGAGGATAAATTTGATTTAAAAAAAAACCACCCAAACTAACAAAAAACTCCCCACCACCTTACAAAAGTAGTACAGACTTGATAACACTCAGGACAAAAATGCTGAAAATCGTTTGAATTTAAAGAAGCAAATTGCAAACAGAATCTGAGGTAGTGTTTGGTGTATATGTGGTAAAATTATCATGATGGCTGTACACTTGACTAGCAAGGTAGCACATCCAAAAAGGAATATTTGAGTGTACTGAAATGTAAGACAAACACTTCTACCTAATGTAGACATTTCTACCTAACATTTGGTCAGCTTAAATGTGCTCTAGGAAAACTTTACTCTCACAGTAATTGACTGATACAAGCTCTTAATTTCCTGTGTTATCAAGCTAAACTATTTGATTCTTCCCCTACATGTGCAGTTTTTTTTTTTTCCTGCATGTCAGCAGCTTCCTCTTTTCATTCCAGTGTTTTGGTAATTCAGCACAGATTATGTGTACACCTGGTAAATTGTCTTCCCTCTTCTCTAAGCATTAGGATTGGGAGCTATTAGGGAAATGCAGTATGTCTCTCTTTGTTTTTGTTAAACAAAAGCAAACCTCAGTATTAACTCTTCCAGACCTTTTCCTCAGTTACCCACAGAAAACATCTTCAGTAATTTTTTTCTAATAATGCAGGCTGGGGGTATGGATCAGCAGGAGGTAAGAAAATAATGTTCAGTTTTATATTCAGGTTTATAGTCACACACAAGTAACACATGAATGATTTTTTTAATGAATGGGTAAGCAATTAACAGTGTACAATTATCAGCTATACATCTTTTAAAGAAAACCTCATGATAATTGATAGCCAACTTTTTGTTTATAATCATTAATAATATAAAATTAATCTAGTCTGCAGTGACTATAGAAGGTGATAATCTATGTTAATCAATTATAAATGAAACATTAATAATCAGTGAATCTGACAATGATGACCAGAAGTAATTTCTAAAAGGAACATCTTTTTGAGTAATAGTTTTTTCCTAAGTGTTACTGTTGGGAATTGAGTGATGTTAAAGAGACTCAGCATTTTTACCTTATCCTTACTGGGGTTTGCAGTGCTTTATTATTTTTTTTTCATCTCTTAGCTAAAGGGTAAACTTCTCTGGTAGGTCTTTGGATGCAGAGGAGGGATGAGATAGATTGGGGTGGTGGTAGAATAAAAAATAGGATTAAAACATAATTTTGAGAAAAGTGTTTTATTTCTAGACCAAAAATTATTTTGTCTTGGGCATTAAGCTGTTGCACCTGCTTTCCCCATCCCTCTGCTTCCTGGAGGGCTCCGCTTGAGACCAGGGTGACCTTCGTGACTACCCGTCACCATTGACCCCTGAGCTACCACTCATGCTTAGAGGTTTAAATGTGTCCTGCATATGGAAAGTTGTATTTGTCTCATCATAGGTTTTTTCCAGCTTCCTTCATTTCTTAGGTAGGGGAAAAAATCTGGTAACATGTATACAATGATGGATTTATTAAGTCTCTAAATCCCGAGTAGCTGGAGGAGTGTGGTGATGCTGTATAAGGCCATGAAGGAAATTTCCTGCATTATGGAGGCAGGTATTCTTTGAATTGAAGTGAGTGTGCACCTCAGCAGAGTGCACTAAGGACTGGGGTTTTTAATCAAAGAAATTGAAATTACTTTTGCGTTTGTGAAGGAACTTATTAAGAACAAAACGATTATGCTTGTGTCTTGGAGGCACTGCTGCTGTGGTGGCAGAACCTGCAATGAAAACAAGGCTTCTCTGCATTGATAATGGTTTGTACTTGATTGTCTAGCAATGAGTGCTCTTATAAGAGGAGCATGATGGTAGCTTCTGAAGGATCCAATGAAGATGTTTATTGCTGATCTAAAATTAAAGAAAAGGAGACACTTTGAAAGACTGTCATAGTTGGTCAGACCTTATATTGATTGTTTTCCACGTCTGATGTCATATAAGAAATACAGTTTGAAAAGTAGTAGACTTGAAAGGAAACTTTAAAATTTAGCCCACAACATAAATAAACATCTCAGTCTGTGTTCTTACAAGGTTCCATTTAGTTTCTCATGCACAAAATGCTCCTATTTTCCTTCACCTCTTCCCTTGAGTGCTGTTTTTGGTGGACATGGCTCTGTACAATGTCAGAGCCAACCTGTAGCCAGCAAGAGTCAAAAGAAAAGTCATGATGGACTAACACAAAGAGCAGAAGAGTAGCAGGGCTTGGGACCCAGCTTCTGCTCCTGGGTTTTAGTGGGGTCTTGTTGACAGGTACAGTTCCCTTGTGCCTCCCATGCAGTGCGTTTCCGTACCTTCCCGTCTGTGCTTATGACGGTGAAGTGAGTTGATGTGCATCTGCCCGCTGTTTCAAGATGCACCTTGTAAGTAAGGAAGGGCAAAGAGAAAAATGTGCCCCTTTTTGTGTCAAGTTTTGGTGCTGCTTGACTTGAGGATCCTAAATGGTTTCAAGATCTTTTTAATGATTGCACACTAATATATTAAAAGGGAATGTCCTCATATCTCCTTTGAATGGAAGGGTGGTTGTACTTGATGTGTTTGCTGTAGTTATAAGCTCTCTGGGGTAATGACCTTTCCTATGTGTTTTGTAAAGCACTGTTTACTGATGGTGTTCTGCAAATTGCTGTAAAAAATAATATGGGGGGTAATGCAGCAGCACTTGCCACTTGTGTTCTTTTTTTCTCTCTCCAATGTAATAAAATTATACAATTATTATTGAGGAAGATACTGGCCTAATGTAATCTAAATGCTGTTATTTTCAAGGAATTAGAAGCCATTTAGCAAATATTTAGAGTAAAATATCTTTTTTAATTCTGTGAAGATGGATATGTCAAAGTTTGGTTTGAAAAAATCTGCTTTTATGTGGCTATTAACTTAATTTTGGGAGTGTTTAAAAATACATAGTTAACATGTTTGTAGAGAACAGTAATGCTTCAGGCACATGCTATTTAAGAGATCTGTCACAGTTTAGTTTGCCTCCGATATTTCTGAACACAGGAACCAAAATTAGATTGATTGCAAGTAAATAACAAAAATTCTTTAAAATTTGATTGAAGTTTAGTCATGCTCTAGAAAAATGCTGAAAACAAAGGTATTTTTCCCATTTAGAAACTTAGACATTAGTTTTTGCAGTGTTTTCTGCAATATGTAGTGTTTTTTAAGACTTCAAAATCTGGAGTCAGTTGATTATATGATAAATCTAGTTTTCATTGGAAAGGTGGGATGTGTACAGCTCTGCTGATTCAGAGAAAAGCTGGAAAATGCTTCTGAGGCACCTTGACTCATTTTATTATTTTTTTAAAGTGTCATGATTTTGGGAATTGCAACCTGTGCCTTTTAAAAGATCGAGTTTTGCCATACAGGGAGTACCATGCATTGACCAGAGACTAATATTGAATGTTGGCTGCTGTTGTGTAGTAATGAATCCGCTTATGAATGGCTGCAGAAAGTTTAAAGGTTATTATCTCATGTTTGTTTACTTCGTAAAGATAAGATTTCAGAGAAAATCGAAGGGCACTGTCTGGAATTCCCAGTCACTGCAGTTCCATGGAGAGCATCGATCCCTTCCTAGAGGTTGCTGGGGACTCATTATCTCCCTGTTCATTGTAGGCTGCTGATGAAATCTCCAATATTTCAGGTTTGCGATTCTTTTATTGTTGTTTTGGCAGTTTGTCAAAATTAAATGGCTTAACCAAATCAATATGCTGTCTTGCTCGTTAACATCTGCATTTTGCATGTCCAGATTTTTTTCATTTTGAATGTAGTCAGAATGGAATGAGCCACAACAATGACAAAAAGAGCCTTTTTGGCTTCTGAAGCTCTTAGACCGCAAGGAAACTTTTCAGAAAATAAACTCTTCTCTCAGTTATGCAATCAGAGCTTCCATCAAAATCAGTGATAATTGCACACATGTGCCCATGGGCAGGAATCTGTTGCTAAAGAATAAATGCAGCAAGGTCAGAGACAGAATATAAGCTATGATGATCATGAACTTCGCTTAATTTAGAACAATTTGTATATTCAGCTGTGTTTATTGGTGAGACAATTAATTGCACAGTTAAGAATAAATAAGCGACTTCTTCTCTATTGTGATGGCCTCTCTTTCCATGGGGTGACTAAGCTTTTCTCACCAATTTAAGTTGTGGTGATATGTGGCTTTAGATACATGTTTATCATTAGCTAAAATAACACAGCTGTTAAGAAAAGGTTTATTGCCATACTTGTTCTGCATGCTAAGCACATTCTGTGTACATGTCAAACAAAATGCCAATTTAATAGGCCCCCTCAGAGTTTCCGAAGGAGTGATGATGAAAGTTTGGCAAGTTTACTTGTGCCGTTCTGTATAAAATCTGCGCGGCTATTATCTACCAGACACTTGCAATATGAAAAATGCCAATGGTGTTTTTACATTCTTGAGAGTCTAATAAGCTACATGTGTCAAAACTGTAAAGTTGAATTATCTTAAGCATGTATGAATATGGCAATGCAGTCTTAACCATGTGGAGTTAATCTTAATAATAAATAGATAGCATTGGAAATATTTAAATATAACACATGTGTTTTGACACTTCACTGGTGTGCTGTGGGGTGGGCAAGGGTACGTATTTTGGAAATGCCCTCCTGTAAGTGGCCTGGGCTGGGAGCAGCAGAGCTGTGAGACACACGCTGTCTCAGCTGCCTGTCACAGCTCTGCCCCGTGCTTGCTGTTCAACTCCAGTGACTCTCTGAAAAAACCAAAATCTAGTGCAGGGATTTAGTCATTGTTTGTTCTTCTAAGAAACAAGAGTAGGAGCTGAAAAATGCAGTTAGTCCTTGTTTTACTTTGTTGCAACTGAAAATAATTTCATGCCTTTTTTTTTTATCACGAACATCATTCTGTAAGAGCTTGAGTCCTGCTGTTCTGGTTTCAGTCTCACTAATGCTAAGCATAATAAACAAAACCAAACCCCAACTCTTTTTTTCTTTTAAATCAAATAATGAAAAACAAAGCCAATGTACATTTGCTTCTTTTTACTTCTGTTCCTTGAATGGTTGCATTTCAGGCTTTTCTACCTTTCTCTGTCACCTTGCTGAATGTTTTTGTAAGCTGTATCTGACACCCTGGTAATAAATACAGCAGGTTGGCAAATTCAAGTTGTCAGATGTATTGTAAAAAAGATGTATCATGAAAAAAGAGGTATCATGAAAAGATATCATATCACGATACCCTGCTTCTGTTTCTGCTGCCAGTTTACTTTTTGCTTCATTTAACTATCCAGCCCCTGCAGCCTCACTGGTATAGGAGCTATAGCTTTTCACTAAATAATAAAACTTTCCTCTTTCTCGGCAATCTAAAGTATTTAATAATAGAGCTTATAATTTCCCTTTTTACCTCACATCAGATGGCAGTTTGAAGAGCTCAGGCTGAGGGAAAGGGAAATTCAGGCTAACATTTTTCACAGAGTCTATTTTGAGGATCAGCTCTGGATGCCAGGCTTCAGAGGGAGGCTTTGACTTAAAGAGAAATCCTGCGCTCTTACCTTGTGCTCACTCAGGTTTGAGCTACGGGATTCGGCACCTCTGTCAGGCTTTAAATGTTTTAGACCCAGTCCCCCGCTTTCGTTACTCTTTTTGATAAACTGACTTACATGGGCTGCCAGAGGTCAAATGAACCCACCCAGAATGAGGAAAGGAAAAGAGTTGTCGGAATGCCCAGATTTGTGCTTAGCTTTCAAGACTCTTCTTGGGCCTCTCAGAAAATCTCTTCTTTAATGACAAGCCAGGAAATCTTTCAACCAGACCTGAACTAAACGTTTGTATCCCTTCTTTTTAATGCCTTCCAGACTAATAGTAATCTTAGAGTGGTTTTCATATTTGAGTTCCCTGGTTTGCTGCATTTCTTTTCCTTTTTTTTTTTTTTTTTTTTGCCTTGTTTATTCAATCCAAGACAGTAAAGTCAGTATTAGAAAAATAAAGAGTAAATTATGGAGTATTTTCAAAATATGGAGTACTTAAAAATATGGATAATTTTCTTGCCACAGTGACATGTTTATGCTGATATATCTTTACTGTAATCAATGACTTTTTTTATTGTAAGTGAGAAATAACTTGATTGGGATTACTGACTTCACAGGATGGCTAATATACTTCTGTGGTACACACATGAAATATATGATACTTCTGTGAAGCCAAATATGAATGTTTCCATTGCAAGGTAATGGAGAGTGATAGCTGGTCATCATGCTTAATTTTGAGACTTTTTTTCTCTGTTGATCCCTGCTCAGATAATTGTTCAACAAAGTTGCAATACAAGCAAAAAATACCGATGTTTTTCTCCAGCGAAAGGTGGCTCAGTCAAATGTCAGAACTCTAGTTGTATGAAATTGTTTTTTTTCTACGTACACCACTTCTGCTAACAGGAATTAACTACCTCCCAGCTTGCCCTGGAAATTAATGATGTCAGTCTACCGAAACACAGCAGCCAAGTGATGCAAAACCTCTCCCTTTATCCCGTTTTGTTCTCCCATGCCTGCTCTAAATGTTACTAGGATTTGTGTGCTTATTGTAAAGATTTTCTTTGAAAATGCAGTAATATGACTTAGGCACAGCTGGAAACAAGTTAATTTGTTTTCTATTACTATCTGCTTTCCTATTTGTGCAGGACTGAAACTTTTACTCCTGCTAAGTTACAACTGAAAATTAGTTGGATTGGGAGTGGCCTATTAAAAAAAAAAAAAAAGAGTTAACTTCAAATGACTGGACTTAGCAGAGTTGGGAAGATAGTGTCCTGTTAAGGCCGCAGTGTAAAGGAAAACCTTGTTCAAGCAGCTGCAGGAAGCTTGCACTTTCCTGAAGTGTGTCTCAGCTTTGAAATCTTTGTACTTGTGTGCTGGCAGTTTTTCTCATGTCATAGTAATAAGCAGAGCTGACCTGGGAAGTGGGCATATTGCTAACAAATAAGTAGTGATGACAAAACAAAAAACCCCCATGTTTTATACTTGTTTAACAAATGGGTATGAGACTGTGTGTTGTGTTTTTTGTTGTAAGCTTGAATTCTGACAGCAGGTAACAGTCAAGTGCAGTTGCGTTACTATAGTCTGAAGATGTGAAATGCGGGTGCTTTTAGTTACCTGGCAGTGTTGTGTTTTGATGAAGCAGCCAGTTGTTTGCTCTTGCTGTTTGCTGCAGGAATAGAGAACTGATGTCTTAGCAGGGAGAAAAATAACTGGAGGAAATGTTGGATGGAAAAATATTTTAGGTATTGCTGTATGTGGTAGCGTGTTTGGGGTCAGTATTATTCAAATATTTGGCTGGTTAGATGCTGGCTGTGATATTTTTCTGCTAACAAACAACTTCTCATGAAACCCTTTAATCACATCACCCCTAGGGATCCACAAGTTTTCTATGGAGAAATATTTGTAAAGATTAATGATTTAAGGCTGCCTTTAAGAAGACCTTTCACAGCCAAGTCAAATGCATACTTGCTAGTGGGTATCATCCTGTGCATGCATTTCTATGCCAGTTTTGCAGTAATATTAGTGATTTTCCCTTTTTGCTAGTAATGTTGCAAAGTTACAGGCAGGCAGTTGTATGCTGACATAGAGCACGTTGCTCTGAAACAGGCTTAGATGGGAGAAAAGTCTGAATTTTTTCTGGGAAGGGAAAAGGTTCTATTTGCAGAACATAGTGATTCACTTAGCAGTGCTCAGCACAGCCAGCGGGAAGCTGCTGAGCTGCTGAAACTTTTCTGCAGAAGCTTTCAGCCCCCCAAAATACTTTTCTGTTCCTTGATTGGGGTATTGTTGTTCTCCGTCACCGGAGCAGCTGTTGAAGACGCCAATTTTTTTTGTCCTCTGATAGCCTGGTGTCAGTTCAAGGAGGAGATGATCTTTTCAGCAGGTGAAAGAGGCTACTAAAAGCTTCTGGGGATTTTGTGCTTGGTAACTTCTGCCAGGGGCCCTGAAAGTTTTCTTTCTGCATTTCATCTGGGGAAAGCTGAAGAATAAGTGGATTTGTGCATGCGCATTTAGAGATGACCTATGAGAAACCTAAGGTAAAAAATGAAAAAAAATTGCTAGGAGGGCCATGTGATCTTTCTGTAGGTCAGTATACAATGGCTGTAAGCCCCAGGATTTTCATTTCAGCACTAGGCAGGACCTGATAATGTGTCGCAACATCATATGGCCCCTGGGGTATGGGTCAGTATTAGAGCCATAGCTCTCTGTGGTGGTTATTGTCCTGTTTTCTGTTGCTAGTTAAGAAATACATCAACTACATCCTTTCTTGATCATGATAGGTACAGCCTACCAGTAGATGGTCTCTTTTTCTTCAGTAGGTAGAAATGCACCAGCTGCTTTGGGCAGTCCGGAGATACTTTTATTAACATAATGTCTAAATTAGCCCTTTGTAGATTCTCAAAATGGTTGCTTTCATGACATGGACTTCATCTGAACATGTCTTTGCAGAGTTGATGTCACATGGTAACAAGGGCCATTCTGCTTCATCAGTTTTTCTCTCACATTGGTTAAAGCACCTTTTGTGGTTTAGAGAAATTCAAATATGAGGCAAATATTCAATGGGCATATGAAGATCTTGAGCCAATGTTTTGTGATAAAGATGTGTCAGGTGGCTCAATTCTAATTTGTTCCTCCTCAGTGCAGTTCTTACTGAGCACAGCTCAGATCTTCGTGCTGGTCTTTCATGGGCCTAACTGGAAGGGAGATATGGGAGTATGGCACCTGGCTGGATGTAGTTGTAGAGAACTGTAGTCTCAGGCACTTGTTAGTGAGAGAAGAAGCAGCAAGCCTTCTCAGGGTTTATGCTCTCCATATGTCAGCTCCGACAAGAATGGCACAAGCTGTCTTCTATTTTTGGGCATTCCCTAAATTAGTTAGGAAATCACTGACCCTTGGGCTTTACCTAGTAACAGTGAACACTTGAAGTCTTACATTTGATGTTTGAAAGCCTGACATGTGGACCTTCTCAGGATTGATGTTCTGCTTCAAGTTTCTGTTATTTCAGTGGTGACCCTGGAAAACCATCATCTTATAAGCAGAGAGCAGACACCTGCTCCACATCTGTCCTTCTGTTCATCTGCCTTCTGAACCTCTTCCCATGTTGTTACAGTTATCCAGCTTCTGTGTTCCTTGCCAAAATGTTTGTGGTTCTCAGTTGTCATTTCAGGAGAAAAAAGGATAGCGAGGAATCTCCTGTGACTAGCGAGGTAATGTTAGATGTGACTTCCAACGGTATTACTTCTGCTGCAGAGCATCTTACAGCCTCAGGCATTTGGATAATTTTGACATATCTCCTGAGCTCTCCAACCATTTTTCTATTTCACTGGAGCATCAGAGAGGCAGATGGGCAATACTGTGTGCTCCTAAGGTCTCTTTTATCTGCAATATATAGAACAAAAATATGTATTAGGCCTTTTTCCTCCCCTCTTATTCTTACAGTGGTTTTAATATTAGAAAGAAAAAAAAAATAACATGTTCATGGGAGTCAGTGCTTATAATTTTCTTTGCAAAATGCTTATCGAAAGTATGAAAGACTCAAACAATTATACTTGATATCCTAAGTGCCTCTTTTGAAATTTCACTTCAGCAGTGATCTTGTCAGGATTTGTTGCTTTGTAATCCATAACCCAGTTGAAAAACTAGTAGCTCTTATCTGTGTGGAAAGCAGGAAGTCTTTTCTGACTCCGTGGTGGCTGGTAAGAAGTGACTCAAACCACTGTCTTGTTTTCTAAATCAAGTCTCTTGAGACTTCAGTTTCTCCATAGTTCTCTCTGACTGACCTGAGCCCTGGGCATTTTATGGGTGTTAGATGGAGGTTTAATGCATTTGAAGGGTGTGTAAAACTGAGCCGTGTAAAGGTGCTTGTGTTTGTGGGATAGAGCCTGGATTGTTCCAGGTTTAACACAGTAGATACTCTGCAAGTAACTGCTCTGTTTGGGGACAGCAATTTTTTGGGCAGACATAAATTCAGTGAGCACAGTGCAAGACAGAATCCCATTGAATCGATTCTGAACTTTTTAAAAATGCTATTTGATAAAGCATAGATGCTCAGGTAGATAAATTGTCTCAATAAAAAAATGACAAGTTAAGTATTACTTTCAATGAGATACTGTGAAGCAGTGTCTTAGTTAACGGGAATTATGTAGCCTGTATTTCAAATCAAAGAAGTATGAAACCAAAAGTAGCATACTTTTGTCCATTGGGTTTTGGATGGCAAATATGTCTGAAAGTTGTGATTTTCTGTGATGCCAGGATTATTTAAAAAAAAACAAAACCAAAACACCAAACCACCAATAAAACAACAAAACCGTCTTGTGATTGACCCCTTGTACCATCCTCAGTTTGCTGTGTGGATCAAAAGATTGACAGCCAGCTATGCAGGAAAGTGTTCCGAGGTTTGCAAATTTAGAATTATGGGTGTTGTCTTTCAGATGACTTTTAGTTTAAAACTAAAAGATGAGACCATACACAGTGGCAGAGTGAGAGCAGTGGTGTGGTGTTATTTTTCTGTTAGCAGATATGGGAGTGGAATTCTCGTTACTCTGGTAGTTTCTTAATGTTAAAGTTCATCAAACAGTGTCTGCAAGGAGAAGAAAGAAAATTAAACGGATTCAACAGCCCTCTGCTTCTAGCTTGTGTAAGTACAGGAGCCATGAAAAAATACAAATCTCTGGAAAAGAAAGACTTTATTATAAAGAGCCTCTAGCCGCTGAACAAAACAGACATCTGGTAACCTGTGTAAGGAAAGTTCATTAAACCAGTTTATTCATGCTTATCTAAACCAATCAAGATGAATTCAGAACTAAGTTAGTAATCTTTCTAATTTCCTTCCATTGCATGGGAATACACCCTGATTCAGACCTGGCCTGCAGTTATGGATATCTTTTCTTCAGTAGCTATCACTTCCAGTGACTTCAGTGACCCAAACAACTTCTTCTGAGACAAGATATTGTCTAAATGAAAAGACAGAAGCCAGGCTGAACAGGATTTTACATGTCTGCCACTTGTACCAAAACCTGCGATAACACAGATGCCCCAGGGTCTGGAGTGTGAGATGCTTAGACTGTCTTGGATCTTCAAGGATGCCCCTTTATTAGTCTGAAAAAGTCTTTGCTCCAGTTCTTCATATGTTGTTTCTGCTGGTTTTAAGCAAGGCAGTGGAGCATGACAGGCACACCAAAGACTGCTCTGATTTCCAAAAGTATTAACTGCTGCTCCTACATGTCTGTTTTCCTGAATCATAAAATAGTTTGGATTGAAAGGGATTTTTAAAGGTCATCTAGTCTAACCAACTGATACATGGGATTGCCCTGAACCAGGTTCAGGACCATGCACTTGGCCTTGTTCATCTTCATGAAGTTCACAAAAGCCCACTTCTCAAGCTTGTCCGGGTCCCTCTGGATGGCATCCTGTCCCGCATGTGCGTCAACTGCACAACTCAGCTTGGTGTCATCTGCAAACTTGCTGAGGGTGCACTCGATCCCACTGGAGAATATGAATGATATTCATGAATGAATGAAGAATATGAATCCCAATGAAGATATTGAACAGTCGTCCCTTGAGGGACATCACTTGTCCACTGTTTGCCACCTGGACATTGAGCCATTGACCAAATCATATATTTTAACACCTGGATGAATTAACTCTTCGTAATTATATAACAAGTAACACTAGTTTTCTGTTGTTGGAAACAGTAGTTGTTACAGAAATGAGTCACAGTACCGTGAATCAAGGGGCTCAACAGCTTTTCGAACATTAGACCTTATGTAGTGAAAGAAAAAAGCCTGGTTCAGAATCTAAAGAGGAAGAGCAGTACCTAAACACTGATAAGTTAGACAAAAAATTAAGGAAGACAGGTTTGGAAGATGAGTGTAGGAAAGGCAGATGAATCACTGAGTTGATAAGAATGACAGACTTGGTGTCATAGCAAATGCCTGCTCCATGGAACAAAAGAATTAACAAGGTAGTAAATGTTGTAAACACGTCTTATATAAGACCTAGTGTTTCATGTTAAAAAAAGGTTTATTATGATTGCTGTAATGAAATTTGCATGAAGAAGAAAGGGAATTTTGAATAAAAACTTTGCCCAGTGCTTTAGTGCCACAAGAAGAGACTTAATTAAAAAAAATACATTTAATTTTGGAGTAAGAATTTGACTCATCCTTTGAAAAAAATTGCTGTGGTGATAGCAAGTTAAGCCTACAGAGAATTTGGGTTATTTATAAAGCCAATGAGACAGGTCACTCCAAACTGTAGAGAATAACAAGGATTAACATGCTATAACATTAATTTTCCTGGTGTAAGCCCTGTAGTGTGTGATAAGAAGGAGCTGCTTGGTAAGATCAGACTTTATATAACTCTACGGTAACTACTGAACCCAGTAGGAAAGGCTACTGTTTATTGTTAGAGCATTATTAATATATATTAAAATAATTGTTGTTTCCAGGTGGCTGAATCTGTCTTGCATTAGCTGAGACACTTGTTTAAGATTACCAAATTCTGTGAAAACATAAATAAACAACCTAATCAATGAAGATCGCTGCATCTCAAAATATACTTCTTGTGTTTATTTTAACACATCTACTTAGTTTTAACTAGGTGTGGTGCCAAACTTAAACCCTAGGTCTAAAATCCTTAAGAAAAATTTGAATTGGAGTTAGAAAATGCTTCCAGACTTGTGCCTGCGCTGCATATTTATTCATGAGAAGGTAATAACCCTTTTATATTAGGTGTTATATAAACATGTGTCAAAGACCCAGCATTATTTTTTATTGAGCTGCAAATAACATGTGCAGTTCGGAGTCACTTTTTTTATTTACTGAGTGCTGCTGGAATGCTGATCCCCAAACTGAACCGGTAAGAGCGGATCTGCACTGAGAGGGGCAGGCAAGCTTCATACGAGGGGAAAAAATGGCCAAAAAAATACTCTGCTGCCTTTCTCCTCTTTCTTTGCTTCTCAGCCTTCCTGGTTGAAATAGACTATATGTGTGTGAGGCCCTCTCTTGAACAAGTAATTCCTGTAGGGTAGGTATTGTCGTTTGGTGGTATGTTGAGGGAGTGGAGAGACTTCAGGGACTCGTGGTGCCTGAGTGTGGTGGGTTGTCTGGTTGTCTGCAAGGGCATTTCACAGCAAGAGCATCCTTTCTGAGGTACTCACTGCTAGGGAGTTTTCCTTGTCCTTGGTTTCTGGTGGGAACGTGAGGCTCATTGACCTTTCATTTCAGGGAGTTCCTGTGTTATACTCTAAGCATCTGGAACTCTTCCATCATTTCAATTAGGAAAGATTGCCTTCATAAGCAGATTTTTGTAAATATAGGTCCTAACTTTTTCTTCAAAAGGCTTTTTTCTTCAAAGGACAAGCAAAAAGTGCTGAGGCTGCACCTGGAATTTGAAAAGAGAATTTGAATCTGATGTGGAATTTCCCACTAGAATTTGGCTTGAAAACCTCAGAATTTGGACCTGATTTGTAGCAAAACCAGCCATTACTCAGGAACGATAGTAGTTGTCGGTACACATGAATCCAGCTCTTAAGGTGGTTACAGTTTGCCATTTTTTCCTATTTTTTTTGATTTTTTTTCCGAATCTGAGGCACACCAATGGAATTTATGCATCTATAGGGCATTCTGCTCTAATTCTGCAAAGCTGGTTAAGCTTTTCTTTTTTAGCATTATGTTGATGGCATTGATAAGTACAAATGAGGAAGCAGATGAGAGAGTTTTTAAAACATCAGATTAATCACAATGTAAATATGTAATACATTGGAATAATCAAATGGCTTGCCAGTCTGATATATTTTTCTTGCTGATTGCATTAACCTTTCTTCCAAATGTAGGTGGGGTAGCCTGGTGCCTGTCTTGGTAATATTCTTTTGTGATTTTACATGATCAATTACTTGTTAACTCTTTTACTCAGAAGGCAGTAATTTGTGATGGTATTCCTTTAAAGGCTGGCCTTGATCTCTTTTTCCAAGAGCAGTTGGCACTATTTTTTGCACTGTCTTTTCAGGTAATGTGTTTTTGTAAAAGACAGTTGGAAAAATTATGTTGGTTTCTCATTTATCACTTGTGCTGTGGTTGCCAGGAAATTAGATGGGTACTATGGGCTTGTGTAATGTTTGAATTTTTTCCTCGGCTTTCTGTTGTGTAATGTAGTCTCATATTCAAATACAAAAGAGAGAAAAATTATTTCAAGCTTTTTAAGATCACCCTCCTCTTCACTGAAAGGAGAAAGGGGAAAATCTTCTGCACACATAGAAGTGAATAGAGAATATTCAGCATGCTAAGTTCATTTTTTTCTAATGTTTGCTTTTCAGTCCTTGGTGAATGCCTGATTTGGAGTTTAGTGATGGGGAAAAACTTCTTCTATGTGTGTTATTAAAGATAAATTATATTTCTGTTGCTCGGAAGGAGGTATTCAGTAGCTTGTTAAAAACTGACATTTCCTCTGCCACGTAGATTTGGTTGGTTTGTTTAATGGATCACTTAAGTGAATTTTTATGCACTGACATTTTCTCCAACATTGAAGACAATTTTATTCAATTGGATTTTTAAACATTTGAAAATTGGAATAAGAAAAGCAGCTTTGTTTAGAGTCCTGGGTAGGATTTTTAAAACAGGAACAACTCAAAGTGTTCCTTATTAAATTTAATTAATTGCTACTTGTGGGCAATATGGCTGAGTTATTGTTGCAGTGAGACCAATAACTTACAAAATTTGGAGTTCTCAGGTATGTTGAGACCTCAGGTAGAGCTTTGTCTAAGAGTAGTTTGATTATTTAATTTTAAAAAATGTTTTTCTTTATTTCAAACGGGTATTGAAGAGCATCTCACTCACAGATTTTTAAATACTTTTGGTATTTCCATGGCTAAGTCTTTGGTAAGAATTTAGTCAGGTTTATTGGCAATTAAAAAAAATCTTTACTATTTGCTACCTGCTTAAATGGTGAGATACATGCCATTAATTTGATCTCGGTCTGTTTTCTGTTGCACAGATGTTCACATTACAAAATCATTATTGTCTACCAGTAATCAGCACTCCTATTGGAAAAGCCAATATAGGAGCGAGGAACTAAATGGGTGTCTGAAGTCTCATCTTATCCTAGAGACAGTCTTTCCAAATGAGCAATAAAGGGGACTGTGGGAGGAAATGCATCTTTGGTGCATCCGAGTTGTCTGTTATATAGCTAAAGGGAATGCTTCAGCCTGACCGTTCACTCAGCACCAAGCCTTTATGCAGTGAATAATTATTTTTAATGAACAGCACGGGGAGTTAAATCCTTACAACTGAGTTATCTCTCAAGTGAGCTGAAGGTCTGTTTCCATAGTGAATATGAACTAGTAATTTGTGATGGGAGTTTGAAGTGATGTAGTTGTGCAAACCTGTGTTATGGTTGAGATGAAATTTGACCAAACTTTTCAGGAAGGTTTGCATTTGTTTATGAGAAAATAATGCTAAGGAGCTAGTTTTGATGTTTACTGAAAATTGAAGTGAATATACACGGTGGCTACCCTAAGTACTAGTGTATTTAAGGATGCATGCTGCATGCATTCTTTTTTTTTTTCTGAAACTTGGAAAAAATGTATAAAATGGAACATTTAGTGGTTTCTTTGAGCTTTGTCCTCCTTACATACAGCATAATACTCTTGGGTTTACTTATAAAATGGCAAAATGAATGTGTCTCCCCCAGGTAAAATTCTTGTCAGGGTGAAGTTATTAGCAGAATTCCCATTG
Source organism: Gallinago jamesoni (assembly GCA_025769975.1). Lineage (NCBI taxonomy): Eukaryota > Metazoa > Chordata > Aves > Charadriiformes > Scolopacidae > Gallinago > Gallinago jamesoni. The sequence continues at coordinate 99,223,803 of JAOQGH010000012.1, read as the reverse complement.
AATGACATGGAGGCAGAATTTCGCTGAAGCACAGGAAATCCAGTGCAAGTTAAAAAAAGAAACCAAAAAACTAATTAATATTTGAAAAAGCTTGTGTGTGTTTCATAAACTTAATATCCTTATTAAAATAAAAATTATTTTTCATCAAACTAAGTCCCATCTCTCTTCAGACAATATTAGTAAGTTAAATCAGAGTGAGTTTGTTTGTAGAAATTACTTGCTCACTGTGTTCATAAAAACAATTGGTAACACACTAATAAACAGCCCTCCAGTTTCACAACCTTTCTGTGCCCATTTACGTTTCCTTTGACTGGATAAAATGGGTCTTTGACACAAAGTATTAAAAGTGTTAATCCTAAATAGATAAGCTGTTTATGTGATCCCCATTCAACTAACCAAATTGTGAAAAAAGCCTTTCTTGTATTTAGTTTCAAAGTCTCGGCAACATACATTTTTGGTTTTAGTTTGTGCTAGATGAGACTCATAAATAGACTTTTAAAACTAAAGTGGAGATGCTGTCTGTTGTTTTCCTGTTCTGAAAAGGGAGAGCTATCAGCTCTCATGCTATGTATAAATGGGGTTATTGAAAAATGGAACCCAACCCGTCTGTAAGACTGTAGCAGTGAAAGAAATCCTTTACAGCTTACTCCTAAGCTCTTGATTTAAATCACCCTCCAGTCAGTTTGCCCTGGAGGGGCAGGGAGGACTAGCCTACCCATGGGACCTCTGCAGTCACCTCTGCTGTCAGAGACCTGCCTCCAGCCAGAGGAATCATTATTGTTTAGAGCTTTTTAGGAGGACGGAGCTATGGGCAATGCTGTGCCAGCTGGGATGGAACGGCTAATATAGTTGTAACACGTGCTTGGGGAAAGGAGCTACTGTCCCAAAAGTGGTCCCACAGGTACCTGGACCAAACCTGCAGAGACCTGTGTGAACCCATGAGGGAAGAAAACCATTTGGCACCCTGTGAGCACTGAGAGATGGAGGTGAGAGAGGTCCCTGGCTCCCTGACCCCTCTGCAGAGAGGAAAGCTGCTGCTGGGGCAGGGGAGGAAAGTCCTCCTCTGTTATTCCTCTGCTTTTTAGCCTCAATACAAGGCTAAAACAAATGTCTCAGCCCAGAAGGAGAAACAAGAGAGACTGATGCTTTGGGTCAGTTCTTTCATATTTTAACAGGAGATATTTATTTTTTTGTAATAGCCAAACTTCATTTCTTCTTGCTATGTGAAGAGAGCAGGCTCTGTCTCAACAGAGAGGAAAACAAGGCACCTTGATCAGCAAATGACGATATGAAGTAATCCTCTACAGTTATTTCTGCTGTTCACTGCTATTTGGGAAAGTAGTTCTTACCGGTGATTGTCCTGTATTTTTTTGATAAAAAGCATTTTCCTTGGTAGCACTTTAGCAGCTGTCTGTTACAAACCATTTTGACTTGGTTCTTTCTCTCCTTTCTTGCCTTACCTTCATCTCTGCTTCTCATTTCTTTCATAATTTATCTAAACAGCTTTCCACAAACTCTGAGAGATCATAACCTTCAAAGATGAATTGTATTTCTTAGCTCTCATGCTCCTCCTAGAGAGCTGTCAGGAGATGGTTTTACCTTTGGAGAGAAGATTGCCTGTTTCACCTCCACAAGTACTTTTAGTTAAGCATTTTTCCTCTAAGCAGTTTCAGATGGTCTCTACTGGATCTCTGGTAACATATGTGCCAGTATGTTTTATTTTAAGTTGTTATTTGTAGTTTTGCTATAATCTGGAGATAGCCAGAGGCTGTACCTCCTGTAAGAAAAACATTTTCATCCTTCTTAACATGAAGGAACTTGCTCATTAGCTGCATTTGCCTTCATGTTGTGAGCTTAAACACTATCTTGAAAGCTGTGAATAGGACATTTGGTTTAAAACAACAAAGGCATAATTCACAAGTCAGATTTAGGTGGTAGCATTAGGGAGTTAGCAACTGAGTTTAACAGACTCTTCCATTGTATGTTTGGTAATGACTCTCCTGGTTGATAAATTATTTGTTTGAGATTCTTTATATTTTATTCCTCACATTCGCTAAGAATTGTTTAGTTATAAACTCTAGAAGCCTGATCAGTTTGTTAAAAATATGCATAGTAAGGTAAAGAGGAATTTTTTTTCCTGTGTGCTAAAATTTATGTATTTGTTGTTGTTAGCAAAGAAGGCTAGTAAGGCAGCTTTTGCGTTTCAGCATCCTCCTCACTCCTGTTTCTGTCAGATCACAGAGGTTTAACAACTACTTTTGCTTCTGGGAAAAATTTTTCACTCAGAGCGGTGAGACACTGGAACAGGTTGCCCAGAGAAGCTGTGGATGCCCCTTCCCTGGAGGTGTTCAGGTCCTGGCTGGATGGGGCTTTGAGCAACCTGGTCTAGTGGGAGGTGTCCCTGCCCATGGCATCGAGTTGGAACTCAATGATCTTTAGGGTCCCTTCCAACCCAAACCATTCTGTGATTCTAGCCCATGTTCTACTAGCACTCCCTTCTCCCACTGAGTGGAGCAAGCAGTGCGGTATAAGGCAGAGAAGGACACTGGGTGACTGGTCTTCGTTGGTAACACAGGCACACCTATTCCTCAAGTGGAGCTCTGTCTGTGATAGCAGAGATCTTTATGGATAAGCTCCTGAGAAGACAGAGAAGTATTTGCTTGCCCTTTCTTTAGACGGGCTAGAGAGGACCTGCTTTGGCAGAGGGGTTGGACTAGATCTCCGGAGGTCCCTTCCAACCCTATGTGATTCTGTGATCCTGTTTTCCTCACAGTTGCTAAAAGAATAAATTTGCATGTTGGGATTTTTGCATTTGTTGTCTGCAGTAATTTTGTTGTTGTGCTGACACCATGGGATCATGACTACATAGATGTCAGCCCCCACCTTAGAAGCAGTCAAAAACTGTCAAGCATACATTTTTTTCCTACTCCTGTACTGTGATAGTGGAAGATGCAGTACCTGCAAAATGGTTGGTAACCGTGGTTGTCCTTGTAATGGCTACTGGAAGTGCTCTAAGAATATTCCTTAAGTTGTTTACAAGCCTTATCTGAGATGTTCATTGTTGGGAGCAAAGAACTACCCTCTTGCTACATTAAATTAGTTTGAAAAATTCTTTTGCATAATCTCATAATACATTACAATACTGTTACAATATGTTAGCGTTGTTCCTTGTATGTGGTTTCTTCTGGAAAACATCATTGGGAAAGCTGCCTCCTCTGAGATTTGGAGATCTTCTTGGATGTCCAACTGATAGGAGCAGGCTTTTAAACTCAGAGATTCAGAATCTTTCACATACTTATTTTACATGAACAAGGAAATGCATCAGATTTTCATTGTAAACAGCTCACGGACTCCCGGTGTGTGTTTGGATGGGTTGTGCATGTTCATATAAGAATAATATTTTAGTAACTACCTAGCTAAATATTTAAACTTTTACAGCCATATTCTTAGTGTTCGTTTTTCTGTGTTGTTAATGTGAGTTTTAGCTATTAGCGGAAATATTTCTTGTAGAAGGTTTCCATTGAAGCTGTGCTAAACTTCATGCTTCCAAAAGTGAGAAGCGAATGTGTGTGAACTATACACATGCACAAACTGTAAAACAAATGTGTGTAATCTAGCTACTGCTTTTTATTAAATATTTGCTATTGTATGATTGTTTTCAGCTGCTTATCACTTCACGTGTCTTTAACTTTTGGAGTGAAGCTTTCCATGTTGGCTGCCTGCACTCCGGTATGTTTTATTTTAGCCAAAGTGGCTCCACGGTTTCCAATAATGAGATTAATAAAAAGCATATTTTGCATTTATGGAAAAGAAATACTCTGGCGAACTTTTCTTGAGAAGCTTACGGTCCTCTCTTATTTAGATATTTGGCTGAAATTTGTTTTTTGCTTCTCAACTTTCCAGTGCTACCAATAAATACTAGTAAACGTTGCTTCTCTCACCTAGTGCAGCTACATTGAGCTGATGCAATGAAGAACTCTGTTAAAAGCCCCTGAGGAGACACGTTTCTCCTGTCAGAGCAGGATCTGAACAGAGTTGTTAACCAGGATTGAGGCCATGTGTTGAGGACAAGAAGGAAAAGCTATATCAGACATGCATATTTCTCTTGTGAAGGCATTTTTATCCTGGACTATGAGAAAAACATAAATTCTGTAAAATAAATGCTGTGCTGGGGAGTGCTTGGAAGACAAAGTGAATATGAAGAGATCTGAGCTTCTGGGCTGTTGGACTCCAGGAACAGCAGGACTTGGGTTGACTGGAATTTTGCTGTGAAACGTAATTATTAATTCCACATAACCATATTTAAGCAATCATTTATTTGCTTAGGTAGTTGGTTTTTAGAACTGAGTAAAAAAATTCTGTTCACGTAAGTTCTCTTAATAAATGTGAGTTTAAATAATGCTTTTCACCATTTAAAGAAAATACGCTATTTGCCTTTGATGGTCCAGCAAACCTGCATGTGATTCTAGTCCCTTCTTATATCCCTTTTGGGAAGAACCCAACATACTTAATGCATTGGGATAACGTACAATTTATGTGTTTTAAGAGAAAAAACACACAGAAGAATGCTGCCAGGTAGTATTTATTAACAAAGTGAAGCATGATTTCAAAAACACTTCATGTTCTTGATTTGCTTGAAATAGTTTGTTTACAAATGTAGCCCCAGATCTGACAGTCGGGCATCTTACACGAGTACTCCAGAAACATGCAACATCATACTTTAGGAAAACACATGTAAAAAGCATTGCAGTGTTGCTGTCACCATATAAGGGTTTGAGCAGGTTCCTTGCACTGTCTGTGTTAACATCTTTGGGGCAGGCTGTAGAAGACCAAGTCTCCACCGATGATACACCTGTGGATCCTTCCCACTGTGAGCTGGGTGGAGTTTGGTGAGGGACTGGGTCTCACCTGCATTTCCCACCTGGATGCTGGTACCCAGGGAAGGCTCACTAGTACAGTGAGCTCCACCAGCCTCGGGAAGGTTGATGCGTATCCTCCGGGCAAAGCAGTGCTGTAGGGACTAAAATAAGCCATCCCAGTTATAGACCTTTATACTGACACAGCTGTGTTAGCACGTCCTCTGGCAGAGAGATCTTGTTAGAGAAGAGGGAAAGGATCGCACCCTAAGGGACATTATGGTGCTGGTGAAAGCTGCTGGTAGCAGTGTGGCCCGCGCTGCCTGTCTGTATTTCTACATGTCTGTCTTAAACCCCTCAAGTAACTGAATCCAGATCATGTTCACTGTTGGGTATTGGATGAAGATTGATGTAAGCTGTAAAGTATTTAAGTAGCCAGAGTAGGGTACAAAATACTGGGGTTTGTTTAAAAGCTCACCCAGGAGGTGAAATGCTCCCTTGTTTGCCAGCTGACACTTCCAGTATTGTTTTCTTAATTTCTAGTAGCACTTTTCAGACTTCAGAGGCCCCGATTATAGTGAGGAAAATAAGACCGTCAAGCTCATGATGACTGATGGCTTCAGAGAAGAATTTCTCAGCAGTTTTATTAATAACAGGCTTTTAAAGCACTACAGTAAATGAAAAAAAATAGCAGTCCTATGAAAGAGACCCTGAGAACCACCACCACTGTTATCAGTCACTGAAAAAAAATCAAATCTTGGTATAAGGAAATTTTTTTTGAAAAAACCAAACTCGACTGCAATGAGCTGACGCAGGCAGTACAGTAATAATGATAAACTTTATAAAGCAAAGTGTCTCTTATTAATGTGCTGCAAAGCACTCCAGAGGTTCTCAGTTCTCAAATTAAGCTATAAAAGATAATAGAAGAGCTTATAAAGTTTCTGCACAGTGAATGATTTCACGGCAATGCCTTTGTTTGTTTTAAGGATGTGAGCAGAGGGCATTTGCCCGACGTCTTTCAGCATTCCCAAGGGGAATAGGTGCAGCAGTTAAATTTTACAGTTTTAGTGACAAAATATGGGTGCTTTTTTTGCAGCTGTATCATGGTGTAGTTTGTAAGTTACGAAATTAAAAACTTCAAGAAGGAAGCGGAATGGGAAGTTTACTGCTGCTGGGATTCAGCTGGTTGCAGAAATAAATACATTTGGGTAATAGTCGAGGGCCATTATTTTTTAGTGGTGTCCATAATCTTAGTGTACTTCTCTGCTGACAGAACGACTTTTCTAAGTAGTGGTGTTTTGAAACATGTTGGAAATAGAGACAGAGTGACCTTCCTCCATCTCAGATGACCTTTTTGCTGTCCCAAAACCAAGTATAAGCAAATGGCTTTTGACGGCACTGTGGCCAAAGGACACCTTGTGCTGTCCCCACCTGGCCACCCAGCCTTAACTCCCAGGTGCATTTTTACCTAAAGGGTGGGGGGTTAATAGAGAAGTAATGAATTTTTTATTGAGCTAACTGGAATAGGAGAGAAAAGTCTGAATTTCACAAGTTAGATTTGAGGTACCACTAACGTATTGTCATTTGAATGCTATGTGTTTATTTCCTGATATTTTTGTAGGTCTCCTACTTTGCCTCCCTTGCACTCACTTTCACGATAAAATAGACTTACTAATCTCAGCAAAGGTAACTGGAGCAGGACTGCATTATATTGCTGTGAAGTGAAATTTTTTTAAATTAGTTTTTAAGCAGAAAAATGTTTACATTAAAGCCGTGAAGTGCTCTAAAAGAGCATAAATTGCAGGCACAGTTTGTATACAGGGCTTTTTACAAAGACATGTACACACAAGTATGTACACAAACACACAGACAATTTTCAGAGATACTTTGCCTGTATAGCTCTTACCATGATGAGATGGCATTGCATGTTGCTGTCATATAAAGACACTGCAAGGAAGCTCCTCTCTGAATTGGGAGAAGGAATGTAGTTTCATTCATTAAGAGGTAGAAAATAACATTTTTTTTCTTTTTCCTGAAGTCACCACTTACCAGACTCTTCATGAGCTTTGAACAGAAGACTAGAAAAGTATTTATGGTGTTGCTTGCTTTTTTTTTTATTTGGCAGATTTGTCTGTTTTTTTGAAGGAAGGATTAAAATAAACTTAAGAAACTAGATCCCTTTCTTCCTTATTGGGGTGGAGGTTTATTCCATCTGTGAGCACTACTAACTACCCTATAAAATGCTTGTGCATGGCCCAGTGGCTCTCGTGTGTTTCAATTAAAATTTGGCATTGTCAGTTCAGATTTGTTAAGTGCAGTTTGGTGGTTTAGATTATACAGCTGAGTAACGAAAGGCAAAGCATATGCGTGCAAAAAAAGCACCTAGTTGGAAACTGGAGTTGAACTGCATTCAGTTTTTGCCAATGCTGCTTTTAAGTTTGTGCAATTTTAATAGTTTCCTAAAGTGATAGTATTACCAAAAGAAAATAGCCCTCTGAGCTGGCATTTTTGATCTTTGCTTCTGGCTACAAGGTAACTTTGTTTTGGTCATTTGTTAAAAATCCACATAGTTCTGTCTGCAAATGCATATTTGAATTTTTTTCCTTGCCTGCTCTGTGTGTTTTTAATAAAAAATCCCAGGGCCTTTTTTCAACTCTAAAATAAATCTAGAGCTTCAGTCTTGCTGTGAAGTCCCAACTGATAGAAGTGGGTCCTATCTTGATGTATTTTGATGTATAACATGATGTACCAGGAGCAAAACCTTTGACATTTTGTTGGTGATTGAATTTTAAAGTTGTGAAGATATATATGATGTGCTTGAAAATGACCTCTTACAAATTCTATAATGTGTGCTGAATTAACATGCTGGGCTTGGTTGGTCTGGTTCTCATTTTGTCATTATGCTAGGCAACAGATTTTATATACTACTTTGGCTGGTTTTCCTTCATATTATTTAAAAACAGAGAATACGAACAAACCCCAAACCATGAGAGATAAGCTAGAAGAGTTGAGAAAAGTCAAAAAAAAGAGCTAGGTATATAAGGATTGGTCTTGCAAGCTTATGCATGTACCGCATAGCAACTTACTCCTTATGTTCATGTTGAATGTGATGTTCATGGTAAGAAATAATCCTGTTGGCCAGCTTGGGTCAAGTGGCTGAGTCTTGCTCCTCCTCATCCACACACCTGGCTAAACTCGAAAATACAGACCTGCATACCAATGCTGGCTGTGAAGTCGATATTTTCACAAGTTCAGGCACTACAGTCTTCTAAAAATGAAGTTTTTTCTAGTGCTAGAAGAGACCTTACTCAAAAGTAAAATTACTGAAGGAGAAATTGATCCTGTTTTGCTCAAACAGGACGGCTGTTCTGGAAGACAGGAGGGCAGGGCAGTGCCACCCAGGGCATGGGCTATAGATATCCCTTATCTGCAGGAGGGATAATGCAGCCATGCCTGCACACCCATTGCTGGGTGGGAGACCCCAGTTGTGGGTTCTGGGATGAGCGTCCTCCCTCAGAAAGGTTCTCTGACACCTTTGTGCTCCCTTAGGTCAGTGGTGAGAAAAGATACTACATGCCTTTACAGAATGAGAGCACCTTTTGCAGGATCACCATACAGCCCCACAGATTTTTGCATTTAAAAAGAATGCAAAGCATAGATATTTAGTTTGATGGTAATTAACTTTGAGCAGTGTACCGAAGTATTTGGCACATTTAGAAGTGTTTTAAAATCAAGGTTTCAGTTTGTTTCTGAGAATTTTTGTAGTTAACCTAGTTTCTGCTCTTGATGCATGAGTGACTGGGTAACATATGATGGACTGTGTTATATAAGATGCTCAAATTGTTGATCCAAAATTCTAGCTATTTAACTCTTCTGGGATCTTAGTGTTTCTTGTTTTATTTTTGTCCTGTTTTCTCTTTTTGGTATTTGAAGTGTTGATATGAAGCCCCTTTCTGCCAGTGCTGTTAGTGGAAAGAACTTATGTACACCCATCTGCCTGTTCCTGGGCATGGGGATGGGTTGCACTGTCAGGAGCTTTTAACTATGTGGTATAGATTGATACAGGTGGGATTTTTTTTCCTGCTTTCCTCTCTGTTTCCTCTAAATAGGTTTGTGTCTTGTAGCAGGATATAGTGGAATAAGAATCATCAGCATCGCTGGTTCCAGCTGGTTCCTCAACAGAAAAACTGCATTTTATTTGGATGAGCTTTGCTGTCTCTTGAATGTTTTGAGAGGAAGACAGTCTCTCCCCTTCCGTGCATCTTTCCCACCCAGATGTTTGGTTCTTTGTTGTGCTTTACTAATAAGTCCAACGCTTTCTTAGCTGTAGGGCTGCAATGCAGAAAGCAGATGCTCCTATTAGAAAACATTACATGATATTGGGAGCTTAATTATCAAAGGCACAAAGTCAGACTCTATTTACATTTTCCACTTGTTTAAAAAGAAAAGAAAAAAAGCCAAAAGTATTCTTTGTTTTTATGGTAAGACTGTCGGTAAGTTAACAGCTGGGAAATACAAAGCTGCAACTCTATGGCTGAACAAGGAAGATAATGATTGTTCATCTGCAGAGATCATTATTTTCTTCTAATACAAGATTGCAGTGTTGCTGTTTGTAGCTGTGAAGCTTTAATTACACTTCATAATTATTTATAAATTACATCTGTATAGGCCTTATATCTATCTGTGTCTTTATTGGCAGAGGATTGCAGGGGGAGAAGACTGGCAGGTAGGCTTGAAAGACCACACGTGTAATCTTATGGGTATTTGGAAGTAATTGTTACGGTTTTGTGCTTAAAAGAACAATGTGAAACACAAAACGAGGTCAGATCTCCACAAATGCATGGACACTACAGAAAAAGAACAGGTGAATGGGGTGTTTGCTTGAGAGAAACAAAACCCCGTTTTTCCTTGATAAAAATCCCAATTTTTGAGAGGTTTTGTAAAAAACCTCTAAGTATATTTTGTTTTCAATTAATTTGTTAAAGAAGGTGCTATCAGTGTTGCATTGCTAACACACTTCTTCAGTTGTGTGCAGTTACATCTCTCGTTTGCATCCAGACACTGTATATGAGTATAGCAACAATGGTTTTAAAATCTGACAAGGGTATATTAAAATATGTTTGTTATTAAAAATTACTGATAAAAAATAGATAGGGTGCTAGCTTTAAAAGAGACCCACAATCTGTTTGTTCTTGGTGAGCTGTTTGGTTTTGACGATCAGGATTAGAAATGCTTCCTGAATTACAGCTGAAGTGAGGGAGTCGAAATTCTGTTCCTATATCTCTACTAAACAAGAACTTCTCAACTAGGGAAAATTCACAGATGTAACTGATAACAGCATTACTTCCCATGCCTTTATGCAGTTTGTTTATGTGAAAAGCTGTACTTCATGGACGAGAAAAAAATAGCTACTTTGCTTTTTGTGTGGTGAGTAATGAGGGATTTGAGAGAATGAACTGTGTATTTCTCTGGAAAATGAGATTTAGCTGATCACCTCAGGATACTGCTTCCCAGCTGTGCTCTCTCCTTGAATTTGGTGAGTTATTTTGTGAATTGTTTTCCAACAGATATTTTTTTTGAAAAAGACCAGGCTTAAAGGAGAGCATGTTTTGTTAGCGTTGCCTGGAAATAAAGAATCACTGGCCTCTTACTTAGTTAAAAGGGTTTCATTGGTGTGATTTTACAATGCTAATAGAGTTGTTTTGTATTTGCAGAATGATACACTCACTCAAGAACAAAATCAAATTAATCAAAATGATGCTTTAGCTTTTTCTTTCTGATCTGTTTTACCAGTAACACCTCTGCTCCCTAAGCATTTTATAGCTTTCCATAGGTAAAAGTTATATCCACTTCACTGATGGGATCAGAGGCCTAGAGAGATCGGGTAACATGCCCAAAAAACCAAAGGCCAATCTCCTGAGTCCAAGAAAAATATGAGAGATGCTAAACCATTATTTTGTTCTTTTTCTCATTTCCAGATTGAAAGTTGGGTTTGAAAGTTGGTAGTTCGTTGTAACTAAAAATTGCTGTGACAATTACTTATGCCCCATTGACTGCAAGGCTTAGAACTGCACACATTAAAATGCTGAAGGAGCACTTTCTTCAGTGTTACTTAGATTATTTAGTCGTAAAGCAGAGTTCCTTTTCCTTGGCCTGGCACGAGTAAAACCACAATGGACTCAGGTGAAAGTTTTGCTTGGCTATGGCTTCTGATACAGGCTCTGTATTAAATCAAGTTGTTATATAGTGTCATTCAGAGAATAAAATTCAAGTATGTGCTCTGGAAAGCAGAGCATGTGGAGACCATGTTAAGGCAATAGTGTGGGTCTCTGGATTGTTGCAGTGAGTTCAGAGCTCAGTCACGGTATAATGACAGAGATACAAATTAAACTTGTGGGTGTTGTTAGATACTGGTATCTAACCTGGTGTTATTGGAGGCAAGCAGGAGTTTGGATCTCTGTTGTTTCATTGTTGTAGTTTAGTGTGAAAATCAAACCCTGTAGAATATGCAACCCTTAGGATTTTTCAGTCATCTAAAATCTGGTGCTGTTCTATAGGAGAAATTTTAGGCATTTTTTACAACAAGCATCCTTTCTGGGTACAGTCATACACCTTTTTTAGTTTTCTATGGTACTGGAAGCAAAGTGGATTTGTGCAGATCTATGCAGGTGGTCTGCAATCATTGCAAACCATGTTGAGGTTAGGAGAGGCACACACACACGACTGACTTTTTGCACCGACTGCAGCTGTATTGCAGAGTGCTGTTGTCTCCTGTGCTGCTCACAGGAGCATGGGGAACACCCTGCACCTGGTGTGCTCAGTGCTGTCTACAGTTTCTTTAAACTGGGTTTTCCTTGTCTGGATAATGCTCTGTTTGGTTTTCTGCGTGCAGACAACATTGGCTACTGACACTGTAAATAAACTGGATAAATTCTTGTGGCGTGGCTGGATTCGCAGGAAGCTACAACTGGCTTTGTATAGTAATGTGTATAAATTACTAGTGGGCCTTTCTCCTACATTTGTTGGCCTCCTGAGCAGCTGCTGCTCACAGTAGATGGACGTTCATAGCACTGACATATACAGCCTCCCAGAAAGCTATGAAATTCTCATCAGTGCTTCTTCAGTTAATAAATGCTTCAGGCAGTTTATGCTGATTCAATTGTATAGTTCATACTTTACTCTTTAGCAGAAGAAGATTTACTTTGGTCGTGGCCCAGGTGGATAAGATGATGTGCCCTTCTTGAGAGTGGCTGAACATCCTTGCTCCCCAATGGCATATGTAGCAAAGTGCTGTACAGGTAATAGTTTTATTCTCCAAGATAGTAGTTTTGTTCTCCAACAGCTTCCATGCCTCTTGAGTGTCTCTTCAGCATCAGTTCATTTTTCCTTACAGTTAGCACAGGTTCACTGTTCTCTTCTGCATTTTACATTTGCAAAAATGTGCATTGTGTTGTGCTTTTTCATTCATACCATGTGTTTTGACAGAAGTTTCAATAGTGATGGGTAACTCCCATTAATCTCTGAGTTTTCAGATTCCTGTGTACCGTTACTTCTGCGGTCTCTGGTACTGGGAAGACTGCACCATTCTGTGTCCATACGCTGCTTGAGATTTTCACGTGGGAGACACCATCTTCCGCATTTCCTTTCCAGGGCAATCAGACCGCAGATATTCCTACCTTCAGAAATGAAGCGTGGCTTGGCTAGGTCCTCACAGTCTGCTTGTTATGAGCAAAGTAGGTTTGTGTATCTGTGTCTTTGTTGCACGTATGAGGACTTTTGGCTGCTCTAACCAATTCAGTCGGAGAGGTTGGTTTCAGCTGTGCACCCTTTCCCTGGTGGGTGTGATGCCCTCACCCAAAAGGTGCTGTTGTTGGAGAGAGGAAGGGTGCCGCAGGGTCTCCTAGGGATGGACATGGCGGACATAGCTATCATTTACTGCAGGGATGGAGCACTGCCCCTTTGCTTCTCTTATTTGGGGTTTCTCAGTGGGGATGACATGACCATATGCTCTTATAAAGATAGATAAAGAAATTGGGAAGCTTGTGTTGGCTGGTGAAAAGCTAGGAAATGCATGATGCAGATTTGGAAAATGGAGAGCTTGTAAACAACATACATTGCTTGTGTCTGTGTGGTGGGTTCTTGAGGTGAAAGGAAGCTGGAAGAAACATTTTGTTGAAGCAGCAATGGGTTTCTGTGGGAAAGGAGGAGGAAAGAAGCATGTCTCATCTTGTGCTCAGCTCCACGTTGTTAATGTTAACAGCAGATTGGTAGTGGCCATGTTGTGTTTTCCTAAGGTGTTTCCTCCCTGCATGCGCATCCTACATGGAACAGCAAGAGTTAAACCAGTAACTTCCCTATCCTACTGCTCCTTATCTGGGTGGTCACATTCTGCAGCTGTGACTCAAGACCACAGTTTTTGAGTGGTTTGCAGGGACGCTAAATGCCTTCTGGAGTGTAGCTGGATGTCGGATACACAAAAATCTTGAAGTACGCAGAATCCTCTGGCTTTCTGGCAACTGCTTGTTTCTCGTACAAGTCACGAGAGCACCAGTCAAAAACTTGAGATATTTTCTCCAATCTGCTCAATGTAATTTTTGCTTTTACCAGCCATCTGCAAATCCAAATACTGACCCTGTGTTGCTTTGGGAAAAGATTAATTGAGACTGGATTCTGTTCTTACTACCTTTCCGTTATTTTGGCAAATAAAATTCAGAGCTCAGGTTTTTCTCTGACTGGTCAGGTTCATAGAGCAGCATGATTAATCATTCCTCTTGACAACTTCTGGTAATTACAGTTTTATTAGTGTCCAAAAATAAACAATGCAATCTTCTCATTTGCCGTGCATAACACGGCTTGTACAATTTCTCCCAATAATTATCTCATCCAAACCAAATAGCTTGTCACGGAGACCTTAGTAAACTTTTCCACTGGGGTTTTACTGCATTCTGTCAGCACAGAGATGGGAAAATGTATGGCTCTTTAGTTTCTTCATAGAGAAAGAAAATAGAGGACCCAAATTAATTATTTCACTTAACAAGATTAAGGGAAGGAAATGTGGCATGCTCCTTTGTATTATCAGTTATTTATAGGATTTCTTCAAGTGAAATACTCCTTGCTATCTGATTACCAGAGGCTGTTTATATTGGCATGAAGCTCCTAAACAGACTGATTTTTATATCATTATTTTAGTTTATTGCTTTGCTCCAAAAAGAAGGAAACAAATAGGAGCAGGAGAAGTGTCTGTACCAAAACACTAATCCTTTTTCTCTTAAACTGGGCCTTGTCTGCAGTGGTTTTTGCAGTGTGTGCTGATGTTGGCATCTGCGATATATTTTGTTGTATAGAATGTTTTCTTAACAGGCTAGAAAAAGCAAAGCTTGGTTTTGGCCATATGCCCTCTTCTCAAGATCTGTTTCCTGCTCCAGCTAATGCAGAAAGACCACACCTCACTTCAGTTGTCCTCCATTTGCCCCAATTCAGGGAGTGCTGTAACAAAACGGAAGGGAAAAGAATCTTGGATGCTATTCCTAAACAAGCTGAAGAGTATCTGAAATATCCGTAGGAATATAAATATGTATAACATAACATAGAAACTCATTTTGCATTTCACTGAAATGCACCAAGAAAGTGAAATACAGCAGCTGTTCAAAAAAGTCACAACTGACCTGTACAAATATTGACGATAGAAAGTGACAACAAATCACGTATATGTGTGTGTGAGAGAAAGATGCAATTAGATAAACATATTTTAAACATCTGGTTTTCAGTTTGATTTGTGTATGGTCTCCTGTGAAAGTTGCCTTGAGGTTCTTAAGTGGTCTTTGTGTTATAGAGCACAGCATTTCCCAAGAACCAGGATTCACTTAGCACTGGTGCAATGGTATCTTGGAAGGAAGATAAATTATAGATAGTAGTAAATAACATAAATGAGGACCACACAGTAAAAATGCAGGCCTTACCCTCTAAAAAAGAGTAGCTATAACTTGTAGATATTAATAATATCTAGTTTAGAAGTTCCTGTGAGAAGCAAAACTGAAGCCTGGAAAACTTGGTGAATCCAAAAGGGGATGGAGAGGTGAACTCTGTGTCTGCACATATGCTTAATTTTAAATTGCTTTAGCAAACTTTATTTTCACAAACACCTTTTTATAAAAGCAAAATGTTGGAAGTGTTTTTCCAGCCAGAAACTTCTTAAATATATATCCAAGGCTATGCTGGCTTAACCGATAGGAAGTATAGGCTCAGTACTTGTCCAGGCTTCAGTCAGATTACTTTTTCCCTTGAATTTGGAGACATACTTAAATCTCCTGTTGAGCTGGAGTCGAGCTGCTAGCTTGGCCAGCATTGCTTCTGTCCTGCTTTTAGCCACAGAGCGGGGTCGGTGCTGGCAGTGGCTGAGCCCACTGGGTGTCTGCCCCCGTTTGGCAGCTGCAGGGCAGGTTAGCTCAGGCCCTCTGCCCCTTTACACTTCTTTCACCTGAAAGCTAGAAATTCAAGCAGTGAGTCCTCCCTTGATGAAGTTACATTAAATCAAGGCTCACAAGTTGTTCAGTGGCTTTCTCAAAAATGTAAATGTGTGGGCTTAATCGACAGATACTCCTGTTAGGAAATTCGTTAAACACCTTAGTGAAATGCTGTCCTTTAGGATGTCTTGTGCCAAGGGCTCACACAGGAAACGCTTCCTGTGGCCTTAGTCCTTCTGACAACCCATCCAGTGAGTTCCCCATGCCTGTGTGGGAACCAACAACATGTGGCCACAGAAATAGACTGTATATAGTGAAAGGAAATGGAAAAAAAAAAACCAAACCAAACACAACCAAAACCTCAAGCTGCAGCATTTACATGTCAGCTAGTGCTTTTGAGTTTTTCAAGACATTTACCAGAGATACCAGTCTTGGAAAAAGCAGTATTTCACTTCTTTCAGTGGCAAGTTGCTCCAGGCTTGATCCTGACTGATGATTGCACAATACTTCATAAAATGTAGATATTATTGCAGGATTTAATGACACTCATTGGCTACTTTTCTTAAGTTCTTTTTTTACAGTGGTCCTTTAACACTGCATCTTCAAATGTTTAGAAAAAAGGAATAGCAGGCTGACTAGCTAAATATACCATGAGAACATGTACCTCACATAAGGTGTTAAATAGTCAAAATATTTTCTGTTTGCAACTTGTGTGAGGTTCAGATGGTGGTGTCTTTCCCAGGACCAAATCTGAGAAATGTGGAGAGGATGAAAACAAGTGGATTTCATTTTTCCCTAGGTATTCAATCGTGTAAGCACATAATAAATAGAAAATTTTTATAGCACAGCTACATATTTATAAAACACAATGTTTTGCTTTGATTTGCTTCTGAGACTCAGGTAACACTGCAGTGGATAAATGAAAGCAAAAGCGGAAAGCAGAGTTCCTGTGGCAGTTGGAAAGGAGGTGACAGATGGAGCAAAGAGAAAATCTCTGGTCTCTCTAGTCTAGATTTTCTCTTTGCCATCTGATCAGTATAATGGGACATGATCCCACCGAGGGCTCTGCAGGTTGTGAAAAATATAATAGTTACGTCCAAGATCACACCTTATTGTAATTCTATTGGAATTGTTTACATCCCTCTCTCTTTTTCAGGAATGTGTTTTCTTTTTTTTCGGTCCTGTAAGCAGGTTGGTTTAACATTTTTGCACCCACTGGTACAAAGGATAAACGTGTAGCTTCAGAAATGTGTCAGCAGAGGTCCCGTCTCAGTCCGTATATGCAAACATGCCTATCTGTTAGGAAACAAACACAAACCTCCTGTCTTTAAACATCAGTTCAGCTTTAATGGAAATTTTCTTGATAGTGTAAAGTACAATAGAAAGGTCATAGCTCTACATGCTGTTCAAAAAAATGGAATTTGCCATTTTCCTGATTTGCTGTGGTATCAACTGGGCTGCTTTGTCATCTTCTCTTCATCTGGATGCGTTCGAAATCCGAGAGACCTGAAATCGTTGTGCAAACGTGGCTGATGGAAGGTCTGCCTGTTGAAAATGCTCATTAAGTAGCCTCCTTAGCCATAAGCGTGGAGCATTTTGTAAGTACTGAACTGGGATTTGAGTTGTGGAGAGGCCCAGCAAGCACTGAGCGCTGCCCGGGCTCGCCCCAGCATCCTGCTCCAGTTCCCGACACGTGTCCTGCCAGCCACCTCCATGCTTATTATCTGCCAAGGGAGAGAAGAGTGCTTTTGCAGTGGTAGAAAATGCTCACTTCGGGCAATCAAGAGATATCAGCATCTTCTTTCACTCGAGGCCTTAAGGGAGGACTTAAGCCTGATGCAGTGCACTACCTTTTAAATTTTAAGGTCTGAATGAACTCTGTAAGTGTTTTAGTGTCCTGTAACATTGTTAAAATGACATCTTTCTATCTGAAGAAGCAGCGGTTGCTGAAAGTAGAGTTTCTTCACTGTTGGGTTCTTAAATAGTTCAGCAGAAATGCTGAAGATGTGGAAACTAATTCTTCTCCTAATAAAAAAATTAATTTTCAAGAAAGTGAATGTATTTCATTCTTTTAAGAGTCAGAAGTATATGATATTTAATACAAAGATATAACAATAAGAGAATTTCCCTGGATGCTAAGGTATTAGTGCACATCTCTTGAGCTTCTCTATGATGGGGAGAAAAATTAAAATGCTCAAAATAGAAGGCATCAAAATTGTGGATTTATAAACCAAAATCAAAAGTTATGAGGCTGATGAAAATGTGAATGCAAATACAGACCTGTTCTTATAAATATAAAAGAAACTCGGGCCTCTAGAGAAAAAGCTTGGGAAATGAGTGCAGCATCCATCTGCAGTCATTATAAAATAGTTAGCACAATGTTAAGAGCCAAAAGAAATATGTACTGCAGTGTGTGTATATTATACCGATGCAGTTGTATGTATTTTAAAATAAAATAACCTCATACGAAATGGTTATTAATTGTATAGAACACTTCAAAGGGCTGAAAAAGCATCTTGAGGAGCTGAAATTCAGGAATAATAGAATTTTAAACATGATTCTAAAATTTATTATGCAGCTTTTTCTGATAAAAAATAGATTTAAAGGCATTGTTTTCAGGGTTTTTTTTTTTCTTAATTTCTACTTTCTCCTCTATTTGGGTAGAAATGGGGAAAACATCTTAAATATGTTCTATAACCTTATCTGATTTGAATGCAAATTACTCGATTTGAATACAAGTAACTAATCAGTCAGTCCTGTGCTGTGTTTTGAGACAAAAACGTTTGTTCTCCAGTAATACTGGCTTCACAAAATTGTGAGGAAAAAGCAGCAACATCATTAGGGTAGACAATTTGTCTTTGTTAGCAGCTAGCTTTTATTCAGTGTGTTCTGAGGAAAATGGCATTCATCAGGTGTCGGGCTCATTTGGTTGCAGTGATACACACCTGAGAAGAAATCCTTTTTTCCCCCAAGAAAGGGCCTTAATGAAGCCCTCTGGGGCCAGCTTGCTGTGCATTTGGCAGTACCTGTGGAGCAGAAGGTGCCCCAAAGAGCATGAGAATCCTCTCTCTAGTTTTGGACCATCTGGGCTGTTCAGTATTATGCTTCAGGATAAATCCAGTCTCTAGGTCCTGCAGGTCAGGCTGAAGGGTGAGGTGGGGCTGGGGAGCGGGTGATAGTTATTCACCCCTGCCCGCTGAGCCCGATCTTGCACTGTTCTCTGTGACAATGGCACCCTCTGATAGAGGCTGCTCCAGTAGATGGACCTTGGGTTCGGTCCAGTACTGCAAATTCTGGCTAGACTCATTAGCTAAAGTCCATTAGTAGATCGTAAGATCATCACAGGTGTAGTTTCAGCCTGCCTGTGCCACTGAACTGGGGGGTAGCGAGCCAAGCACTACTACATGAAGGAGCAGGGTGGCTGGGGACCAAGTCGGTTCTCTTACTAAGTCCTCTTTCTTCTTTTTTCTTTCTTTTTCTAAAATAATCTTCTCCATAAACATGTGCCTGTCTGCTGTTTGCCTTCAGCCCATAAAAGTAAATGTATCCTGGTTTTTAAAAGCTGGATGTGCTGCAGCTCTAGTTTTCAGTGAATTGTAGATATCTGTACTATCGAAAAGTAGTAGGATCAAGAAAAGCTTAACCACCTTTCTCTTGTATTAACCACCTTTCTGCCTGTGGGTATTTTTAATGTTACCAAATGTAACGCAAGACTGGAGACATCCGAGTTGCGTCATCTGTGTTCCAATTGAGATTTTAAACAGATTTTAAACAGATAATCGACAGCACAGACATACAAAGGTTTTTAACCTCAGAAGACTGTTAGAATGGCGTATATAGTGCCGGCAGACAGTGCTCTCTCTTCCTGCTCCAGAAAAGAAGGGAAGCAGCCATATGAAATGCTAATAATCTCACTGTGGTTTTGAATAGACTAGACTTGAGAGCCTTGAGTATTTTTTCCTTTTCCCTTTTAACTGCAATTTTGTTATTGTATTGCTGCCCCCATCTCTGCTAAATATGGCTTTTGAAATGTAAATCATATCATGTTCTCAGAGATGCATATGACACCCTCAGCACTGTTCCTCTTTGCACTTCAAAGAGCTGTGTGGTCACACTTTGCATCTCAGCAAAATCGCAATATTTGCCTTCTGAAGATCTCCTTTAATGTGTACAATCAATCCCTGATAATGTGTTTTGGGTTTTTGTTCCCTGGAGTCTGTTAATTTTAATGTTGCTACAGGTCATCAGGAAACATAATCTCTTCTTTTTTAATTTCTCAGTGAGCGTGCCTGAGGGGAGAGGAACACAAGGGAGGAGAGACAATTGAACATCACCATTGGCCAAGACCTGAAAAAATGGTGCTGGATGAACAAAGGATTAGAACTTAATTGTGAAAGGGAAATAAAGTCTTGGCAAGCGATTTGCTTCATTTCTGCATTCATCATGGCCCAAATCCTCTGGCTGGCTGGTTGATGGAACTGTCCGACGCTTTCTACTTGGATTCAGTTCAGATCCCTTCTGTCTACAGATTGAAAAACCTGGGATCAGATAGGAACTGGATGGTGCCAAATACGGGGATGGAAAGAGAAATGGACTCTGGCGAGCTAAGATGGAAGTGACTTGACAGCTCCAAGCTCAGCAGTTGTCTCCAGTAAGGACAGGTTAAGACGGCAATCTCAAGCTTCGCTGGGAGAGCAGTATGCAGGAAGCTGGTTTTCAGGCCACAAATGCTTTCACAGGTAAGGACTTCTGTTCTAGTTCAGCTCGTAGTTTTGGGACAGTTTACTGGAATTCAGAAAATAAATCAAATAGGTCAAGGCTGTAATTAGTGCCTTGTGGTATTTTCATTTTAAATAATATTTTAAAGCAGTTCACTGGAGGAACAGTTCAACACTTGTATTAACAGTGAGTGATACAGTTATCTGTATTGCAGGCCCTTTGAAATGGATGGCCGCAAGCCTTAGGGAAGATGTATCTCAGCTTTTCTCATTAAAGTGCTCGTTAACAGCTTAACAGTGAGTGGCCTCCTGGGTCAGTATAACATGTAATCTGTTAGGATGCTCTTATGGTCAACATGGGAGTTTGGAGAGGGAGCAGGATTGACACTGGTCATAACCAGAAGGCTTCTCAGTATCATGTCAGCATTGAGCTTTATCTTGTCAGCCTGAGCACATCTAGGGGCAGAACTTGCCAGGTACCTTCTCCTTGTACTCCCTCTTGCTGCGCGCCATTCGCATGCTGCAGTGCTTGAACTGGCAAAACCAGAGGGTTTAGATGGTAACTGTTTCTCCTGAGTCCGATGCGTTGCCCTGTAGATGCCTTGAAAATAATGTAATGAGAAGGGGGGTGCCAAGGTGGTGTGTCTCTCTGAGGAAGGCTCCCTCAAGTGTAAATGTTGGAGTTCATTCAGTGGTACCCCTTTCTGGACTGGTTTCTGATTTGAGAGGTGGGAGAAGGAAATGGGTGGGGATCAGAAGATCCTGCTGCTTTGTTTCCACATCTGCTGGCCAGCTGAGACCCTGCGAGAAATACGTAGAAAATCAACTGGGTATTCCTTTTGCTGTAGTAAATCTAGGTAATGGGTTAGTACCACAGTGAAAGCTAGTGATGCGTGAGATGCTCATTTTTTCCAATTTAAAATTTTTGCCCTTAGAAGAAGTTTACTGATTTAGGGATTGCACATACAGGAAGATCATCTTCTGTCTTGGGCTGCTTTACTTTGGGCTCCCTGCTCTTCTGGGAGCTATTCCTTGGAAGGAATACCAAACCTGTTAATTTCCCTGTGGGCAGGCTCTGATTTTGCCCTTTTCCAAAGCCAGTCCTCCCTCTCAGAGGCTTGTCGCAACTGCTGGCAGCTCTGTGTTGGGCAGTCCTCACCAGCGTGTTGCTTTGGCCCTGTAGTACAGTTCTGAACTGTTGCTTTGATTTACCACACTGTTTCCGTGCATGTCGGTGAGACGTGTCTTCAAGGAGAGGAAATGGGAAGATTTGTTCCACATGTGGTCCAGCGCTGATGGGGGATGTGAAGTCTGGGGCCACCACAGGGCCCTCCTGCCTCTGCCTGGCTGGCAGCACAGCTGACTACAGCTCTCCACCGCCATTCTTGTCCTGTTTGTGTATCTTCCTCCTCACTCCTCTCTGCCAGCCCTCAGCTCATTCCTAGGAGTTTTTGCCACTCCTTTGCTCTCCACTAGAATTCCTACCGTGTGGATATCTGTTCTCTTCCTTACCTGCCCTGCCTTCTGTGGCTTTCTACTTTGCTGAAAACCTTATTACCTTTAGCATCTTTGCAATATTATATCATATTCTTTCCAGCTTTACATGTACTCTTCTGCCACAGTACCTGCTGTCCCTTCAATCCCAGAAGGCAGGGATTGTTGGCACTGTAATCAGGGTCCTTGGGCAGAGGGGTGTCAGAAAGCTGGTTACCTCATGACTGCTGCTGGGTGGAAGAGACCTGGCAAATAATGCTGCATAAAATCCAGGGAGATGAAATTGGGTCCCTGGAGGCCCAGGACAGCAGTCAGATTGTGATGACAGCCCAGCAGATTCAGACCTATTCTGGAGACTTTAATAGCGTGAGGGTTCCTTGGTCTTTTGTAAGGAATTCCTATGTTATTTTGGAGTTGCCCTCAGGTAAAGATGTTAATAAAACATTTTAAAACCTTGGTAACTGTACTAAAGAATTATTAAGCATTGATTTAAATTGGACCATACGTTCAGGAGACTTGTAAAGGAAATGGGCAGGAGACTTGTAAAAGAAACAGGTTGAAATATCATATAAGGAGAAGGCAATGACTTCTGTTTCTTCCAACTTGTATCAAATCAATATCCATATTTGCTTTCTGGAGATATCTCTCATTCCGTGTGTACTGGGTCTGGTAGAGAAAGGGCTAATTTCTTCCCAGGACCTAGCAGGGACTCAGGTATTCCATCCCATGTG
>JAOQGH010000012.1:99132714-99201441 GCA_025769975.1 Gallinago jamesoni | reverse complement strand
CGTAATCGCGGTTGTATACTTCTCTGTCAGTGTTATTGTTGTTGTTTCTTGCACCCTTTGCTGTTCCGTTAAAGTGCTTTTGTCTCAACCCGCGAGTTTTTGCCTTTTTTCTTTCGATTTTCCCCTTCTGGCCGCAGCGGTGGTTAGCGCCCTGCTCAGTGCACGTGGCTGCCACGTGGTCCTTTGTTGCCGTCTGAGGCTAAACCACGACACTATGTTATATAATTCATTTGGCTGTAAACAGTGGGTAGGTATGTATTTCTTAGATAAATTCATTGGACTGTGTTATGGTAATTTAAGAGTTGGAATAAAAGTGTAATGGCAGGTGCATATGGTTGCTCCTCTGGTCCTTGCTATACTGCTCCTTTTATTTTATTGGAATGCCAGTTTAAGCTGTAGGAAAAAACAGGAACTGGTAGCAGCAGAGGGGGCATGACCACATGCAGAAGAGAGCTAATTTGTACCAAAAAAACGTTGATATATGAAACCTGTGCAGTGTCAACACTGAATCTAGCCATGCTAAGTGATTGCAGCTATTGCAACAATCGGAGTAATCGTTTCAATTTACAACTGAACAGAGCGCTGGCAAAAGAAGCCCGGGAGGACGATGCCTCTGTGTAGGCACCTTCAGAGTATTTCATAAACCTCCTTTCCACCTTCCTAATTGCTGTGACCTGGAAAAACGTACATATAAGGGTAGGAGATATTTTGATCCTGTTTGTATGCTCAGGCTGGATTAGGAAAAAGGTGGCCGAGTTTATGATAGTAAAAGGCGATTTGAATGATAGCAATCATGAAAGAGTGAGCTTATCGTTCTTCAGAAGAGAAGAGAGAACTTGAGAATAAAAGCAATAGCATGCAAGAACGTAGATTGCATTCAGCTTGTAGAACTGATAGGCAACATTTCTTGTGAAACAAACCTTAGAAGTTCAGGAAGGCTGGCAATTTCTAAAGGAACTAACTTTTTCTTTTCCAGTCACCATAAAGAATATTAAAAGCACAAATAAAAGGTGTCTCAAAAAAAAAAGTGTAAGAAGAGACAAAATTTCATGATCTGAAAATGGGGGGCTCATATAGAAAGTGGAAACTAGATACATTGCTAGAGATGAGTGCAAAAGGACATTAGAAGAATGCAAGGGCCCAATCAGATAGACCAAGGCACAAACCAAAGTCTAATTAATAAAGGACACAGTAACAAGGAAACATGCTTTCTCAATACTAATAAAAGGAAGACTGAGTTTCTGGACTACTAGTTGAGAGGGAATGACAAAATGCATGATCTGACAGTGCAGAGGGGACCAAGTAGTTAATGACATTTGTTGCATCATCCATTGCCAAAAAGGGTGACCAGGTGGCAGAAAAAGGACTGCTACCTTAAAAAAGGTAAGAATTCTAACTAGAGCAGGAACAGAACTTATTATAAACTAATGAGATAGGATAATAGGTATTTTAGAACAAGCTGGAGCTTATTAAATTATCTCTGCAGCATAGGGTGAAATGGCTGAAGCAATGTCTGAGCAATTAGTGGTTACATTGGAGAACATTTGAAGGACAGTCTAGGTTCAAAAAAGCTGTGACAGAGCAAGCACTGCACCTACATGTAAACTTTCCTTGGTCCTTCTTTTTCCCCTTTGGAGTAGGTAGCTTATCTTAAATTCTTGGGAAAAAAAGTTTGAATCAAATAATAAACTGGTTTTTTTTTTAAATAAAGAATATGATAAATGAATTTTCATGGCTTTCTCCAGAAAGTACCTTGTCAGTGGAGCCTGATTTCCCTGTAAGTAGGGAAGTAGTGTAACTTGGGTTTTGGAAGACTTTTCACCCTTTCG
This sequence comes from Gallinago jamesoni, assembly GCA_025769975.1. Taxonomy (NCBI): domain Eukaryota; kingdom Metazoa; phylum Chordata; class Aves; order Charadriiformes; family Scolopacidae; genus Gallinago; species Gallinago jamesoni. Next base: position 99,199,612 of record JAOQGH010000012.1, on the reverse strand, counting down.
TAAACAAGGTGGCAATATGGACTACAAGATGGATGCACAGTTGGCTGGAAAGCTGTTCTCGGAATAATTACTAGTGATTCATAGTCAAACTAGAAGGATATGTCAAGTGGGATTCTGCCCTGGATTGCCTGAAAATATTCAATATTTTAATTAATGACTTAGATGCATGCAAAATTTCCAGATGACACCAGCCAGAGAGAGGATGTAAACCCTCTGAGCACAGGATTAGAATTCAAAATTAAATTGGCATATTGGAGAACTGATCTAAAATAAATACTGATGCAGTTCATCAAGGACAAGTTCTAAATTGTGGTTGGGCAGGAATAATCAGCGGTGCAAATCAAAATGTAGAATAACTGGTAAGGCAGCAGGTCTGCAGAAAACAGATGGGCAGTTGCAAGAGTTCAGAAAATGGCTATGAATCAACAATACTATGCCATAAATGTTATGCTAGAATATATGGACAGGAGTCTGCATGTAAGACAGGCAAAATAATTTTTCCACTCTACTTAGCATTTATGTGGCTGGTGTACTATTTCTGCCCAGAACAGCACTCTTTGAGCCTGTTAGAAGCATCCACAGAAGAGTAAAAGGAAAGGCCAGAGGTCTAGACGATATGACCCTTGAGAACTGGAAACGGTCTTTTTCAGACTAGAACAGTAGTTCTCAAACTTCCTGAAGATGTTTTTCCTAGGTTCCACAAAATAGTGGGGATTTGTGTGGGTCATGTGTCTGATGCTATGAGCTACATGGCAAGATATGGATGGCCATGTTACAGTGCTTTGGTATGATGGTCAGAAGGAGCACCTCCCTTGCACGCTTCTTGGCTGCCATGAAGTACTCCACCTTCTGCCTTGACTGCTCTCTGTGCTACACCAGTGCTAGAGTAACAGTGGTGGGCATCCTGGACAGCCAAGACCTGCTTTTCTAAATTGGCTGCTTTCTTCACCAGTGTATGGTTTGAGTGCTGGTTTAGGAGAACAGTGTGATTCTGAAATCAGCTCTCCATCACTGGGGAGTGTGTGGCACAGGAACATCCAGGGTGATCAAAGGATAAGGGAAACACTATGGGATGGATTAGGAATCAGTGTATGACCTTGCAAAGTCACCTTAGGTCCCTCAGGATTTTATTAGCTCTGTCTCAGCACAAGCTCTGTCAGACCTGGGCTGACTCAGAGGCATTCCTGCCCTGTGACCCTCAGCAGTGCTAGAGGGATTATTAGCTATGGCACTATGGAAACCAGAATAAATAGTAAGAGGTTGCTCTGTGCAGTGGGCCCTGCCCTTCAGACTAGCACTGACTTTTCCTGTCACCTTCTGATCCCATTCTGTCATAGCTTCATATCTTTTCTCTCACACCTTTCACTGTGGAAGTGATGGCACCCTCAAATCTTTCCATAATCCTTTGCAGTCTTATGTCTCAAGGACACTGTTGCTGAAGCTTGACCTTGGGCCATATCCAGAGAGGCCAGGTTAGTCCCAAGGAGCAATTCCTCAGTTTGACTGATAGTCCCCCAGGCCCTGCTTAAGGAAAGAAACTAAACTTATCTGATTTGGAGAACCTCATGCTTATAGAAACTCAGCTTGGTGGAGCTTCTCCACTCCCCCCACCTCTGCTCTGTATCCCCCTGGCACGCAGGACTTCTGTTGCATTTCTTGTCCCTGTGCATCGTGCTTTCCCGATCTCTCTCCACCGCTTCCCCCATCAGTGCCCAAACCCCCTCTCTCTGTGCTGAGACTCCTCCATCCCTCCCTGTACATCTGGTCCCACTTCCAGATTTCCTCCCTGTCTGATTTTTACTGCTTTCTTTCACCTTCTTTTGTTTCCAGACCTCTCCTACTTCTAGACCAACTCACTACAACTTAATTCCAGGTTCTCTAAAAGCTTCATCCCCTCTTTTTCTAGACTTAAACCTTCCTCACATTGTCTGACCTTCTCTGGGGTGACTACCTTTCCCTATCTCACATCTCCTTCACAGTGACTTCTACTGGTTTGTGAGGAACCTCTCTTTGCAGGAAGGTGATCTGAGAGCCTGCTGCTCAGTTTGGCTTCTCTCCCTGTATCTTGTTTTGCTTAACTGCTGGTGTTTTGGGTGGAGATGTCTTTGGCATGGGGGTGGTAGTTCCAGAATAGGGAGGATTCTTGAGGATATTACATGCGAGACCAGATAAATTGCTCCAGCAGAATGCATATCAACCAGTTGGTCATTATTTGTTTAGAGAATGGAAGGGTGAGGGAAGATGTGATAACCGTTTAAAAGAATATGGAAATTTCATGTAAAGAGGAAGGTAGTAAAAGCTGTTTTCCAGTTCTGCTGGGGATAGAGCACGAAGTAACAGACAGGCTTTCTGTGGTGGGGAGATTGAGGTTAGACGTTAGGAAAATCTTTTTAATGGTAAGGATAGTTAAGAACTGCAGCCGATTGCCTAGGGAGGTTGCAAAGTCTCTGTCACTGAAGGTTTTTAAGAACAAGTTAGACAAATATCTGTCAGGAATGGTTTATGTATAGTTGGTCTTGCCCTGGGGCAGGGGAATGGACTTGAGAGCACTTCCAGCCTTACTTTTCTGTGATTCTATTATTGCTGGTTCCCTGGATAATAAATGTACATTTTTAAAGTTAGTAACCCACCTGCACTACTTTATCTTCTCAGAGTTTAAGTAGATTCTGTTGAGCTCTTGGAATAATTGATAAAGGATAGATTAAAAGTCTTATGTGTTTAAAGTCTTAAATCTCTTTTTGCTGGAGTACCACTCTGTTGCATTCCTTCTACCCTGGTCTCATTCTTTAAACTTCTTATTTTTGGGGGTGTGACACATGTTTCTATGTCTGGGAAACGTGTACAAATTTTTTAATGTTACAGAAATACTGCATCCATTCTTAACAGTATGCAAGTATTTTAAGACAGGCTTTTACCACTCATAGATAGTAAGTATATTTAAAGGTAGCTGTTAAGAATAATAAAAAACAGGCCAAAGCCAAAGCAACTGCCCTGTGAGGTTGTTTTCTTTATTATGAATAAAACTGTGTGAATTACATAGCATTAATATAATATAACTGGTGTATCTGCTGCTGAAGGTAGCCTTCTTCCTTGGAATTACAATTGAGGTTCAATGTAAAACAGCAAAACAGGTTTGAAATGTCTTCCAATAAGCATATAATGTAATTAATATTAAAAACAGTTGAAAACTCATTTATACATTAACACAGGTCTCCCACATTGCTGCTGTCATTATTTGCATGATTTTCTATTACAGATAAATATTTCATTTAAAAAATAGAACTTGAATATTTATCAGTGCATTCTCATCCCCCTCTGTTCCTGTTTTGTTTTCATCTGCTAGCTAGTCTGACCTCCCTAAAATCTCTGCAGTTTTCCTAACAAGTGCATTCTTATTTTATGAATTTTCAAGGTTACTGTGTCACCCATGGACAACTCTTGCTGTCTCTTAGTTCCTGGGAGAAACAGATTGCTTTTTGCAATGTCCCTTACTCAGCACACAGATAGTAACAGATCACATTCCATTGTATTCCCTTAGATATTTTATTTAGATTGTGCAATTTTTGCAGTACAAATAGTATTCTCAGCAAAAATACAAGGAAGAAGATATAACCTCAATCTCTAGGAGTCTGCTTTCTAAATATGTTACACTCAGTAGCATTCACCGAAACTGTTTTAAGTATATTAATGCATAGCTTGGAAGTCTTCTCTTCAGGGTTAAATGCTTTAATAGAATAACAGGAGAGTGAGAAACTGTGAAAATTAATTCACAAGCGGAGGTGCCGTGTGAGAGTGATAGATTTTGGTCACAGCCTAGTTCTTCTGTCGTCCTTAAGTTCACTGATTAGAACAGCAGCGCTTTCTGCTTTAGGTCGCTCTTCAAATCCAGGAGGTCGGCTTTGAAGTTTTGATCCCAAATGTGTAAGTGAAACACTGTGTTTTCTTCTTTCTTTCTTTTCACCTCAAGAAAACAGATAGTTCTCTTCAAACATCTGGTGGAAGGACTGTTTAATCTGTAACTGGATAGAACCTGCCCTTGGTCATCGGAGTGTGGCAGTTCTTATGCAGATAGAGGGCCATTTCACACAGGCCAAGGATTTAATATTTTAATCGCTTCTCCTTTGAAATTTTTATTTGACTGGGATAGAAGACGTCTTTGCCTGTTTGCTTGATTCAGTGAAGTACTAAATACTTGCCAACTTGCTAAGGGGAAAATGGGAGAATTAGTGTGGCAGTCACTTCCAGAAGATGGCCTTGGAGTTGGATCTCGGCGAATGTGGAGGCAGAAGGCGGCAGAAGAGAAGCCAAGAGGGCTCCAGAGGAAATGCAGTGGTGTGGTGTCCTGTGAAACACCTTGAGAGACACTAGGCTCAGAAAAAGAACCTCCACAGACTGGGAATTGCAGGTTACTGCATCGTGTAACACCATTCATATCAAGCTCCATCCTAAAATTATTTCTCTGATCTGGAAGAATATATTTTTTTTTAATTTTTAATTAAATTTTCATTGACATTTGATTTAAAAGTCTTTTAATTTTCAGTCTAGGTGTAATCTTGGCTGTGTGTGCATGGTCCTCTTGTTCGTGTGACAGATAGCCCAGAGCCCAAATGAAAGGCTGTGGATTGTGTAGGCCAGGATGAAAGAAGGGTCAAATTTAGACAAACATCATGGACAATGGCCTTATTAAAATTATTTTATGAAGTAGTGTATTGCTGGAAATTTAAAACTTCCCAAAGTCATTGGAGGGAATGCTCTAGCATGTTCACAGAGGATGTTGAACCTGAATCCTCACCATGTTTAGTAGATGACATTCAGCAGGATGGTTCTTTGGAAATGCCCATCTGCCATTTCTAATTTCTTAATAGTGCATGTCACTGTGTCTTTGCATGATACAACTTAGTCAACCAAATGGCCAATTCCAGACTGAATATGACAATAAATGTAGCTGTAAATATGCTACATTTCAGTGTTTAATCATAATAAAAAGGCAGACTTTTTGAATGGACGAAATGAATGTGTAGTTCCTCATGTAAAATTTGGAAAATAAAAAGGGGTGAAAATTGATTGTTAAATTGGCAGTTCTGTTAATTATTTCTATATTAATTAGGTAGTTTGGGGTTTTTTTTTTTTAAGAGAAGGGATGAGCTGTGACATTCAGGCTGTGCCCCTGGCTGGCTGAGGGTATTTTCACTGCTGAAACTGCTGCGAAAAGGCCTTTTGCAGCTGAAGGTAACAGTCTTGCTGCTGGCACTGCAGAGAGAAATCAAACCTTTGGCTGCGGCTCTTGAAGGTGGCCAAAAATCCTACACAGGAACATGCGCTTCTTTCTAATGAACTGATCAGATGCGTGTCATCAGGCACACCGTAACCTGCGTGGGAGGAAGAGGAGGAGGGCAGGCGGCCCCCTGGGAGCAGGAACAAGACACAAGAGGCTGCCGCCTCGCTCCGGAGCATCACCATGGGGCTGGCTGGAACGAGTTTAAAATGCAAACTTGAAAGTGCTAAAAGAGGAAGCATAAAACCCAAATCATTGCAAAGTTACTGAAGCACTTGAATGTGCCCTTTTGGAAGCTGGGGAGGTACAGTGGCCGAGTGGAAACATGAGCGATATTACCCAAAACCAAATTTTATTCCTATAAAAATGATGCAGGATGTTCCCATGCACTCAGCTCCAGGCAATGGGGTTTTGAGTGAATAGTGTGAGGTCAAGTTTTGGTCTAATGTTTTGCTGCTTGGTTTTTCTGTAACTTGAAACAGGCCTTTTGACTTGTTGTTCTATCAATTTTCTTTCTTCATAAAATAAACAGTACAAATTAATGCTATGTTTCTTTGTTGTATGCTATACCAAATTAGAACTTGCAGTTTGGGTAAACAGAGATGTGAAAATATTTGACATTGCAGGATAAATGTGGTGGTGAAAAAGCCTAAAAGTTCTTGAGGAGAAGGTAATGCCACGTATACAGAGTTAAATGTTACATTTACTTCTCTGATATTTGCACTCTTCAATTTTTTAGGAAAAGAGGCCAGGATGCATGACTTGTCTGGCCTTTTTTTGTTGGTGTTAGGTTTGGTTATTGTTTAGAGGAAAGTTTCTAGAACACAGTCTTTTGAGCCTTTCTACAAATGTGCGTGTTCCAGCAGCTGTATCGGCTGCATCTCCCATCCTGGGGCTTGGCTTTCATCACGAAGTACTTCGTTATGGAGCAACCTGGATCCACGCCAGCACGCACCCCACGCTGTGCCTCACCCAGGTTTTCTCCCTGGGGAACTGCCCAACTCCTGCTCCAACCCCTTTTTAATTTCTACTCAGCCCTCAGCAACAGTGAATAAGCAAAATGTTCAGTTTCTAGTAGGATCATTACTTGCTAATAAGGTGTAGCCTTCAAGCCTTGCCAGCCTTTTGCAAACACCCAAAGATACTCTTTTTCCTGGAAGAGAACATGACACAATACTCTAATATATCTGTAATAACAGTGCTGCTTTCTGAATTCCCTCTCTCCCAAAGTTGTGCTCCTGTGGGGTTGGAGAACCTCTTGATTTCTGAACAGAGGCGGCTTTGGGCAGGTGGGCTTTGACAGTATCTAGAGCCCAGAAATTTGGTTATTGATATCAAAACAAGATTCCTCTGTATCATATTCAAGTCCTTGCCTGTAGTCATCCCACAATAATGTGGCTATAAGACTCGCTCAATAATTTGAGTGGCTGAATCCATGAAGTTTCTTTGAAAACCGTCAAGATAAGCTTCCCAGGGGTTTAAGCGGATGTATCTGTGTGCGGGTGGTGAGTGGGGGCACTCTCCCTGCTCTTCACAACCATGGATCCATTTCCATGCTCTCTCGTGCCGGGATTAACACTCTGTTAACAGCGAAGAATAGACTGAGCAGTATGTCTTTCATACATGATTTTATTTCTTAAAATTTTCTGTCCTATTGTGGGCTCTTTGTGTCCTTGGCTTTCTTGCTTTCCTCGTTAGAAAGTCAGTCCCTTCTCATTTAAGGGCAAGAACAGAGGATGCTTTGTTGGAGGAGTGAGGAGTTAACGAGGATTTTTCCTGATGAAAACACCCAAAAAGAATCCGGCTCTACAGCCAGCATCTAAGCAGCATCTTCAATCCAGCCAGTGAGGATAAGCTCCTTTCTGTTGTTTGTGGGTAAAATGGCTTCATTCAGTGCCATTTGATTGCTCACAACACTGCGTGCCTATGTGCTGTAGGTATACATATGCTGAGGAGTGGGAGGGAAGGCCCGAGAGAAGGTACTGGCTTCAGAAAAGCCTGGAAGACTTGGTTGGATTTGAATTGTTCAAGCATTGTCTGTTTATTGGTGGTTGGAATAGATAATCTGAAAGATCCCTTCCAACCTACGCAATTCTGTGATGTGATGATTCTGTACACAAACCAGTAATTTATACTGGCTGAAGACGGGTTTGCAGCCTGGCTGTGTGCTCACTCAGTCCTCGATTTAAATGAAAAAATTCGAGTTTGTGCATGAGTCTCCATTTTTCCCCTTTCTGAGCTTTATTATGCTGGATTTGTTTATCTCAAATACTTTAGAGAAAATAACTGCTTCCAGTTGCTCAAAGCAAGAATTTGAAGAGACATATGACCTGCTGTGACAATGAAAGAGTAAGTTCAGAAAAACTTCACGGTTCTTAACTCAATATGTAGGTGGCATCTGTGAACTAAGACACTTTTTTTTTTCTATAGACATAACTTTTGTGTCCAAACCAGTGGTGTTAATAGAAACTGTTGGAGGGTTTCTGTGTAATAAAAGGAATAGGGGTAAGCCCACAACAATAAAGGCAACAAGTATGCTTCTTGAAGATGTTTTTATTCAGTGCCTTCTGTAGTGTATGCATGAAAAAGTGACATAGCATTGACTTAGTGGCTTTTGTACAATTTCTCAAGTATGTTACTGTTTTAAAAGCATAGTATTTTTCTTTTTGATGTAAACAAGTTAATGTTCTCTCACGCATATGACTCCTGCTTGTAGAGATCAGTGTTGCACCAAGGAGCCTTCAACCGAGATGAGGACCCTGCTGTGCTAAGACAGTGAAGATCAGCCCCTTTTAAAATCTCAACATATGAAAAAGGCAAGATAGAAGGAGAAACAAGAAGTGCTGCTGTCCTGCATTTACAGATAGGCACAGTGAAATATTTACATCAAGTGAGCTAGGAAGCTTGGTAGACCTGAAAACTGAAGCCACAGCCTCTAAATCTGAACCCAGTATGAAGGGTAAGATTATACCCACAAGTACTAACATACTCATTTTTATCTCCAAGTCAGCAGTATACCTACTGCACTATTTTCTTGTATTTCCTCTGTTGTATCTTTATTCTTTTTACTTTCTGCCATGAGGAGAAGACCATAAATCCATAGGATTTCTTGTGGAAATTGGAGGTTTGCTTTATGCCAGCCAGAATTATTCTTCTCTGAAGAAGAATTACAGCTGCCCATAAAATACATGACACAAAGAACCCTTCTCATCTGCAAGTATTAATTGTGCATTGGGAAGAAGGGTGTGCAGGGATACAAGACTGCTTGAAGGATATGGGATATTACTCAAGGTCTTTAAAAAATATGTCATTGAATTGCCAAGTGGAGAGTAGGATTATTGAAATTCATGGGAACAAAATTTAGCAAGATAAATGCAAATAAAGCTGTCCATTTTAGTTTCACTTCTTTCTCAAGGATCTTTAAACGCAAAATATGATGTTCATTAATGTAACGCAGGCAGGCTTATTGCTTTTTTCCTTTATACCTGTATGGATCAGACCTTTGTGGTGTCTTAAGACATACTTGGAAGAGCCTCAAAAAGTTCTGTTCTTTGTGTGACTTGCTTTCTCTCAAGGAAAAAAAAAAGCAAGTTTTGTGGGAAGATCGTATTTCATACTATAAGTATGTCTGTTTGGAAAGCAGACAAACAAGATACAAAAACCCAGAAGTATTTGGGCATCTGAGTCCTTCACCTCTAGGAAATCTTTAAATGAACATTTAAGATTCTTCAGTTTGCTAAGGGCCGTCTTCTGCTACATAAGCAAAACAGTGTTAAAACCGGTCATGGACAGCCAGTGGGGAGAAAATTCTCATGCAAGTGAAATGAGCTTGTTGCTGTATTAACATTTTGCTTTCAACCAGTATTGTGATTGTGAACCAAATCTCCCAGTTGTCCCCATTTGTGGCACTGTGGTTCAGCTCACATGACAGCTTTGTGGCCACCAGCATAGCCAGTGCTTGCTAACAGAAGACTAGAGATGAAGAAGTTACTTTTTTCAGCCATTCAGTACCTGTGACCTAATGAAGAGGCAATGGGGTGCTGGATGTGTTAATGAGAGAAATAAGGAAAGAGAAGTGAGACCTAGGGACAATATATAAAATTGAGGTGGACTTGCAGAATTTCACCGTGAAAGAAATACCTGCTTGAGCTTGTGACCTGGAAAGAGCATTCTTGGAGAAATGGAAGAAAGACATCTAAGCCTGATTTGTGATAGTTACAGAAGGTAAAGCTGAAGATAAAATTAGATGTGCATACAGCGGTTAATGTGAATCTCTTAACAGTGATTGCTGTCATTACAACCACACTGAAGTTCTGCCAACGCTGGGCTAGAAAAACCTTTAAATACTTGAACGGGGAACAAACTCTGGAAATCTTATCCTTAAACTGACGGTCTCAAACCAGTTTCAACTGGGAAAGAGCTATACTAATTTTTGAGAAGAGTGTCATAAGTCTAGTGTGCTGATTCTTAGTTTTTCGGTTCTTATATATGGGGCCACTGCCTAAAAGTTAGATCAATGTGAGACTGTGTAGACGTTACATGATGCTAAGAAATGAGTTCCCTGATATTTATAAATAAACACTCCCATTTTCCTTCCTCTTGTCTTTGTTATTATCCCACACATTTTCCCCCAGGCTTTCTGTACTTTTTTTATAGAGACAGTAATAGTAATTCTCTTTTTCTGAATTTTATTCTTGAAGAAAATAGATCAATTATACATTGTAATGCTGGTTAGGTTATAGCTAATAGCCATAGCTGTTAACCTTACATGTTCTTTTTACCTCAGTGGTAATAATGAATTGTAAAATTGAGTGAAGCACTAATCCTTGATATATAAAAGTAGAAATCATTTAACAAAGGCATTTGAAAATGATAACCTTAAAAATTCTTTTATTGATTATCTTGGTGTAATATTGTCAATATCTTATTACTATTACAAGAGTATAAAAAGTGCAACTTAAGCTGTGAGAATAATGTGAAGAATATTTGTGTAGCCTGCTTGAATCTTTCACGATTATTTAATTAATAATTTACGAGTATAGTCTTTGTATAAATGGTACAAGAAACCCTATTTTAATATACTTGAACAGTTATTAAGAACACTTAGTTTTGCTAAATGCATCTACCAGAAGAGACAAAATCGAATAGTATGTCCAGTTCATTTAGAAAGGAGTATTTCAAGTCTCATAATGTTAAAAAGAATCAAATATGCTTTTAGTACAAGGGGAAGATACATTACTGCTCTGGTCCACTATAAAAATAAATCTATGTATCTTTTCACCACTGTTCTAATGTAGTGATGACTTTCTTATCTGCGAATGTTATCTTTGTTGATTACGAATTACTAAATAATTTAGTATGAAATGAGACAATAGCCCTCTTGTTTCTTTTCCTGTCTCTGTTACTTTCAGTTTGTTCTGCAGCTTTGTTGAAAGTAACACTGTTTATTCTTTGTTTTTTTTTCTTCTGTCAAGTTTAACAACAGGAGTAGACTCTACAAGAAGGTACTGGGGTTGTAACATCTGGTGTTACATTTCTATATTCTAAATAGGTAAATAGTCGGTTAAGTTTAGCTGTCAGAGTTTGTATATTTTGAATTGAAGAGAACTGAAACTGCATCCCTAAAATAGCAAATAGTTTTATTTTAGGATAAGATATTAAAAAAGAAGAAAAATTGAAGGAACAAAGGCTAAAACAAAGCTGATTGGAAAAGCTGTGATGATTGTCAGACTGAACATTTGACATAGCTTTGTTTTTCTGTTCTCAGGAGTAATATGACTTAGTTGCTTTGTCTCAGAGTGATTTCCCTGGGAAAAAAGATTTTACTTCCTGTGACAATGTAGTTGAAATTTGGAATTACTTTCTTAACTGCTCTGCATCTGCTCCTGACCTACAGTTGTGGGTGTCATGAAGAGTAAATTACATATGATTTAGTGTTTAGATATTGATATTAGCAGGTGCATGGCTGCATAGTGTGTCAAATGTAATGTTTATCCTTAGATTTATTCTGCTGGATTTTATTGTTAGATATTTGGAGATTTAGTTTCACTGTAATGACTTACACTGACATCGGAAGACATTGTATCTCTGGTGATCTCATGGGTACTCTTTGTGACTGAGAAGAGCTGTTCTGTTTGCTGTGAAATATTTCATGTTGAGTTACACATCCCTGTATTAGTAATTTCTGCAAGGCAGAGATTATAGGGGGTAGTAGTTTCTTTTATTAGAACATCTGATTTAGTTGGAGAAAATAGACGAGCTGTGTGCGTTGCAGCCTCTTCTTCAGGTCTTTGAACAACATCCTGAATGATGGGTCTGCATGCTCCAAATGTTGACTGTTTTTTCCACTTGTATCTGGTGATCAATTAAAAGATAGCTCGTCTCTTTATAAAGCTCACCTTGATTAAACTGCCATGTCTACAATAAACCACAACTTTGTAATTTCAGCCTTTGCCATTCAGGACACATACCCTTATCTTGTTTGAACCGCCTGAGTTAAAGTTACTTTCAGCCATTTCACTTTGTTCTCCCCTCACATTTTCTGACTCTGGGTATAGCCAGAAGGGCTGACTGTTCTACCTAAGCTCAAACCAAGTTGTGCTAAAAACCCGATGAAGCAGTTGAGCCTGTGATTTGCTTTTCAGTTTATGTTGTTCCTATTCCCTGGAACTTCACTACAGACCCTATTGGTAGCCAAAATATTTATTTTGTGGCTTGTCATATGTGATTCAAACAGTCTATTTAAAGTTCAGTGTCATGCTCCTCAGTCAAATCACCTTGGCTTCAGGGGCAGACCATACAGCTTTGCATCCTTGTGAGGGGAATTTTCCTAGAGCAGGTAAGGTACTTTCTTTGTAGCATTTGCAGTTTTCTCTCAGATTGAATGTACCTCCTTCCTACTGATCCCCAGCACCTCTCAGAGCTTTGCCACTTTCTCCACTAGTAACTTTGCTATAGGAACCTCTTTGGGACCAATGGCAATGGATTCAATACACATAAAAGTACTGGTCCTGTCAATATGCCACCTTTCTCACCTCTTTCTGATCACTGATCCAAAGGAGAAGAGCTCTTGGATAGGACTTACCACCTCCTTTCAGGGATTGTGGTCCAGCTGGTAGACTGAAAACCTGGCTGTTTGGCTTTCTGCCTCTTTCCCATGGAGAGAGGAGCAGCAGTCAAACAGGAGGCTTTACTGGAAACTGTAATGTCCCCTCTTGCTCCATCTCACAGCCCTAGAGACTGGCTTCTGCTAGCTTCTGCCAAGACTTGACCAGGCTGACGGTAGTGGTTTCTGTGGAAGAGCCACACTAAGGAGTGAGTGATTGGAAGATCCCTTCTGTCAGTGTATGGACTGGGATATGTATGTTGAGTTACAACACGTTGAGAAGAATAATAAGATTTTTTTTTTTTTTTCGAAGACTACTGTCTCCTACAGGAGGAGGCGAACATGCGTAAGGAGCCTTATTACAAAATCAGTATTTGTATTTGTTAGCTTTAGTTAGAAACTTTCTGTCATCAGACTGTCTAAAGGGGCTCTGCTTATGCTATTTAACACTTTCCCTTGTGTGCAAAGTGTGAAAGTATTTGTGATTCAAATGTGTGTAAAGTCATAAACAGAAATGTGGCAGAAAATTTATCACTAGCAGTTAGGAGTTGAAATGGGTTGGGAATCTTGAAATCCTGGGTTTCCTGGGCTTTAACATCATGTGTTACTCTAATTTATTTTCTTTTTATAAAGTATACATGAGAACTTGCAAGAGCCATCACGTAGGGGCTTTCTTGTTCAGTTGGTTTTTTGCAACTACATAAGTACATTTTGCACTTAAAATTCTCCCACCATTGCTCCACATAAAACTGTAGCTTTTCCTCAGAAATGAAGTTTTAATACTAAAATAGGAGGTAGTTTGTTCCTGTAGTAAAATTCCTTCTTTTAGTATTAAACTATTAGCCAGGAAGCTTGGAAGATTTTCTGAAACAAGAGCTTTAAGACAAACATGTGGTGAATTTCATATTTCATGAGTAAGGAAATACCTGTGAAGAACCTAGAAATATCAGTTAGAAGGAAGATGCTTGTAAGATACGAAGTGCAGATAGGCTAAGAACTTCTAGAAACTTCTAAGAAACTTAATGTTTCAGTGTAATTTTCCATCTAATGATTTATTACACTGCCAAATAACGTTGCTAATATCAATGATAGACCTTTCATCAATTATTAGAATGTTTGATTTTCATGCTGAGTGCAATGGAGCCAGTTTCTATATGACATTTGTATATAATATGCATTATTTCTATGATGACATACAGAAGTAGCTGTGACAATTCAACAGCTTGGGCACAAAATCTGACTTTTCCCTTTTCATTATGGTTAGTAATAATTTGTGTGTGTTTCCTTTAAAAATAGTTGTGAATATTTTTAAGCTTTAATTCATTTTAATCCTGGAAGACCAGCATCTGTTGGCTGTTTTGTGGTAAAAAGGAAGGAAAAATATATATATGAAGCTCATTTTCAGAAGCTAACTGGTGTTGAGAGTAAAATTATGACCTTATCAAAATTAGTTTAGTCTAAAAACTTGTGTACCATAAGGGTGTTTTCTGCACAGTGAGAGAAAGTAGGAAAATCACTGGATGCAAGACAGAGGGGAAGTTGACACGCAAAATAAGGCTGTCTCCTTTTGCCCCTGCAGGTGATGTTTCATGCATCAGGGCTTTGCTTACCACACAAGGTGTTCTCCTTCAGTACTACATCTGCCAGCTCACTAAATCCCTGACATGCTTAATCATCCTGTTCATTTTTCTGGAATAGGGGAACTGGGAGAGGCACCTGGATCCGTCATGGGCTGCAAATACGTCTGCACAAGTTGTGGTTGTTACTGCAGAGGAGACTAATTTCCACCAGCACTGGGTGCTGCTTGCTCACTTGGAGTTGGGGAGCATGGGTTGGCATAGGGCTGGAATGCAGTTGTAGAAACTCATTATCTTTGTTTTGAGGTGTAGTCCTACACCATATTAAAAAAGTCCTGTTGTGGTTCTAATACAGTCCTATTGAAATTGGGCTGTTGAAAAACCAGTGTGTGAGGGACTGTTAGGGACTGAAGACACAATGTCAAATGAAAGTGAATTTGAGCTCTTGACCCATCAGTAGTATTGGCTGAACTGGCAATAAAATAAAATGGCTATTCAAGTTTTAACAGCAACTTAAGCCAAGAGTTACTAGGCTCTGTTCACTTGTAGGTCTTCTTAAAATTATCTCTCCCTGACATACTGGGGAGTAGAATAATAAACCAAAGGCAATTTGTAGCTACATTCAGTTACCTGCTAATTGTGCTTTTATTTTTATTCCTCTTCAAAACATTTCTCAGGGTGCTGGAGGCTCAGCATATTCATCATGATGGCTGCAACAGAAGTCTCAGAGCAGTTCTTTCAAACCTTCATACCTTCCTCATAAATTAGTAATTTAACAGTGCAGTTATTATTTTTTTATTTCTATCCTAGAGCCATCATAATATGACAGCTGTGTCGGACAGGCCCAATTGTATGGCCTCCAGTGTGGAGAGGTGGCAGGGTCATGGACAATTGACATAGACTGTGACGCACAATATTTTAGACAGAGCTCACGGCAGCTTTCCATCCTTATGATGCCTTGCATACCCTGCTAGTACTCTTTTCCTTCATGTAGAAATATTTTCATTTATCTGATTACTTTAATTGGAGATAGTTGGGGAAGACGTCATTGGGGACAAATAGATCCTTGTATATTGGTGAAAGAAATTTATAATCGTTCTTCCTTCCTCATTAAAATCCCAATCTTTGCATCTTGTAGTCAACATTAGCTTTATTACTGACTTCACTGAGTACAGAGATCAGATCTTGAATGACGTGAAGGATATAGGAACAATATGGATTAGTCTTCCAGGAGAATATTGTTCAGGGTTTCTTCTTGAGGTGCTGTATCTGCCTTGGGAAATGAAAGATAAACAAGGTAAAGCTCCACTAGCCACTGCAGTGGGGCTGGTTACATACTGACAGAATTGTTCTTCGTAGACGGTTGAAAAGAGACACTTGGAACCACATCTGAACCAAAAAAAAAGTGATTTTTCATGCAAAATGAGACATGGAAGTGTTTAGTTTTACTTTTTCTTTGATGGGGATAGATATTTGGGCTAAGTGGATGTGAGCAAGAACATTATATCTCATCTGATAGCTGAGTGGCACAGTTGAAATACTGCCCAGCTTCCATTGAGAAGATCTGTACAGATAACAGAAATGAATTAATAGTTGATGAGATTTAAAAAAACCTAATGGAACAAGACAGTTATTAAAATTATTAATCAGTAGAGATTCTCCTCAACACTGAGACACATGATGTCACTCAGGTTGCCTTCCTTCTTACAGTCATCACAAACTTTATATACCTGGGTGATTTAACATTGGAAGTATTATTATCATTAGTTATTATTATTGTTACTCTTATCATTATCATCATCCCACCTCTAGAAATGCTGAGAAAAGCCAAATATCTTGCCCAGCATCATGTAGACTGTAACTAAGAGTAATTGTAATCTTTTCGTTTCAAGATCTTAGAAAACCTTCTGTGACTTTTCAGGAAGAAAAATTTCTAGAACTATTACTTAGGATATCATAATAGTTTTTCCCGTGGGATCTTTTGGTACACAACCTTATGCATTCCCTTCATGCTGCTCTATGTTGGGAGAGCATCCGTACTTTAGAATACTTAGGTATTGCATATTTTGCAAGTGTAATAGTGCAATACTGCAGGCTGCTCCCTCTTATAGCAACCAGTATATGCAGCAAATATCTTTTCTCCTGAACATTATATGAAAATAATCGAGCCCAGTCTTTTTGTTTGACCTGCTGATTTTGTATGCAGACATCAAGTATTAGAAGGGAAGCTGGAAAAACATAGTACAGTCTGGCAGGAGTATTCCATGTGTGCTTGGAATGTGCTTTTTTTCCCTGCATTTTCTAATGCACATCATACTTTATACAATATATTGTTGATAATCAGATTCAAAATCAGATGATATTCTGTTTAAAATAAAAAATGTGTTTCCTGTTGACCTGCAGGAATTTCCGTGTGAAGTAAGCCAATGCTTTTTTGATGCGTCTGCATTGAGGTTTTGAACTCTGTCTTGCCCGTGTATTTAAGGAGTATGAAATAATTCAGATGCTGAGTACTTTGTGAAGGAATCTCAGGGTCAATACTCTACATCTTAGGTCAGATTTTGCTTCAAACATTGACCTACAGTACCTATGCTTTGAGTTTGCTGTTAGATATATTCACGTGACAGCATATGTTTCTGTTTAAAAAGGTATGAATCAAAGGTGAACTTTATAAGGAAAGAATATGTAAATGTTGGATTTTTTTGTTCTTTGATTTTATTTCTTTGTGAGGTATTTGCCTATATGTTGTAAAGAAAGAAATTATTTTAAAAGAGAAGAGCACTGGTATGATTCTTCTATTAATCAGTTATGCTTTTCTTGTTTTGCTCTTGATGTGTGGCTTGAGAGAGAAAAAACTTCAGAAGAACTTGCAGAAATCTTTATGCAGAAGATGTAGATTGCTGATTGCTAGGCATTTGATATAAATAAGCTTTAAGTGAAATAAATATGTGAAGCTCCATTAAATTTGGAGATCTGATCTAGAGAGTTTTAAAGTGATTTAAGGAGTAGTCCTCTCTCATCTCAGTTGCTTAATTTTCACCATGTAGGAACACTTGTAATATTTATTTACTTTTTCTCTCCACACGATGACAGAGAGCGAATGAAATACTTAACATTTTAAAACATAAGAAGGGGCAAAACATTCCTCTCTTTTTTTAATGTTTCTTTTATATCTTCCTATATCTACATATATGCACAGTATCTCTCCACATTCATAGTCTTTATAGATCACCTATAGTGTCAAAGAAAAGAGAAAAATATTAAAGATATATAGAATAATAGAATGGTTTGTGTTGGAGGGGCAGAATCACCTCCCTCGACCTGCTGGCCACCCTTCTTTTGATGCAACCCAGGATGCGGTTGGCTCTCTGGGCTGTGAGCACACATTGCTGGCTCATGTTGAGGTTCTCATCCACAAAAACCCCCAAGTCCTTCTCGGGGCTGCTCTCACATGTTTAGGAGTTGAATTCAGTGAAGCAGACTCAGACTTGTTATTAAAATACATGTGATTAGCCCCCGAAATGTTGAAAGTGAGACAGACCGACCGAACATCAGTATATTATTAGACAGGTGCCTAGTCTGCTGTATCCATTGCCCTGTTCTTTGGTGCTTATAATTTCAACAATGGTTTTGTAGACAGTGTAACTATGAATTCCTCCCATATTTGATGTCATCAAAAAGATTATTTTTCTTTTTTACCCAAGGATTTTCTGATGCAATTGCACTTCTAAAAAGCTGCAGAATTGTGATTCTCTGAAGGACCCTAATGTGCTATTGGAAACCAGAAGTAGAATTCATTCTTTTCTTCAGTTATTCCTTTGTGAGTGTCTCTCTAATACAAGGTATTTAAAATATCTATCCTGACTTAGTCATTTAAGTGTTGCAAAGAACAGTATCCAATAGCCATAGCTCCTGGAAATCACCACGGAAATAAAGAAGTGATGATTTAGTGTCCAGAGAAATAATGTCAAGGAGCAGAACAAAACTGGTTCCATCTAGTCTGACAATAGCAGCTCTGCCTCAACTTTGCCTTTCAAGAAGAGTAAGCAGATACATTGCTGTGTCGTAACACAAGAATGTTGATGTTTTATTCACAAGACAATACAATTTTTCTTTTATTAATGGTACACTTAATGTGTGCTTGTAGATTAAGATTTTTTCATTCTGTATTTTAAGCTGTGTCAAAAATAAAACTGAGTGTGTGAGGTCATGTTTGGAAATCTAGAAAACATGCTTAAACCAAAACTGTATTCTTCACTCTTGAATGGCTACCATTTAAGCTGCAATATATCCTGTATTCTTCTCTCTTGAATGTGCTACCATTTAACTGCAATATATTCTGTAGACTGCAAGTTATTACTATGTTACATTCATATCTGTTTATATTTAAAGATAAATATGCTCATCTCTTTTAACTGGTTAATCCCATTTTGAAGTTTTATATGACCTCATTCTGTGTACCAGTTAAGTATCAGAGTGTGTGTTTATTGTTTAAAACAGATAGCCTCCTCAAAAACCCTTACACATATGTCTTTTATGGAAATTTTTCTTATGTTTCATATAACCCTGATATATTATGAAAGGAGCTTCCTACCCTTTCAGATGACCTTTTATCAGGGTGTGTTGTCCTGCCATCATTGCTTCTGTCTTCTGTCTCTTAGGTAGTAGAGCACATTAAATAATTTGTTGACAACTGAAATATAGAGTTATTGCATGTAAAAAGACAAATTTCAATATAATTTCCCCATTGTTTTTAATTACAGCTTCCCTAGCTAGTTTGTTCCTAATCTACTGTAATACAGAGTACAGAGGGTTTGTGTGAGCCATTGCTGAAGTACTTCAGGTGAATGCTTTTTGTTTATTATTGCAAAGAGCAGGCGCTGTTTGCACATGGGAAGCTGCATCTCAGCCCAGACCTTACAAACAACAGGTTTGATGCACAAATTCATTAAAATGTGCTAACATGTTTATTTATGTTCATTTAATTGTACCCTTTATTATGTATCAGGAAATAGCTTAGAGTTTAATTGGGCTAATTAATAATCAGGGAGTCCTACATTACACTACTGTAAATTTTTAGTCACTTTTGAATTTGATCCCCGAATATTTGTGTGCTAGATTTCTCTTTACCTTCTCTTGTTAGCTGTTGAAATTCCTTTTTCTTTTGTGAAGGTGCATGGTCATTCTCTTTATATTCATCTATCTGAACACAGGGCCTGAAAGTCCTAAAATATTTTTAATTTGTAGCATAGATTTTGGAGTGATTACTTCTCCAGAGAAGTATTTTTTAAATTTTAGTATAACATTCAATAGTAGCAAGTTTTATGTTTTAGAGAAATATTATCTAAGGAGAAAGAAAATTAATCTTTTTAGATGGTCTCAGCGTAATTTTATAAGCTAAAGGACCCTAAATTAGAGGGATGTGATGGAACACAAGGAAGCTCTAACAAATATTTTGTTTCTTTGTTTTTGCTTGAAAATTAGCATCATGCTGTATTAGCTGGCTTTTTCGCTTTCCTATGAGCTCCCTATTTGACGTCTTCTGAAGAGACCAGCGCTGTGAAACTGACCTTGGCTTAATTGTGTTGGCTTATAAAAACACAGAAAATTATCACCATCTCTGAACAGATTAGTAATAATGAGCTGGTACAAAATGACAAACTGCCTCACCCACAGTTAAAACGCAATTAGCTACTCTTGAGTTTCTGATGCTCTGGCTGTTCATTCCCTTTCATGGCTGGTATGGTTTTGGGTGGTTCTCTGTGTTCAGCGCATCACTTGTATAATTTTTAACGTGCTTTAACTTGTCATCGATACACTGATAACTTAAGCTGTAACCGGAGATTTGTCCTAGCCCGTCTCTTGTACCCACCCAAAAAATTCTGTAGGGCTTCTGACAGATAAGCAGTAGCAGATCAGAATTAGATAGCTGGAATGGTTATCGCTAGTAGCCGCCTGCCCGGCCGCTCTGACAGACGTTGCAGTCTCGAGGCTGGCATGGCTGACCTGGACGTCAACCACGGTAGTTTCCAGTCCAGCATATTAAGATGAACCACAGACAGAAATAACGTCCAGAAGAGCTGTAGGCTGGAGGTAATGTGTCAGGCTTCTGGGGTGTGGTTTGGAGATCAAATGCTGCTTGGCTTCTAAATGCAGTGCACATTTTGTCAGTAAAGTCAGCTTCATCCATCGGGGTTCCCCCGAGCCCAGGGAACACACGTGCATGTGCGTGGCAGGTGGGCATTCCTCAGGTGTGCAGTGGGCACTGGGCCTCCGGTGTGAACCTGACGGTGCTCCTTTTGCAAAATTATGTTTAGGAGGAGCCTGCGAGGACAGGCTGAGAGAGCTGGGGTTGTTCAGCCTGGAGAAGAGAGGGCTCCGGGGAGACCTTGTTGAGCCTTTCAGTACTTGACAGGGGACTGCAGGAAAAATGAGGACAAACATTTTAGCAAGGCCTGTTGCGATAGGCCAAGGGGTCATGGTTGTTAAACTAAAAGAGGGAAGATTTAGACTAGACATAAGGAAGAAATTTTTTTGCAATGAGGGTGATGAAACACTAGATCAGGTTGCCCACAGAGGTGGTAGATGCCCCATCCCTGGAAGCATTCAAGGTCAGGTTGGTCGGGCCTCTGAGCAACCTGATCTAGTTGAAGATGTCCCTGCTTATTGCAGGGGGGTTGGACTAGGTGACCTTTAAAGTTTCCTTCCAACCCAAACTATTCTGTGATTCTAAGAGGAAAGATTGGTTAACTTCTCAAAGCCAGCTGTGCCAGCAGGCTGCCAGGCTGTGCAAGGCCAATCCAGATGTGCAGATGTCAGCTGTGAAGACAAGCCCTTACCATCATACCCAGACACCCTGGCACCATCCTTCCACCCTCAGCGCTCCACTCCAGTCTCTTCCTTCCTCACCACCCTGCTGCTTAGCCAGTGAGGTGGTGCTCAGGTCAGGAGGACTACCTGATTCAAGCAGAGCTGCTGAAAACCCCCTTAGTTTCTCTCCGTCCTTCCAGACAAGTGGCTGTTGGTGGATGGGAGCCACAGCCAATGGTGGAGGAAGGCTGTGCCCTCCCGCTGGGCAGCAGTGCCAGCCCAAAGCGTTTGGTTATGGGGCTGCAGTCCTCCAGCTCGTTCACATTGATTCTCACACTCGGTGTAGTCATGGCCTGAGCTTGTGAACTAGAGGCTCTGCCCATATACAAGTTTTGTGTCATGCCAGGCTTGTGCCTTTTTTATTAGGTACTTTTTCACTTAAAGGCACGGTGTATCTGCCAAGTTGAATGTAGTTTGGGGAACAAAAGCAGCTTTGGGTTTCTGTGCTGTAGTTTCCCAAGATACTGCATGGTGTGTGGATAGACTCAGCGCCGTCCAGAGTTGTGTTAATTGTATGTTCTTGTTCACAACCAGAAATGTACTGTCCTAAACGCACTGTTTCTTTTCAAATGATACAGTTTCAACAACAGAAAGATTTATGTGTTAGAGATTTCTTTGCAATGCCCGCATCAGTGTTTTCTGCTTCATCTGCTTTGTAAGCATTTTGGCCATGGAAATGATGAAATAATCTTGGTTAAATAGCTGCTATATGGTCAAATATGTTGCTGATGCTTAAACAAAATTGCACAATAGTAGCATGAAAGAATCTTTATTGAAACTATGCTGCTTACATTGCTAAATGAGGCACGCTCAACCCATAAAACACTGATTTTACTTTTTGCTGTGCATTCACGTTTCTTCCCTCTTGTCTGTCTGTCCTGTGTGCTGAACATTGGGAGCACTCATAAACAGGGGAGGACCATCTGGCGGTTGTAGTGATGGCTGTACTGGCACACAGATACCTGGAAGTGAAATGGAAATCTTGTGTGAAAGTGTGGGGGAGCAGGGCTCACCTCCTTTCCTCACCACAGTTCATCTGTCTCCACCACTGCTCTCCCAGTATGGTTTGGGCTCTTGCTCTGGCAGTGGTATCTCTGGAGCCTCACAGCTCTGTGCCTTTTAGTTATTCTGGAGCATTGCCAGAGACTCTCCTGATGCAAACATTGGAAAGAAAACTGCTGGGGTTTTGTTTTGTTTTTTGTTTTTTAAACACTTTTTATTTCCATAAAAGCAGAAGAGAATTTCCTGGGACAAAGAAAAGGCACTTCTGTAGCCCAGGGGTGTTCTTTCCGCTCAGCATCACAGACCTGCTGCATGCAGTGAACATGGGAGGGATTCTCCAAGACATTTATAGCAGAAAATGTTAGGGAAGCTGAATGATTACCAGCTCTGCTATATGGAAATGCATATAGGTGGGAGTCTGTATACATTTGCAACACAATACAAATTTCGTAGGGAGTGTTCATGGAAATTGGACAAGAAGCCAAGGGGTAGAGAAGAGGAATTTTGTAGTAGGAAAAGCTTTTTCTAAAAAAAAAATTTTAAAAGGTTTAGCCATAAAACCCCAGTCTTCTGAGAAAGGTACTAAGGCGAATAAAATGTGTGCCTCATTTTTTAGATAGACCTGAGTTAGGACTGACAAACTAAATAACAATTGATACAAGAAAGTACTAGTTTGTAAAAGCCATTGTCTATGCTGTACGGTGCAAGCCATTTAGAGCAATCTGTTTGGCTGCACTCTGTGTATTATTTTGCTTCTATTTTTTGTTATGTGAACACTGATGCACAGTGACCTGAGTTAGACGTTTGTTAGATAATTTGACTTAAAGCGAAATTGCACAGAGTACAAAAGCTAGCAGTGACAAGGTATTTACTGTGGGAACATGCAAATCTCTGCAGATGTAGATTGGAGAATAGATTTTAAAAAAATTTGTCATTACATTAGCGTACATTGCACAATTCAAATGTGATTGAGAAATGAAAGGAGAACTCTCTTGTCCATTAAAATCTGGAATTCATGCTACAGCAGAAGCTCCATAACTGTCCTGTGTTATGACATATATTAAATATATTAATTTGTCTTACATTTTCTGCACAGTATGCATAGGAAGATGTGTAAAATAATATACAGTCATCAGTATTAGGTTGAAATCTTGTCAACAGCCATCTGAAACATGATATACTCTTGCCTACATTTTACTTTACTTGTATGGAAATTCAAGTTCTCAGGTGTATTCTCAGACCCCTCTTTGCTTCAGCAACATTACACAATTACAGATGAGAATGGTATTTATTCTGTATTTCAGTACCTCCTAGGAGAGCTAACTGAAAACAGTTCCTTCCTTACAGGGGTCACAGTCTTAAGTAATCTGACCTAACTTAATAACAGAGAGCATAAAGACAGCACTTTTCCCTACCAATCATCCAATTTCCCCCAACTCCCAGATAGTCCTCGGGTATTGCAGTAACTGTTGTGTCCTCATCTGGGCCCATTTTTAGGACTGCAATCAAAACTTAGCAATGCATCTGTGAAGTGACATGGTTTAGTATATATTTTTCTGGATTCAAAGATTTTATGTTACCTGATAAAATGGTCTAGGCTTGAGCTATTTGCTATACAAACAATATTTCAAAGAAAAAACAAGAAGCTGCTATAGTAACATGATTTTTTATTTTATATTCCTCTATGTATGCAGCACTCTGAAAACCTGGTGACACTGCTTGTGATTATTAAAGATTTCTTAAGATGAAAACCAACTAAGATAATTTTAAAATATTTACCATAAATCAAGAATTCTTTGAATTATGATTAAGGAGAACTAGATGTTAAAAAAATCTCATTTGCACATACCCTTTACTTCTCATCTGCACTTGCCCATGATAATGACATTGTGCTTGACAAAAATTATAAGGTACATATTTAATGTAGTTTTAATCGTCTCCTCATGTAATTTCACACCTGAAAATGAGAGTGTCATTAGCCAAGTCACCAATGTGCCTTCCCCATCCTTGATTAGGAAAACTCTGATAGTACGTATAGAAATGTAAGGGCTGAAGGTAGGGCCTTCCCTGGGATCCATCAGGTCAGGGCCTGGCAGCCATGACCTGTCCCACTGCCCCAACCTGGGGCATGTCCCTGGGGTAAGGTGATGGGCAGGATGTGAGCCTGTGGCATGGCATGTCACAGTGGACCCCACTGTGCCACTGCATTGAACTGGGAGAAACACAAGACCTTCTTATGGCTGGTGGAAACCCATCCCTTGTAGGTTGTTCCTTCGCAGGAGCTGGAGTGAAGGTGTTCCTTGTCTGCCACCTTAGCAGCTACATGGGTCTGCCCTGGTGCTGTGTCTTTTCTGTGGGCTCTGACCCAAGCACGTCATGGGTCAAAGTCAAGCCTGTGACTCAGTTGAGTTGTTGGCACTGACACAAATCCCTGAGCAGGCAAGTGCAGGGCATGTGGTACTGAGGGGGAATGTTTCTGCAGAAGATTTTTGGCCGGAGAAGGCTGCTTTGGTGGGGATGTAAAGGAGACTTTACATGAATGCGGAGCAGGGGACATAATTCTTGAGTTTTGTTGAGCAGCTCTGGCATTTCAGTGCTGTGGGCATAAATGGGCAGATCATTGCTGGCTCTGGGAAAGCAAGTGGGTAGAAGGGCAGAAAGCACCGCTTCCCCAGGCATGGCTACAGGCTGTCCCCTGTACTCAGTACTGGTGAAGCCACACCTCGAGTACTGTGTCCAGTTCTGGGCACCTCAATAGAAGGAAGATATCAATGTGCTGGAGGGAGTGCAGAGGAGGGCAACAAAGTGGTGAAGGGTCTGGAGCATAAACCTTATGAAGAGTAGTTGAAGGAGCTGGGACTGTTTAGTTTGAGGAAGAGGAGGCTGAGGGGAGACCTCATCACTCTCTACAACTACTTGAAAGGACATTGTAGAGAGGTTGGTGCTGGTCTCTTCTTGCAGGTAATTCGTGACAGAACGAGAGGGAATGGCTTCAAGCTCCAACAGGGTAGGTTTAGACTAAACATTAGGAAAGAATTTTTCACAGAAAGAGTGGTTGGGCATTGGAATAGTCTGCCCAGGGAGGTGGTTGAGTCATCATCCCTGGATGTGTTTAAGAGTTGTTTAGATGTGGTGTTGGGGGATATGGTGTAGGGGAGAACTCTGTAGAGTAGGGTTGATGGTTGGACTTGATCCCAAGGGTCTTTTCCAACCTAAATGATTCTATGATTCTATGAAAATACAAACCTGTACTCTGATACTACCTTGTTTTATGGAAAGATAAGTGAAGAATAAACCAGAAAAGATTGTCTGTGGAGGTGGTAATACAAGAACCTTTCCTTTATTTGCCTTTCCCTGTGGTGGCATAGCTGGCTGTGTAGGTGAGCCTGATGGTCTTCAAGGTCACCTTGGAGAGGCTTGTCCATTTGAGATGTGCTGTGATGGGAACCGTTGGCTCCTTGTTCTCAAAGAGACCTACTCAGGGGAGCTGCTGGTCCCTGCTGCCAGGCTGTGGAGGCTCGCTGTGTGGGCAGGATGATGAATGAGTGACAGCCTGCCTCTTGAATTTTGTGTAGGTGCGAAAAAATTTCCAGTGTTGATGAAAACTCTTCTCATAATGCCCCAAAGGACTCCAGGAAGAGACCTCCCTGTTTCTTTTCAGGTTGGAGACAGGTATATATGGGGAAGAAAGATCACAGATTAAAACCAACCCCACTGCCAAATCTCAAAATAAATGAGGTCTTTCAGTTGTCCCCACAGCTCCTAATGCAATTTAATTCAGGCTAGTAAATAAGGTAAGCTTAGTGAAATATTCTAACGTTCTGAGCTGGTGAACTGCATAGCAGATTTCACTACTTGTACATTAGAATATTGTGTTTGCCTCCTTTAGCTACAGCCATAAATAGAATCATAGAATCATCTAGGTTGGAAGGGACCTTTAAGATTATCAAATCCAACCATCAACCTAACTCTAATAAAAAACATCATTAAACTTATGTCCCTAAGCACCATACCTACTGGTCTTTTAAATATCTCCAGGGATGGCGACTCAACCACTTCCCTGGGAAGCCTGTTCTAATGCTGTCAAGAAATTTTTTTTAATATCCAATCTGAACCTCCCCTGGCACAACTTGAGGCTGTTTCTTCTCATTGTATCACTTGTTACTTGGTAGCAAAGACGGACCCCCACCTCACCACAACCTCCTTTCAGGTAGTTGTAGAGAGTGATAAGTCTTCCCTCAGCCTCCTCCAGGTTAATAGTAACTAGTTAAAGGGCACGGCTTCAGGCTTTGCCTTAAGAAGAGATGAAACGATAATTGGTGGATAAGCAAGTGAGCATGGGGGACTGCGAGAGTCTGGCAGCTCGGCAAATGAGACTGGTTTTGAACTGGTAACAATCTTCTTTCAATCAGTGCAATTTCCAGGCTGTCATCTCCCCTGGGCAGAGGAGGTGTCTGGGTGTTGTGTGGCCCTGAGCACTGACTCCCTGTCCTGTGCCAGGCTGTGGGCAGCGAAGACAGGCCTTTGACTCTGGCTTACAGCTCGGCTTCTTGCTCTACGTAAGCTGATCCGCTTTCAGTTTTGTTGGTATTCTGCTTGGCATTCTTTTTATGAAGTTTTTTTTTGTTTTGTAAAGACCTATTTATCCCTCCCTTCCCTGCACCAATGGAGATCGCGTGGCAGCCTGCCATCTTCCTTATTAACCAAGCTTTTTCCCAAATAAACATGTTCCTTGTGCCTCCTATTTATGAGTTACTTCCCATTATAAAGCTACAATCTACAATATTAAAAATAATACACAGACAGATGTTTATCAGAGGTTGAACAGGGTTTTATTGTACTGACTCTGGTATTTGTGGTTTATATTTCTTTAATCTCTTGCGAAGCGTGCTTCCTCCCACCCTCCTCAATTTACTACTTTTGCCTCTTATTACCCTTATAACAGGTGATTATGCCCATCGAACATATTTTCTTTCAGGCTGTTACATTTTGCAATATGAAAAGGAGTATAAAGAAGTATGATCACATACTTAAAATGGAGGTTTTATGTAAGACATAGAAATTAGACCTTCCAGAGATCTCGATCCACCTGGAGGCAGAGATTTTCGCCTTCTACTTCTGTGATGTCAGCGGGGTATTTGATCACCCTCTGCTGGCTGTACTGCCAGGGCTGCTACCAATGTTCTGGATTTTGGGAGGGTGCTTTTATGCTTGGGTTAAGTTCCAGATATCACTTAAAATTTCGTTTTGTGGGTTTGTACTGTGTTACTACAGTTTAGCTAAACTAGTTTGAGATCACTGGCTGCATATAGAGTTCTTTGGTTTTTATTCGAATGGATGGAATAGAACTCTGCCTCTGGGTCACATAATCATCTCAGACCCGTTAAATAAGTAGCTGTGACATGCATCGTAACAGGGGCCTAAACTACCATATTTTTTCAATATGACACTTTGTCGCTTTTTTTTTTCTTGGCCTGTGGTTGGACTTACATTACAAAAACAAACAGCGCTTAGCTATAATTAAAAATGCCCTACAGTAAGTGGGATGACAAAACAATGGAAATGCTGTTCATATGGATGAAGTCAAGTGTAAATGAAGTCTAAAAGAATTAAGTTGAATGCAAGGATAAAATTATCTTGTTGGGTAGGCACAAGAAAACCTAAAATAAGCCTACTCAATACAGCAGATCTTGCATTTCACAATAAAAGAAGTCTGATCAGAGGTTTTTTTTGTATCATGAGGCAAACCCATCTTTTGCTGTTGCAGCTGAAACATAACCTTCAATTAACAATTTGAAATGCAGTCATATATTAATGGGTATTTGTGTGTAGAGAGTTTATACATACCAGCATGTACCTTGAACACATGAACAATATACTTATTTATACTACCAGCATACTGTTTTAAAAAATGGGAAACATTCACAATAGTATTCTTAGTATTCCTGTTTTTCTAAGGTATTATAGTTCTACCTCGAAGTAAGTTTATTAAAACTTTACGTTGAAGAATCAGTATATTGGCAAGATAAAGTTTAAAATTATGCTGCAGACATAATTATGCCTTACTGTGTTTGTAATTATAAGAAGGGCTGTTTATTTTAGCCTCCAGTAGCTGTCATCTTGCTTCAGGTTTAGCTCTAGTCAGAGTCTTGCTGACCAACCTACTGATGTTTCACTAATTGCCACTTGAAAATGAAGAGGAAAACTGCCTAGCTTTGAAACATTATTCATGAAAGAAGGATCGTGCTGGCTTGTTTTCAAAACGGGAGCTTTCCCCCCCTCTTCTTGTCTAGACAAGCCAAGTACAAGACTTTGTACTGAAAAGGGCTCTCTGGTGTGTCATTAGGCACATTGGTCTAGTCTGTACTGGTCTGGATTTCCCTGTCAGAGTGTTTTGAGGTCACTCCTAGTATCTTGGTACAGACCTCTGCAGGTTTATTTACCAACTTTCAGTTGATGATACTCTAATATTTGCTTTTGATTATCTCCGTCAACCTGACTTTGATCCACCTTGCTTTACAATGATGGGTTCTCTTCTGGTTTTGGTAAAAGCATGCACTGTTTAAATGCATTCACTATGCAAACTACTTTAAGGTACTGAATTTTTGCTTACAAGTCATAAATACCTGCTGCTAAGTATGTTCCGTGATCAAAAGTATCTGTATTTTCATTGATGAATCTGTTTAATTAATTTGTCCCATTCTTTTGTTTTTCCTTTGAGCATTTCCTTCAGACTTCCAACAGAACATGATTACGCAGGCGAAGTTTTACAGTTTTGTGTCCTCCATTGGCTATTAAATTTTGTTAAATTTAGAAGTTCCTTTTGCACAGACATGTGTTGTGGGTTGATCCCGGCCAGCAGCTAAGCACCCGCACAGCTGCTCGCTCAATGCCCCTTCCCACCCCACAGGAAGCGACGAGAATAGGAAGAATTAAAGCAAAAAGACAGTTTAGTAAGTGAAGAAAAGTGGAGGGAAAAATCATGCAAAAGCAGTCACTCATCACCTCCCACAAATAGACTGATGCCCAGCCAGTCTCTGAGCAACAGGAAGACAAACTCCTGCTTTTTATTGCACAGCATGATGCTATATGGCATGGAGAATCCCTTTGGTCGGTTGTGGTCACCTGTCCTGGCTGTGTCCCCTCCCGACCTCTTGCCCACCTCCTGCCTCCTCCCTGGGAGTAGCAGGGTGAGGAAAAAAGGAAGAGCCTAGACACTGTGCAGGCACCGCTCAGCAATAGCCAAAACACTGGTGTGTTATCAACACTATTTTGGTCACAAATCCAAACCTCAACACCGTACGGGCTATTATGAAGAAAGGTCACTCCATCCCAGCCAGGCCCAGTACAGGATGACTGCTTTCTTGGCAAACAGATTTGGTGGGAGATCACAAGGCAAGATGATTTTGGCAGCACAGGCCATTTTAAAATCAACACAGAATTCCTGCGGTATTGTGAGCAACCTCCCAGTCAACGTGGGCAAATCAAAAGGGGATGAGAGGCCTGATTACTTTTTAAATTCACCTTGACAATACTGAATAATTGTGAATAATTCACTTTGATGGTGGTTCGCATGTCTGAGGGAAGGAGGAAGTACCCATAAAATTTTATGAGAAAGGTTGGTTGAGTCTGGTTTTTTGCATTCAAATTTCAATGTGCTCCATTATCTAGGACAAAAAAAGCCACAGTTTTTTTCTCTGGTTAGTCCGCTTATGGTAATGTTAGTTAAAGACCAGAACTTTAAGACTTTAATACAGCTACTAAAAATTCAATGCTTCATTTGGTCTTTTGTCTGAAGATTATATAATCTGGTGGCAAATAGAAACCCAAAGTTCATAGCTTTAATTGCTTTTGAGTTGACATCCTGCTTGAGCGCTTTATGTCAGCCATGGGGGGAAGCGAGGAAAGCTTTATATCAGGACTCAACACAAAGACACAGGAAAGAATTAAGTATTGTGGCCAAAGTAACATGCCGAATGTTCTAACTTCAAGCAATATGGTGTTTGATATTTGTCTTTCAAATAGAAACAGTATGTCCTTTACCACTCTAATTTCACCCTGTGTTATATTCCTCATTTAAGATCCAGGAAAGTTTGAGCCCATTCAAGCCACCTTTTCTAATCTTCCAAGGCAGCTTTGTTCTTTTCTTGTTTCAGTTTTTTATTTCATGAAGTTGCAGAAATGAGTTGTAATTATCAGACTGTTAATATTGAGACCAATCTTTTCAGTCTCCTTTCCAGAAGTAGCTGTTAATGACCTTCTTAGGTCCTTAGGTTTCAAAGGCTTACTCTGGTTATGAAATTTTTATACTCTATACTCAAAACAGAAAAACTAAGCCCTTAAATGCCTCTTCAGGTCTTTGTTGTAGCAGAGAAGGACAGGGTGACAAAAGAGGAGGGAAAAATATTTTGTTTGTATAGTATTTTATTGTACAATTTGAGTAATTCAAGTAGTATAGGGTTGGACTGAAAAAGCTTAAATCTCGAGGACCTTATTTAAGCGAATACTTACTGAATTTAAGTGCAGTTTGACCAAGTGGAATAGAAGGATAGATTTTTTCCACAGGAAATACTTGTTTTTCTTACAAAGTTTTTTTATGGCTTTTATTTATATTCCTATGTAGCATTTTATATGTTGCACATGTTGATGCATATATTTTTGCAGCAGCAGATTCTTGTTGGTACGTGTACCAAAATGCCATTAATACCATTGACGAAAAGTGTTCAGAGTGAAGTCTGCAAATCACTTTTACTTACAAGGCATATTTCCTTAGAAACATTTTTTTGTTCACTTTCCCAATTTATTTTTCCCCTTGTTCACTATTACCGTGCTTATGTTACACATCAGATACGTGTGTGTAAGTATCACACTTCAGTAACTGTTTTAGGGGCTTTTTAGAATAATAGGTACTGCCGTCTCAGTTCAGAGTAAGTCAAGTGCTGTAAGATTAAAAGGAAGTCTCTTGTGGATGCTGTTGAAGATGAACAAATGTTGTCTTTTTACTGGGAAGGGCCAGCGATCATCTCTCTTAAGCAGAACCAGCCAACTCAAACTGCAGCCCTCAGGGAAGCCCAGGAATAGCATTACTTTAGTAAACTGCATGTGAGTGTTTCTTGGTTTTAATTCTGTCTGCTTTGCCTTTCCTTGTAAATGAGAATCACCAGAATTTGTCAACATGCTGGAAGTCTAATCATTAAATTATAATTTGTCTAGATATAATATGTCCTCTGTTCTATGTGTGTAGTGTATTTAACTTTGGAACAAGCCTAGTGAGAAAGCTTTTTATAATTACTTGAATATTTTTGTGAACATTTCTTAATTACATCTCAAATACTTGCTATAAAGCTTTGTTTTCTGGCAGTGACATTTAAATGATCAGTTTAGCAGAAGGGCAATGGAATTTTAATTATTGGCCATAGTAGACATCCTTAGTACATTAAGCCTTATTTAAATACTGAGGTATTAGAGCTTCAGACAGAAGACAAGTCAGTCAGACTGAAGCCCTGTCTGACTGGGCTCTAAAAATTAAAGAAAAAACACCCAAGATGACAAGGCACTGGACTATGGCTCCTATAAAAAGCTGCCACTGGTTAGCACTTAGTGAATCTTGACCAGTAAACAAAAGGCCAAGGATGGAGTTAAGGTGACCCCTGTCTGAGGGGGTAACTGCGTAGCTCTCCCGTCGGTGCAAAATTGGAGTGGGTGACAAGTAAGGAGATTTTCCTTGATGTTTGTTTTTTAAGAACTAGATACCCTTCTAGCGGGGGATCTTACAGAGGATTAATTAGCCAGCCTGCAACCTTTTGCAGAGAAAGGAAGAGAAGAAAGAAATTGAGGCAACAATGGTTTTGTTTAAATGCTTGGTCTCGTGGGAATCGTTCTCATGACTGATCCATATTTAAGGGAAACTGCCTTTCTTGCAATGAACCAAACGTACAAAATACGGCATGCCTGCTTATAGTGTTCAGACACTTTATAGAGATTTTAGAAGTTTACTGACTTTGTAAAGCAAACTGGCGTGTGGGAGTTCAACGCGCAGACTGAGTGCTTGATTGTAATTAGTTGGGAGACTGGCAAATTGGCTTTGGGAAGGTAGTTAAGGAATAATTGTCTGTGTCTGGACAGGATTGTTCCTGGTTACAAATTATACTGTTGCCTTACAGCTGATGTTGTTTTACATTGTGCAAGACTTTTTTTAATGTGCAACAAGTATTATTTTTATGCATAGTGCTGTCTTGCCCCAAAATACGAAGGTGCCGCACAAACTTGCGTGAGAACTCAGTCTTTGTTCAAGATGAATTGCAATCAACATGAACTAGAAAAATATTTCCCCAAATGGCAAATCTGGTTTACTAGTGGATTGATTCTGGGGATCTGGAACATGTCACGTATACATTTATACATGCAATGCTTACACATTCTATAGTTTTTATTTTCAGTATAAAGTTCCAAAGACCTATCCACCATGATAACATCTACTTGAAAAAGATTGCCTCTAATATCAGTCATTCTAGCAGTGTAGAAGGTAAGCACCAATTTCCTCACTTTTTTTTTGTTTTGTTTCTTTTTTGCCTTTCAGAGTGCAAATTCACCTGTGCCAGTGGTAAATGCTTGTATCTTGGTTCGTTGATTTGTAACCAACAGAATGACTGTGGGGATAACAGTGATGAAGAGAACTGTCTGCTTGTAACAGAGCATCCACCTCCAGGCATCTTTAGCTGTAAGTACCGGCTCTTTGTGTGCATCCGTGTATGTATGTGTGTCGAATATGTCTGCTTACCTCAGAAATCAGTCTGTTCAGAAGCTTGATCTGCATTGTGATATCTGGGGGGGAATGAGACAGAGGAAGTAAATTCTGTTTTTCTCTGAAGCAGCAGTGATTTGTAACACGCTTTCTCTAGGTTTTTTAAACCTGGAAAGTTGTGGTTATTCAAAGGGGGTTTGTGCTGCAGGTATTGGTGTTATAATCATATGGATCTTGTACGGCTTCTGAGAAAGAGAGCGTAATATATAAATGATTAAATAATTTGTTTTCCAACATTCTAAAAAACATTTGATGCTTTGTGTGACAGTCTTAGTATGTTGTTAAGACTACTAAGAAAAACTATTGTGGGTATATGTTTAAAATAGCTTTAGTTGCTATTCTTTGGTGCATAAATATCTCTCACATAGTGCCAGAGTTTATCATCACCAGAATTGCTCTCTTACTGTTTTGCCCTTAGTGATGTACACTGAAATCAAACTTTGGGGTTTTTTTTTATGTTCTGCAATAATTTATTTTGAAACCACAGTTTAGCTTTCTGGGTGGGGGAGAAACTTCCCAATAATGCTTCTGGTCTACAAGTGCAATAGAAGTGCTGTTATATTACTTACTTCTTTCCACATGGTTTGGTTCTGCCAATACTGACATCCCTCAGCACGCTGTTTCACCTCAGGTTGTGACTATGCCTTAGGAATATCTGTGTTACTTATGTTGTTATTAGTAATAGGAATTAAAAGTGGCACGTATCTGTGATTTTTGTACAAACACATGTGCCTTTAGGCAGGACAGAATCACTGGAGTGGATTCATAATAGAAGATGAAGTCAGGTGTTGGATATGCACCTTTCCTTCTCTGCCCTCTAACTTCCAGATGAGCATCTGTCTAAATGTTATATGCTGTAAATATTTTTAAATCTTGTACTTTGTGGTACTTTCATACCTCTGCAGCGATTTCAGAGGTTTTGAAATAGTAATGGCCTACATATGCTTTTCTATAATTTCATTTTATTTTTGTTTTGATTTGATTTTTGTAGTGAAACTCTAAAGCCTCAGGACTAGCCATACGCTTTGGTAATGGGTCCAAATAAAAATGTCACCTGTATTTGCCCATGAACTTATGCTAACCTTGGCTTTTGAGTTGTAAAAATGTTATGTCTTATTACTTGTGTATGCATACCTTTAAAGTTCAAATAGAGTATTTTTGACTGAGAATACTGTACAGCTCTTCTCTTAAGGCAGGCCAGCAAAACCATTTGTTCAAAAGGAGCAATGAAAACCACTGTGGTAGAAGACGGAGGCAAGGACAGGTGGGGGTCCTGTGTGTCTGCAGTGTGATGGCCACAGCCTATGAGTTCCTAGGTGGAACTCTGAAAGTCTCCTTCAGCTTGAGGTCTGATAGCCGGGTCACCGTTGGTTTTTCAGTACCCCTCTGTCCCTGTGGCAGTCGTGCAGTAACCACAGCAGTGTGTTGGCACCACATGCTGGCCTTCTCCTCAAGAGAGGAGACTGTAGAAATGGTTACTTGCATGATCCAGGATCTGCAAACTTCCTGGTCTCTCCCTAAGCCACATCCCTCCCTTCAGGCAATGCAGTAGGTCTAGAACATGACGCCTGAAAAGGAGCAGCGCTGGTGAGCTGGTGGGTCATCCTCCTCACCTCCAGCGGCATCAAGTTTATCTGGACCAAACACAACAAAACATATCTGCAAAAAGCCTTCAATGGCAGGTTTCCTACCGCTTGCACTGGAGCTTCAGTTGGCATGTTTACAGACCTGAGGACTGTTACCACCCATCTATCAGTTACCTTTTGGGAGGGTTTTAAAAACAACCACTTTAAATAAAAACAAGTCCCTTCACATAAATTGTGTTTCCTTAAATCAGTTATATTTGTTTATTTTTTCTGACTCCTAAAATATGGTGTCCAATAGTCCTTCTACTGCAGATCTCCCCAGTGCTAGTGAAAAGGAATAATGAGGTGAACAGTCCTTCAAGAACTGTATTTGCTGGT
This sequence comes from Gallinago jamesoni, assembly GCA_025769975.1. Classification (NCBI taxonomy): domain Eukaryota; kingdom Metazoa; phylum Chordata; class Aves; order Charadriiformes; family Scolopacidae; genus Gallinago; species Gallinago jamesoni. The sequence continues at coordinate 99,165,015 of JAOQGH010000012.1, read as the reverse complement.
TTTGTAATAACATTGCGAATGAGTTTGTACAGGAAATATTTGATATATTGCTAGGAGCATTCGGAAATGTTTAACTCTTTGCTTACCTTGTGGCAGAGAGAGCGGTTCATTATTTGTTGCATTTGGGGATATTGCTAGTGACAGTACTTTTTCATTGCAGTCGGGGCTGTGTGACAACTTCTGTTTTAAATAAAAAACCAAAACCCAGTAACCCAGTGAAACAGGGTCCTAATGGTGAAACAAAGAGAATGAAGATCGAAGCTAGATGGAAAAATAATACAAACAGAAACAGTGTTTAAAACAAATGAGGATTAGTGGTATTTATCACGTTCTGGCCACAGTAGAAATCAGTGCCAATTGGTAACAGGAAAGAGCATTATTATGAATGTGGCAGTTGGTTGTATTGACTTATTCCAGCCTTAAAAAAAAATGTTACTAGAATACTTGTTGAAGTGAGGTCCCCAGGCCTTAGAGGGATGACATGTTGAATTAAGGAGCTTGTGCATGCTTTGCTCAAATGATTTTAATGGGGATCCCAACAGAGTACACCAGAGTATGCGCACTTGATGTTGCAGCTGACAAGGCTACCTTTCAGCACTGGACTACATATATTCATTGGTCTCTAATTAGTGACAAGAAGGTAATACAGCACTATAAAAAGAAAACTAATGTTAAAAAAGTCACTTGAGGAATTTTAAAGCCATAATTTCTTTCTGGTCAGTGTTACACATCAGCTCTGTTCCTGCACCTTCTTGCTTGTGTACGGTTCTTGAACGGTCAGGAAACTGTTGAAAGGAGCCACGTGTAAGTGTGTGCTGGTCTATGTCCAAGCAGGGTGGCCTGTTCCTCCCTGGAACTGGCCTTGTATTTACCCACAGCACATTGGCGCTACTGTGGTATGCCTTCCCTTCTGCTGTGTCTTCAAAGAATCCCTTTCTCTTACTGTATTCAAAGCTTCTGTCCTCCCATGGTGGAAACAATATTCATCTCATTTCACGGTGATACATACACTGCCCCCAAATGATGTCTAAATAAATAAATTTTCATATGGAAGTTCTGCTTCAGTTTATTTAAGCAGCATGTGCCATGTTAGCGGTAGCCCGTATTTCCTGGCTACTGAAGCATTTCTCAATTGTGTTCTTGCCAGCAGCCAAATCCAGAATGTCTCGTTGGAGCTTATTGTTTAGTTTAGTTAAGTTGCATGAGCAGTGGTATAGAAAGATATTTTTTGTGGGTGACCTGCTCCCTGGATCTCGTGATTATAGCAGTCGCTATCTCGTTGTGTTAGAGGAGTTTAAATCTCCCAGACCTGGTGTTCCTTTCTCCTTGCTGTTCTTGCTATCTGGCTCCAGTGGGAAGGCTGTTAATTCAGTCTTTTAAATGTTGTTGCTGGACTCAATAAGACGTCTCACTTACTTATGCAAAGTTAAACAAAGCGTGTCTTTTTGTGGCCCTGTGGTTGTATCAATTTTCCTCTGCTGACTTGTAGGTAGAGTTTCCTTCTGCTGCAACATGGGCCGTTTAGTCTGTACAGCACGGAGAAATTGGAGGGCAGCCGGGGAAAATCTGCGCCAGCTCCAAGGTGTGTTAGAGTCTGGTTTTAGACAACCCAAGCTGCAGCCCAGCCAGTTGGTCAAAATACACGCTGCGGCGTTTAAGCTGAACATGTTAAAATGGCTTGTGTGGTTTACAGTGAGATTTTAAACACAGGATTGATGATGTATGTTGAAGCGGACCTCCCCCTCCTCGGTGAGGACGCAGGGGCTACTGCACGTTTCCCCACAGGTAGCCTCCTGCTTTGATTTTCATTAACTATGAAGAATTATTGATTGAGATAATGGAGATGACTGTTCTTTTAACACTCCTCGGAGGTCGAGGGTGTATTTAACGGCGCAAAGCCATGATGGGAAAAATGAGATGAAGAATAGGATTTTAAACATTGCAGACTTGGCCTTGGCGGCAGCTTGCCGATCCACGTGACCTGCAAAATTTGGACTCGGAGGAATTGAAACAATGTGCCTGCTTCTAGCAGGACACAGTTCATTTGTTCGAGCTTTTCCCTTTGTTTCGCAACAAATGATCAGCCTCCCTTGTCCTGCTAAAAGTAAATTAGATTTTGAAATGGGAAGTGTTGTCTGTTGTCTGTTTGCGGACTGTGGTATCCAAGCCATGGCTAATTGAGACGGGTTTGCAATGGTGGAGATTTTAGTTCTTTCATTGTTTGGTGGACAACATTGCTGGTAGTTACCTCTGCTGTGATCTGTACGTGTTCGTGGGCATATGAAATATAAATATTGACATGCATGAGAATTTGAAGAAGAGTAAAAGAAGGGAGAACTAATCCTTCTTGTCATGTGAAAATTATGTCTACATCAAATTTCAAGTTGTCAGCATTGATGGAGGTGATGTGTCGTGGCTGTTTTGGCATAGAAGAGTTTGCTGTAGGAGTTCATTTTCCTCTGCAAGGTAAAAAAACCCAAACAAATCAAATATATAGCTCTCCCTTTCACCGCCCCCACCTACTTCTGTCAGCTCTGAGCCTTGTAGGGATCTGCAGGGGGTTGGAGAATGATTCTGTTTTAAAAACAAAAAGCTCAATCAAAGGAAAATATTTTGTTTAAAGAGACCTTTGGCATCCCCCTCTGACTGTGACACCGAATTTGCACAGATAAAAACAACCGCTTAGATTTACATTTTGATTGTGCTTCTGCTTTCATGTGTGCCGGGCTGGCCCACTTCAGGTGAAATTTATCCATTTCTTTAAATATTTAGCAGTCTAGCGTTGATGTTAATGAAAGTCTGGCACTGCTATTTTGAGCATTGCAACAATGATAGTAATTTTCAGTGTCAGATTACTGCTTCTCGGAGGAAAAGGGAGATGGGAGGAGGGAAGAGCGGAAAAAAAAAAATAAAAAAATAAATTGTTTCGCGTCTAATAGAGTTTGTCATCAGCCTGGCTGTGCCAGACAGATGGATCATGAATACTGTCTAGACGCTCTCTGCCTGAGTGGAGCTGTGGTCTCTAAGGACAAGCAATGAGACGCCGGCTTAAGTGACTGGGGAAAGTCAGGACGTGCTCCCCTCTCATCAGGCACCGATCCGGGCTGATCCTGCCCCACCGGGCGGGAGGAGAGGGACGAGCCCCGCTGGTGCTGGGGGCCGGTCAATACCGATCTCGGCTGAAACTTGGCTATTAACGGGGCTGTAGCGGGGAGGGGGGAGAAGGAGAGGGATGGTGTTCCGACGCTATTGATTTCACCGCCTCTGCCCAGGGACCGCGGGGTGATGTGGCTGGGAGTGTGGAGCTCGGGAGGGGGTGGGTTGGGGAGCCATCATCTGGCCATAAAGCACATACACAGAACTGCTCGGTCACCTGTGTTGATTGATGGGTTTAGTCGCGGTATATGCTTGAAAATGCTTATTTTACTTGCTTGGTTTTTCTTGGTTTGGCCCACTTGTTCAGAAGGATTCATTTCTTCTCCTTACCTGGGGCTCCGTACGTCCCCGGCTGTTAAGATGAGGTTAGGTGAGGCTGCCTGCAGTTTGGAAAGGAGAAGCTCTGTTAACCAGGTGAGACCCATAGCCTAGGGCAGACCTTGCACTATTTAGTGATCTCTCATGATGTTACTTGTCCTTTCTCTGTCACTAAGCACAATTAATGATAAGGAAATAAAAAATTCTGATGTAAACGGAGTGATACATATTTTTTGACTGGTGCAGTTATAACAAAAAACTTGATTTGGTACATATGCTAACATATTTAAAAACCAAGAAATTCTCTGGGTTTCGTATTACAGAGTGAGCCATAGAATTCTGGATTTTACTTCTCTATGTATATAACTAAATACTAGATAGATATTTTTATCCACAAAACCCGGTTGGTTTTCAGGCTACAGCGCAGTCTTGTTTCTTCAAGTTCTATAAGCGCGTTCTGTGCTTTGTTTTGAAATAATTTCACCTTTGCATATTTTTGAAGCCCATCATGGAACATTAACAACATGAGCTCGATAATTTGCAAAGGAAAAGAGCAAAACATTAAGGTGACTTTTGTGTTTTCCTTTAATATTTTGTATGTGTTTTTAGAAGTACTGTATTTCCTGGTGTTTAATAAATGAAGTATAATGCTAGTCCCATGAATTCTGTAACAAAACTGCAGTGGAATTCAGTAATGCTAGAGTTTACACATTCTTCATTGGGAGCCTCACAGTACTAGCAATTCTGACAAGCCAGACACACCTGTACGTGGCCAATAACAACCATAAAGGATGCTGGTACAGCATCAGGTATTTGCATCTGCTTACAAACAGGGCTGAACTCAGCTCCTAGTAAGGAATTTCCATTTCACAAAGTTTCCAGCTGAACATTAATCATATTTTTACAGTTAATGAGAAAGTGAAAAAAAAAAGCTCACAGTGCCCTGCACATGAAAATATGAGCATTTCAGTAGCTCTGAAGTGCTGTATTACTCATTTGCAGAGTATGTCAGTCAGCTGTATCACCTTTAATCAAGATCTAGAAACAGCATTTGTTAGAACTGTTGGTGTTTGTTCTTCATACATGTTTCAATTCCTGTTAGCTTTTAGGAAGCTTCACCTGGTACTAAACGTTATGGTTTAGTACGATTATGTCTGGTAATTCTTTTGCTTTCTCCTATTTCCTTTTGTCTGCTACTGATTTTTACAGATGCAAAAGAAAAATTGAAGCGCTCAAAGTGTACATTGTATTAAAATCTTCATTCAAAGACTGATTTTTATGTATCTGAGAGAGTGCCTGAACATCAGGCTGGAAATCTCAGTGCAGCAGTGCCAGGCATGATGTCACTTTCTGTCTTTTAAGTATGCTTGGCTCTGCAATAGACAGGAGCTCCTTGTGGACCACTATGAGGCAGGGAGATGGCTTCCTGCAGACTCTGAGGGCACCCTTCTTCAAACTGTTTTCTCCACCAGAAGTGCATGATAGCAAAAATATTTCATCAGTGCAGGCCTAAAACTAAAGTACAAAAACCACAGCACAGTGTCATACCATGGGCACAATTCTCCCCCTAGAGAGAGGAAGGAAATAAACTGTGAGCCAAATATTTTCAGACATTATTTCACATACAACTAGTAGGTGCTCAATCACAACATCAGAAATCATGTAGAGTGGAACTGAGTGACTCTAGTTCTATTATTTTCAGTCCACACTAGTAAATATTGTTCATTGCTGTCCTTCCTCTCTACGTTTTGATTTGCAGGGGTCACACTGTACAGAGCACTAAGAGCTGCCTGGCTAAATCTCTGTAAGTTTTAGATGCAGTTCAGAAATCCTCCTGTGTGAATTTTAAAGCCACTGCTCTCGCTGTCATTCATTCAACCCACATTGGTAAATGCTCATTAGGAGCACTGCCTTTGTGCTGTGTTTGCACTTGGCTAATACTAGCTTAGAGGAGCAGCCACAAACTATTTCTTCTGTAAAGCACTGGAAGCTGTTCAGATGTTTAGGTAGTATGAAGATTACTTATAATTTCATATGGTTTAGTTTTTCAGAGGACATGCTTCGAGGCAGCTTTTTTTAAAATAAAAAATAATTTTAAAAAACTCCTCACAAAAAAAGAGATGTACAGTCAAACTAAACAACCTTCCTTCTCTAGGAATGCTGCAGACTCTGATGTTTGATTACTTTTCATTCTGCAGTTGCATATTTGACCCTTTTATCTCCAGAAACTCTTTATCTCCCTGAGGAAATTAACCACCTTAATTTTTCTTAAGCAGGCTCCCTTTCTCCTTCTCTTTTAAAGTAACAGCTGAGATGAAGGTGAATTGGGAGTTTGCTTGTATGTTATCGTGTAAATAAAAGCACACTGAAAATTTTCTGTCTGAAGTTTCTATGTAGCTTAATATATAGCATCATGTATGTGCTCAAAAAAAATCCATGGTTTTCATGGATCTCTGTGACCTGTATTGTGTGTGAAATTATGTTTTTCCCTGTCATGTAGTGTTTAACCAAAGCATGTTGCTTTGGCCATTAGTGTGCAGCTATTTTTCCCTGCCTGGAAAGCCTGAGAAACCCTATTTTCTCCACAGTTTTGCAAGTGCTTGAAACCAGCATAAGCCAGTATTGCCTCTTGTGGTTACTCCCTCACTTGTCCTTGTGCAAATGTTTGTGCGGCCACACAGGAGTTGGGCTGGAGACCTGGTCTGATTCTGATGAACTCGGAGAAACATCCACTTTGTTTTGGCTGGTGTCATATCTTTGGTTCTGTTCTCAGCTCAACTGTGCAGACTCTTGTGCTGGCACAAAGTAGAAGGCACTACAAGTGGCTCCATTCAGTGGTGGTTCATCCTTGACTGGTTTAAGGTTTCCACAAAACGGTTGTGTTATTAAATGCCTTAGTCCTTGCTGTGCTAAAGTATATGCTTAAAGATTTTCCTCTGAACACAGGAAGCTAATTGTTGCTTTCCCCCTTCTCCCCCATTCTGGTCTCATCATTTGTCCCTTTTTGTTACAGAGAAATGAAGCAGAAGAATGAAGCATCAGAAGGGGTCTCTTGTGATCGGTCATGGGTTTGGGTTCATTTGGAACGAACCCATGCTAGTAGAATGTAATATAGCATTTCAATAACAAAGTCCAGTTTGGCTTAAGACGTGGGTCTTTATTGGAATAGTGTTAGCTAGTTAAATGAGTTCATAGGAGCCAGCTGTCCTGGGTCAGATCAAAGGCCCAGCTAGCCCAGTATTGAATCTGACACTGGCCAGTGAAAGAGTATAAGCAAATTAGATAAACAGTTTTGCTTTTCCCTGTAAACCTGGTTCCTTAGAGGAATGCTGCACTGCTCTGCATGAAGAGCATGGGATTTCTGTCCTCCTGAGAGAATTTGGCATTTACAAAGGGCAGGAACTGAGATAAAGAGAAAATGTTTCATTTCATAAGTGTGAGAATGAGAGAAGAGCCATCAACCCTTCTCTAACCAGTAGATGTGTGGGCACGTTGGTTTCATCTATATTCAGCACATACTTTTCATGTTAAGGCATTTTGAATGTAGGACGCAAGCTTGGAAGTGCTGAATTCATGTCAACCTGAAAGACTATTAGCCTGGATCTTTTCACTTATTTTGTGAGAAACAGTTATTTTTAATTTTTCTAAGCTTACTGTTTGGTTTGTTTTTTTTTTCTGAGGGGTGTTGGGAGTTTTTTTGGTCAGGATTTGTGGACTGTGTGACAGCTTTATATTTAATAGTGAACCAAGTTCATCTTGCCAAAGTAGGCTTAAATTTGGCTTGACTTTAAAAAAAAAATTGCTCACACAAAGCCTACTGCATGTAGGAAACACAGTTGTCACCTGTGACTGTGTATGACACAGGTATCAGATACCGTGGGAGTACATGTGTGTATATTACAGCAGGCTTGCACTCATTTTTGTTTTATTTCCATGCATGTTATGTGCAAACGCAAGGAGTGAATACAGACTGGTTAGCATTAAGAAAAATACCAGCAACACAGAAAGATCTGCACCTCAGCTCCTATGAAAACATAAATTGGGATTTCTATGTTTGTTTAAAATCACCCGCTCTTTTAATTATAGGCTTAGGATTAAAATCAAGGGTAAAATATTTTTTTCACATTGTGTTTAGACCATAAATGAAACAGTTGATCAACTGTTTATACTGAGCCACTGTTGGGAGGTAAAGGAAAACAGGTCAGGAGAGCAAGTTGTTAAGTTAATTGTGTTTTGTATGTGATGGATGACTTTTCTCTAACTTACAATACAGTCTAAGAGGCTGGAGAGAGATGTATGTAACTCGGCGTTAGTCCAACCATACACGATAAGATCGCAGCCCGACTTACCTTTCTAGCAGTATTGCCACACTGGTAGCTTCCTCTTTCCTGCTCAGATTTCTTCCTTCTTCTTTCCTTCTGTTTCAGTATTGCTGTGTAATAGCTTCATAAATGTAAGACAGATTAAGGACCTGGGGGGTGTAGAGATAATAATGACGCACTATGTGAATACTGAGTCTGGCACCTAGTAGCACCTTGATAGAAATAGAAAGCTGTGATCACAGTATTAAAATATGCTAACAAGCTGAAGGAGCTAATGGGCTGAATTTTTACAGTGCAGATGTTCATCCGGCACTTGTGCTGAATGCAATAACAAATGTGTGGGGGCTGATGGTGATATTATTGTGTTCTTGGCAGCACAGTCCTCCAAAACAATCTTCCTTTCTTTTATATTTTACCAAGATTTAGAATGTTCTTTTTTTGTGGTCTAAGATAGCAAATGCAAGTATGTATAAACAAACCGGTATGACTAAGGCTGGCTGGGCTAGGGTTATCTTTTATTCAAACGGGGTTCTGTTAGAATGGATGCATCCCTGTATGTGGTGGTGGGGATCCCTAACTCTGTTCTTGGGTAGTTCATGCTCTACATTTCCTACATTTCAGATAGTTTTTTTGGTTTTGGTTTCAAAACCCAGCTCATCTGGCCAGAGTAAACCATCTGCTTTGAGAAACTGTAGAGAAATGGTCTGATGTAAAGGCCAGCTCCTTGTGTTTTCCAGAGGAGAGTCGGTAGTCTCCTGGAGAACAGACGCAGTGGCCTGTATTCAGTACCTCAGCCTGGCCACCCATCTCATGGTATTTCACGTGTTCAGACTCTACCTTTGTGTTCAATGCTTTGCAGCTAATGCCAGGAATGATGTGGCTGCCTCGTAGAGCTTTTCAGCTATTTCCGTAAGAAGCGACCTTGACTTCTTTCTAGCAGATTCAGATATTCCTTAGCTCTTCTTTTTTTTTCCTCCCTGATAAAGATTCTGGCTTGTTTGTTTTAATTACCAAGATGAAGGGTGTATGTGTCTTGTGTTTGTATTAAGCTCCAGCTCTCACTGTGAATACCTGTCAGTTTTGATAGGGTATTACAATGTAGATGATCAGTCAACTGGCCACTACAACACAGGTTTCAAAGCACATCATCTTTTGACTAGCCAATTACATAAAGTTTGGGGAAAATAAATTATACTGATGTTAGAAAACTAAAGGAAGGACTGAAATGATACGAGAAATGGAAGACTTGGTGATCAGTGAATAATCCCACCAACAGTTCCAACTTTGCTTGGCATCTCTGCCACAGATTTCCAGGGCAATCCTGATGAAATCATTATTGGTTTTCTTCCTTAATTTCTTTATTTATAAAATGGAGATGATGATGTTCATCTACTTTGCAGAAGTAATAAAATAAGATGAAATTTTTACATGGCTGAAAAACATGCAAAGAGATGTTAAGCTGTAATAACCTCAGAAAAATGGGTATTATACTGGAAAAATGTAATGATAAGCTGACAGTGAGAATTTTAAAATTGTTTAGAAAGTGTGTGCTTTATGATGTATATTAACATTAGCACATACTGTCCAATATGAACAAATTTATCTTTAATTTTTCACTAGTATGACAGCATCTACGAGCAAGGAAATGGATATGCTAAATAGTTTCTAAGTAGGTACATAAAAAGTCTATTTGCATAAAAATATGACCAGAGACAGAAGAATAGGAATGAGTTTCATCAGTCAACTATAATTCCACAATTGAAGCAGAGTACCTTAAAAAATGGTGAATGTAATGCGATATAATGATATTCAGTTGTGTGTTAGAGAAGTCTGAGGAGGAATATCAGAAGGATTTAATTGAGTGAGGTCAGCAGTCAACAGAATGATGGATGAAATTCAATCTTGATTAATGCAAAGTAATTCATACTGGAGGGCAAAGTATGTGCTATTAATACACTTTATTGGATCCTAATTAATTGTGTAATTTCAGGAAAAGGACCGAAGCATCACTATGAAGGGCTGAATGAAGACCTCTTTAGAGAATATAGTTGTGGTCAGATAAAATATTTTGAATCAATAAAAAAATAGGATGTGATTTGTTATGATGCTGTTACATAAATCAGCACTCCACCTTTACCTAGAGTGTTGTGGTCAACTGTTGCTGCAGCACAGAAACATGCTGCAGATGTAGAAAACATAGGAAAGCAGTAGAAAGAAGTTGTGAACAGACTTTAATATGAATAGAGACCAAAAAGTTTGGAATTATTTACTTTTGAGTATAGGTAAAGAGTGGGGAAATAAAGAGGTGCACAGGACTATGGGCATTGAACAGAAGGTTGGTGAGGAATTTAGGCTGTGTCATAAGATTAGAAGATTGCTCAGTGCAATTCAAAGCTGATAAAATAGAAATTTTTTCATACATCCTGTCTTCAGGCTATATGCCTCGTTACCATGCAGTATCGTTGAGTCAAGGATTTAGCAATATTTAAAGAAAGGAAGCCTCTGAACACTGAGTCCACTTGTGGGTAATCTATCCAGAGAGGAGTAGTTAGGAAATGTATAAGGCTGAAGTTCCAGGCATTATTTCTGACTGTAAGAATGGGTTAAGAGCTTGAGAGGACATTTCCTCAGTCCTTTGGAGAACTGAACGTCCTCATCCAGGAGGACAGCGCGTAGGTTTCCATGTGTGGTGTGAAACTGGAGTCTGTAGTAAATGGCTTGGAATAGTGTTTGTGTGAAGCTGTGATCCAAGTCCTTATGCACAGTTTCTCGGACTTCAGTAATTACTGATATTGCATGTAACAGCCTTCCGTCACGTCTTCTAAAGCAGAAATCTGGACTGTCTTGTGTATCTGTTTTTTGTAGAAGGTGGTTATCTAGCAAGGCTGGCACATTGAGTTGCTCAACAAGTGAAAACTGTGGTATCTCTTCCAGCCAGTGCTGGATTACCTGTTGCACACCAGGCTCTAGCCCTGGGAAGCGTGTTGAGCACATCCCCAGTGCCCGAGATCACGCTGACGGGAAACGTGTACTAGGAATTGCAGAGGAAGCCGGTTTAAGCAAGCAAGGTTTAGAATTAAATGTGTTGCAATATGGGTTGGTATTTCATTCTTTGAAGCTTCCTACAGCTTCCTACAGAAGTCCATTAGGCTCATCTAGTTAATAAACCAGACCTTCAGAAATGCCTGCTCCTTCAACATAATGTACTGAACTCTGTATGTAAATGTTCAACAGTAGCAGACAACATTTGTGGATCTTCTCTTCTTGCAGGAGATGATAACAGTTTCTTTGCTTATTGCAACACAAGCTATCCATTAATTAGGACTTTCAGAGAGAAATGTGTGTAGGCTGTGAACATGCAGAGTGATGCAGAGAGGTGGGAAACAGATGTGTGGTCATATATGCACCAGCCAGCCATTACTCAGATACCATCCATCTGCTAATTAGCGGCTGGAATGTTGAATAACACTGGTGTTCGTGCGATTGCTTGAGTGCAGTCCTGTGTCTAGGTTTCACGCTTGTCTTAATCTCTACATGGTACTGTAAGTAACATGCTTCAATTAAAATTGTTTTGAAAGCGATGTATCTAGAACTTCCTTGCTACAGCAGACTAATTTCTTGGTGTAGATTAGTGTAAGTGTAGGGCCATCAGCTTTTTGTACCCTTGGAGGTACAGCATTGGGTTAACACTGGAGAGGAAACCTGACTCATCTGTTTTTTCTTCCTGTCATGCTAAAGAACACAGCGTATGTCAGGTCAACTTTAAACTACCCCCTTGATGATTCTCCCCCTACCTCCTTCACTAAAGAGTCAGCAAAGAGCAGCCAACTTCTGAACTGCCATAGCCGGGGGAAGTAGGTGGTAGTATTATATTACTGTATAATGAACAGCTCCTTAGGAAAAAATTGTAATTTATCTAAAGGTCATATTTTACTGTATTATCCCTAAGAATTTCAATGGAAAGTACTAGTATTTCCAGTTGCTATATGTCCTAAAAGTACACATGTTCACGCCCACATGTACACATATACTCTAGGTCAGTCTTTTTTCTTTTGTGAAGTCCAGATCCGTGATACATTCCATCTCTGCCCATCGTTACAGGAACAGGCAGTAACAGCCAGCGCAATTAGTGTTGCCACACTGGGGTTTTAAGTTATCTACTACTCTACTCTGTGCTGTATTCCAGGTAAAAGGCACATCTGTAGATCAGAAAGAGCAACTCCAGATTTGCTGCCAGAACATAAATGCAGAGATGTCTTGTCTCTGATCCCGTTTCTGCATTTGTAAAATGTTTCTCATGCGTTCCTGAAACAACTTCCTCCTTTATCCATATAAAAAAGCTTGTGAATTAGAAGAGTGCTTCTAATCTTCCAGGTAACTGGGGAAATAATCCTTCTTTCCCCCCTCCCCTTCTCCCACTCCTTATCTTCCCTCCCCACAGAATGCTAAAACATTGTTTTTCCTCCCACAGTTGAAAGGTATGTTTTGCAGAATACAGATGAGATATTTGTTGGCTAGCAAAAAATAAAGTGAAACATGAGACATGTCTTTCAAGTACAAATGGGGCTTTAGAGATCTCTGTTGGAAAACCTAATTTCTACATGAGCACAACTGTTTCTCCATATTGCCTGGAACACTTCAGTTACATATTTGGCCACACTTTCTATTATGGATTCTATAAAGACATCATTTGTCAAGCTAATAACTGTGTCCAAAAAATGTTTATTCACAATAAAAATGGATTTCAGAGATCTTTGAATTGCACCCACAGATACAAGATTTTGCAGTATTTCGCAGTATACTGAGCTGGATTAGATGGTAGTAATAGTAATAATCAGGATTCCTTTCTCCATTCTGCAGGGCTAACTGAACTGAATTACTCTTTTGAACCATATCAGTTATATTTTTTTAAAAAATATTTCTAATTTTGGGCCTCCCTAGTAAGCAAGCTGAAATACTATCTCACTGTAAAGACCTTGCTTGCAGAGTGTGTTTTTCATGACACTGATGGTCTCTGACTGAAAAAGGGCAATAATAGACTTTATAGTATATTCTACCCAGGTAGATAACTGTTTTTTGTAGGTAATGTATATTTTTTTAGCTAAACAGAAATTTGCCTTACTAAACTACAGACTGCATAGACTCTTTTTAGAAATTACTTTCTTTAATGATGTCATATATAAGACATATTCAAAAGGTATCTTTGTTGCTGATTTCAACGGCAGTTAAGTCACTTAAGTAGGAGCTAGACACACAAATATCTTTCTATATGTGACTATAGCAGCTATTTAAACTGAGGATTTAAGCAGACAGAATGCAATTAATCCCATTGCAAGACTAATACACAAGGGAAAAATGCCATAGGATTTTGTAATAGTGACAAGTGGTCAAGGCATTACATTTACGTGTTGCTAGTTTTACCAGCTGTGTCTCATTCCATTATTCATACACACAGACAGACAGACACACACCTCTCTTGTAATTAATTATAGTTGTCGACCAGTGGGGGGGAAAAAAAACAACTCCAGAGGTGATTTTCAAGAAAAAAATCTGATTTCAAGGTGGGGCCACCAACTGCTAGAAGCCTGCAGATGTGAAACAGCATTTCTGAAAAAGAATTGCAGCTATTGGGATTTTCTTAGTGATCTGCTTAGTGCGGTAAAGAAAAAAAAACAGAAAAATTCTTTGGCTTTTCTGCCTCATGTTGTGCATGAAGCTGGATTTATGCATGATTCACTGCGATAAAACATTACTCTGGGGGAAACGAGAGGAAGGCATGGGCACCGTGTGTTGGAAACCAGGTGTTACTTACCAATGGACAAGTATAGGTGAGGATCCCACATAACTTGCATTCCTAAACTGTCTTTAAAAAAAACCCTTAAATTCCACATGGCATAATCTTTCCACATGAATGGTGCATTGCTCTGCGATGCAGTACTCTGAGGGAGAGCTTACTGACCATAAACACTGTGAAATTTAACTGAAATGAGAACAGCTATAAATACACAAGTGTTTGGAGATTGCAGCATAGTTTTGGGTTGGTTTTTTTCCTTACTTTTGTAGCAAGTATCTAATCCTTTCAGTTGTAGAGGTGTTTCTTTTCCATGGGATTGAATAACTTGGCCTCCTGAAAGCATTAGCCTGGTCTCTGAATCCCACCGGTCGCCTATGAATCTTGCCATTATTTTTTTTTTTAAACAAGAATCAAAGCAACGTCTTGACTTCGTAGCCTCCATCTGATTGCTTTGCAGGCTGTTTGCAGGGCCTGCCGGCACTTGGTAGCCATAGCATATTGAAGGCAGGCACGGATAAAGCATGTTGTATTTCACAGGCATGAAACCCTCACCTTGCACTGCAGTTCTACACAGTATTTCCACTGCTTATAGGAATAACTGTATTATGACAGAGCTTTTTCTTGGTTACATTACATATGTTTATAGTGTACATGAACTGGAGGAGATCCCTTTAGCTGACTTCAAAAGACTTGAGACTTCCATAAAATACTACACCGGCAGATTAAAACAGTGGCAATCCTTAGAAAAACCAGCTGGGCCTTTTAGGTGTGTCGAGGAAGGGTGGAGAAAGAAGGACAATACCAGTCTGAGAGCGAACAGATTGGGTGAGATTTGGTAGAGAGACTGGAAGATGGATAACTCGTGGTAGGCAGAGCGAGGCTGCCTGACGAGTCAGTTGGTGGGAAGAAAGCCGGAGGTGTGGCAGGTTGTGGGAAGAAAAAGTTGCTGGATTTCCCAAAGACATCGCCCTGCCTTGCGTAGCTATCGCCATCCGAAACTCCCAGCGTGCGCACATGTTCCCAGCCTCCCTTCCTGCTGCTTGCCTTGAAGTCAGTTTGTTGTAACTGCTTGGGATTTTTGGTTCCTACTACTGCAGGAATGGTGTAGGTAAAACCTAACAGTCAGCCTTGGGGTTCATAGTGCTGGGTTTGTGATCAGCTGCTCTGTGTCTGCGCATCAGTAGGGAGGATGTTGCTCCAGGTGGAGCACCCCAGATCCTCCTGTATTCAGATACAGGGTGTGTAGAGCTGTACTTGCTGTGTTTTCATGAAGAAACCAAGGAACTATAAACCATCACTTTAGAAACTGGTAAAAGCAATTGGGAAATTAAGTAGTAGAGGATTAGGGTTCATAATTGCTCATATATGGTGTCTCAGCTCAGGTCAGTGGTGAAAATAGGCCTCGTTCTTTCTTACATGGCATCATCCCTTTCACTCCTAAATTAGGCAGTGATTAGAAAGATCTGTAACTGGAGTTGTTTGAGGCCCTTTGATAGGGCTAGAAGAACCTTGCATTGAAATTATATGTGTTGTGAATTGAGTCCAAAGGAGCTTTGTTGATTTGCCCTGCTGGATATTTAATTATTCATCTTGTCTGTTACTTTCATAAGTACTAAATATAGAGAATATTCATGGAAAGGAAAGGGAAGGAAAGGAAAGGGAAGGAAAGGAAAGGAAAGGAAAGGAAAGGAAAGGAAAGGAAAGGAAAGGAAAGGAAAGGAAAGGAAAGGAAAGGAAAGGAAGGAAAGAAAGGAAAGAAAAGAAAAAGGAAAGAAAAGAAAGAAAGGACGAAAAATATCTTGGCCCGCTAGGTAATACAGATTGCATTGTTTGAGAATTTTCACTGGTAGCTGTTGAAAAGTAGAACTAATTCATTTGAACTGAACTCTTCCAGCGCTGCTGACTGCATGGTGTCAGGACGTTCTGCTCTGCCTGGAGAGGTCCACAGAGTTCAGACCTTAGCTGGAGGGCCTAAGGCAACCTGAGATAACCCTTTATGTCACAGACTGCTGTGCTGGCTGAGATCTGGAAAATGAGCAGAATTTAGGTCACTAAGGCCAAATTCAATATTCTAAAAATTCTTGATGAACTTTCACCAACCCTTGGAGTTATTTTCTTTTTTTTTTTTTTTTTTAATTTTATTTTTATTTTGGACTGTGTTGGGTGCCTAGATTTGCACTTTTATACTACCCCAGATCTGTCCCAGCCCTGATGTGGCCAAACAGTACATTCATGCTGAAGGCCACTTCAAAATCCAGAGGCTATGAGTTATTCTGCTTTTGTCTCTTCAGTGTCTATATCTAATCTGACTTCTTACCATGTACTTGATAAATCTGCAAGGATGGGTGTGGTGATCTTAAGAACAGTCCTTACCTTTCCAAAAAGCAAAGCCAGAAAAGCTTGTAATGTTCTCCTGACTCATAAATAAATAAACTAGTGTTAATAGGAAAATCCTGATTCTTCTGCTGTCTCCTTAGAGACTGCCCTGACATGTCATCTGTTTCAGAATGGAGACAGTGTTTGCCTCTCCTTTTGAAGTTCTTTCCTTGTGTGGCAGAGAATGGTGTGGAAAGGGTGTCAAAGCAGATGTTACATATTGTCTGGTGGTTGAGGTGTTCTCATCAAAAGGAGAATCCTGGAAAGAAAAAGGATACTCCAGGATGGTTTCTATATTTGCATACAATAAATTAATTGCAAAATGTGAAACGTACACTCGAAACTTCTGGTGAAGCTTCTGGTGACTATTTCTGGACATCCTTTGTTGTACCTGATCCTCAATCCGCCCATAAAAATAAGAATAATAAAATTTCCCCTCCTCATATCTGTTAGTGAGGCTAACAGGTGAAATATTGTCACATTATGGTGTGGAACAGTGACACAGGCTGTCATGTTACCGTAACGTGGATCTAGGCACTGCAGCCCTGAGGAGCTGTCTCCAAAACTCCTGGATACAGAGGGACTTCTACAGACCTTCCTTTTGGTACTGTCTGTGCTGGAATGCCTGTTCAGCTGTCAGCATTGTGGTAGGGAGAAGAGAAAATTTTACTAAGTAGGCTTATTTTGGGTTTGGTTTTATAAGGGAGAGTGCTATCCTCAATAATGTAAACAAACCTGGAGTTTGTGAAACTGGTTCCTGAATTTGAAGGAACTTGGAGCCAGGAGTAGCTTCACTGGTCATATCTGTATCCTTGCATAATAGTATTTATTAGTGAGAAAGAATGTGCTCAACAAAAAGCTGTATTTCTGATTATTTTGTCTTCAGAAGGTTCATACTATAAGTAAGAAAAGTGTTCAAATCGAAACTTTGTGTTTGCATTTTTTAATTAGGTGAAGATTTTTTTACTTTTAAAATTTTGCTAAGTAATGCTTTAAGAATAACCTGAGTTCTGAGGTGTATTTACTATTGAAAGCAGAACTTGAGTTATGTATTAATCATGTTAAACCGAATGTTTGCAAGTTTTGTATTGGGAAAATAATTGCTAGTGCTGTTAAACTGAGAAAACAGACTTAAACACACTCTTACACTAATCTGTCCTGGAAACACAACCAAGGGATGAGCTCGCAGTTGCCGTTAGTAATATATAAGTATGTGCTTGAAATTCCTGCCTCAGAGATGATGATGGACCATCAAACAGGGGCCAGAGCTAGAAAAATATTTATAGTTCAGAAGGGACATGTTCACGTTCTGCACTGGGTTGGGCTGTCCTTCTTGTTGCTCCCTGCTCCCCTTAAGGCATTTCCTCCTTATAGAAGCTATTTCATCAGTAGGTTCCTCACAGCTCCTCCGTCTCTTGCCAAAAGGGCTGGCACCCGGATGGAGCTGGGTAGAGTGCCCAGGCTGATCTGGGTCTATTCAGAGCCATTCGGTATTTCAGCAAGGCTGGCCTGAGAGCGTGCTGCAGAGATACCTGAGATGCAGAGAGCTAAGCTTGGACTCCAGGATTTGCCTCAGACCTCACCATAGGAAAGACATTGAGGAGCTGGAGTGTGTCCAGAGAAGGGCAATGGAGGTGGTGAGGGGTCTGGAGCACAAGTCTTGTGAGGAGCAGCTGATGGAGCTGGGGGTGTTCAGTCTGGGGAAGAGGAGGCTGAGGGGAGACCTTCTCGCTCTCTCCAACTCCATGAAAGGAGGGTGTAGCTGGGGGGGTCGGTCTCTTCTCCTAAGGAACAGGCCATGGCACAAGAGGAAATGGCCTCAAGTTGCACCAGGGGAGGTTTAGGATGGATATTAGGAACAATTTTTACACTGTAAGTGTTATTAAACATTGGAACAGGCTTCCCTATGGGAAGTTGTAGAATCTCCATCCCTGGAGATACTTAAAAAGATGGGTAGATGTAGAGCTTAGTGGTTTAGTGGTGGTTTTTGTCAGTGTTAGGTTGATGCTTGGACTTGGTGACCTGAAATGTCCTGTCCAGCCTGGGCAATCCTATGATTCTATGATTCCATTTTATCCCTTTACAGGCTCCCTGATACTTCAAAACCACCTCTTTGTGGTCCACGCCATAGCTGCAGTGCCTCCATCTCTGACTCAGGCTCACGGTTACATATAAAAACCATACAAGGATGTATTTCTTGAAATATGTGGGGTAGCTGCTGTTCCTCGCAAGGATAGGAGAAAAGGCAGGATTATGAAATCCAAGTGACCTAGAAGTTGTAAAGATACAAAACAAAGAATGCCACAAACCATACTGGGAGCCCAGGAGGCAAAACATATTCTGCAGCTTTTCCAGTAAGGTTTATCTGTGTGCTGCCAGAAAAGCAGAACTTGGTTTTGCAATTTGTTTGTGGTGGTACGAAGGACCATGCTCCACTGTTCTCTCATTAATACTGCTTTTGCATCTTTCTGTGTTCATGTCTTCTTGCAGGTTGCAGAGAAATCTTGTAATAGATGTTTCTATATGAAGTCCCTGGGGTTTTTTGTTTGTGCTTTGTTCACAGGATCTTTCCCAACATCCAGCAAAAGCAGAAGAAATTTTTTTTAGAATACTTGGACTAGAGCTTTGTGAGAAAACTAAGGATTTTTTTATTCCCCTTTCTTCTGGTTCATCAAAGGACACCCATCAGCTTTGTGCTTTAAAGTAGTAAGTTATATACTGGCACTCTATCTTCAGAAATAAGCTGTTACACTTTTTGGTAAGCAAGGATTGTAGGAAAGGTAATAACTTTTATTAGACTAATTTATAGCCTGGATAAAGAACAGACCAGCTTTCAGCACGCCAGCTCTTCCTTAGCTTAGTTCCAGACCTTTAGCAAGGCAGTATTTTCAGAAAGAAAGTGACCCCAAGGCAAACCGAGTTCTGTTTTAGACTGTCTATTTTACTGCGACTTTCTGAGCTAAACTAATAAGCGCATCCAACCTGCCTTTATTTGTGAGATAAGAATTTCAGCAACAAGAGTGATGGTTATAGCTGTTGGGGAAGTAATGCTACTCTCTTTATTTCTGGCCCATTAAGTGACATGGAAGCAGTGCCTCTCTCCGTTTTACTGGTGAATGCTGTTAAAAAGCGAAGACGCTGACTCTGTGTGTCCCTTGTCACCTCAGGTGCTCTGTGGGGAGGGTTTCTAAGATATGGCACCCAGCTGAAGTGCCTTTACACAAATGCACGCAGCATAGGCAACAAGCAAGAGGAGTGAGAGATGTGCTCACACCTCCAGACCTACGATTTTACTGGCATTACCGAGATGTGGTGGGATGGCTCTTATGACTGGAGTGTTGTAATGGAGGGTTACAGACTCTTCAGGAAGGACAGGATGGGAAGATGGGGAGGGGATTTTGCCCTCTATGTCAAAGACCAGCTGGAGTGTATGGAGCTCCACCTGGGGATAGAGAAGACCTGATGGAGAGTTTATGGGTTAGGATTAAAGGAACCACAGGGGCAAGTGATATTACAGTAGGGGTCTGCTACAGACAACCAGATCAGGGTGACAGGGAGAATGAGGGCCTCTATAGACAGATAGGAGCAGCATCAAGCTTGCACAACCTGGTCCTTATGGGGGACTTCAACCACACATGGTTGGAAGGACAACACAGCAGGGCACAAGAAATCCAGAAAGTTCTTGGAAGGTGTTGATGACAACTTTCTTCTTCAAATGATTGAGGAGTCAATCAGGAAAGGAGCCCTGCTGGACCTTGTCCTTACTAACAAGGAGGGGATGGTGGGGAATGTCAAATTCAAGGGTAGCCTTGGCTGCAGTGATCATGAAATGGTGGAGTTCAAGATTCATAGGGCAGTGAGGAAGTGTTTCGGATGGAGTGATTGACTTCACTAGTTAGAGTGAAGCAACAAAATATTTATTAAGGTGAAACAGTGATTTAACAAAATCAGCAATAAGTGCAATAAAATCAGTAGTAAATGCAATAGTGATTTACAAGATTCGATGTCAGGGTACACTCTATTATTTACTGCAGAGAGGACAGGGTCAGACAAGCTGTCAGGGAGACCTTCCCGTTGAGTCACCAGGTTCAGAAAGGACCCCCTGGCTTTCTAAACTCCTTCCCAGAGAGGAGTCTGGGTGCGGCTGGATCCAATCCTGGTCCCAGACTTGGTCAACGGTTTATGTCTAAAGGATTATATCTGCGCAATCAACCCTTTACATTACTTGGCTAAGATTTCAGAGTTTAGCATGCTATTAGTCAGTTACCGAGAATCTGTTGCAGCAAGGAATCTCTCAACCTTGAGGAGCAGAACCTTAAGCAAGTGTCCTTACAAAAGGGGAGATCCTGGCGTGCAGCTGCTGCCATCCAGGAGAGCTCCAAGGGCTCTGGGGCTGTCCACTATTTATACAGTAAGATAATTTACCTATAGTCATATTCTCATGAGAATAAAATTTCTAGGTCCCCACTCCAGGCAGTATTTTGACTATGCTGCCAGCCATCTCCAAAAGTCCAGATACAAGTTATAACAGCTGCTGTTGTGATGGCCATGGTGGCCAAGGCCCCAGCAGGAGCAGGAGCCAGGGGCCGGGGGTGGACAGGGAGAGCACACCACCACAGGAGGGTGTGCAGCAAGCTTGCTACCCTGGACTTCAGAAGAGCAGACTTTGGTCTCCTGAGAAATCTGATTGGGAGAATAGCATGGGAAAAGGAATTGGAGGGGAGAGGGGCCCAAGAGGGATGGTTGGTTTTCAAGGATCGCCTCCTCCAAGCTCAGGAGAGGTGCATCCCAGAAAAAAAAAACAACAAGAAGGAGTCAGGCAAAATAGCCAGCAGGCCTGCGTGGATGAATAAGGAATTGCTGGCCAAGCTCAGGACCAAAAAGGAGGCCTATAAAGGGTGGAAGCAGGGACAGGTCAAATGGGGAGAATACAGAAAAATGGTCTGAGTGGTCAGGAATGAGATCAGGCAAGCGAAAGCCCAGGCAGAACTAAATCTAGCCAAGAACAACAGAGACAGTAAGAAAAACTTCTACAGATACGTCAGGGACAAAGACAAGACTAGGGATGTTGTGGGACCTCTCCAGAAGGAAACCGGAGACCTGGCCACCCAGGATATAGATAAGGCTGAGCTACTGAACAACTTCTTTGCTGCAGTCTTCACCAGAAAGGGCTCAAACCACACTGCCCATGTCATGGAAAGCAAAATCAGGGGCTCTGCAAATGAAGAACTGCCCACAGTACGAGAAGATCAGGTTCGAGACCTCTTAAGGAGCCTGAAGGGGCATAAGTCCATGGGACCTTCAAAATCCATCCACGGGTCCTGAGGGATCTGGCGGATGAAGTTGCTAAGCCCCTTTCCATCATATTTGAGAAATCGTGGCAATCTGGTGAAGCCCCTGCAGACTGGAAAAAGGGGAACATAACCCCGATATTCAAAAAAGGAAACAAAGAAGACCCAGGGAACTATAAGCCAGTCACCTGGCATCCTAACCCACTCTCACCTCTCTGCCTTGCAAAATTATGGAGCAGATCCTCCTGGAATCTCTGCTAAGGCACATGGAAAATAAGGAGGTGATTGGAGACAACCAACACGGCTTCGCCAAGGGCAAATCGTGCTTGACAAATCTGGTGGCCTTTTATGATACTGCCACAGACTGGTGGACAAGGGCAGAGCAACACATGTTGTCTACTTGGACTTGTGCAAAGCGTTTTGACACTTTCCTGCATGACATCCTGGTCTCAAAATTGGAAAGTCATGGATTCGATGGATGGACCACTCAGTGGATAAGGAGCTGGCGGGATGGTTGCACTCAACGGGTTGTGGTCAATGGCTCCATGTTCAATTGGCAGCCAGTAACGAGTGGTGTTCCTCAGGGGTCGGTACTGGCACCAGTGCTGTTCAACATCTTTGTTGGAGACATGGACAGTGGGATAGAGTGCGCCCTCAGCAAGTTTGCCGATGACACCAAACTCGGTGGTGCGGTCGACATGCTGGAGGGAAGGGATGCCATCCAGAGGGACCTGGACAGGCTGGAGAGGTGGGCTTGTGCAAATTGCATTGTTTAACCAAGCAAAGTGCAGGGTCCTGAACCAGGGACATGGCAGTCCCAGGCACAAATACAGGTTGGGCAGAGAATGGCTGGAGAGCAGCCCTGAGGAGAAGGACCTGGGAGTGCTCATGGACGAGAAGCTCAACATGAGCTGGCAATGTGCACTGGCAGCCCAGAGAGACAACCGTGTCCTGGGCTGCATCAAGAGAAGTGTGGCCAGCAGGTCTCAGAGGTGATTCTGCCCCTCTGCTCTGCACTCGTGAGACCCCCACCTGGAGCACTGTGTCCAGCTTTGGAGTCCTCAACACAGGAAGGACATGGACCTGTTGGAACAGGTCCAGCAGAAGGCCATGAAGATGATCAGAGGGATGGAGCACCTCCCCTATGAGGACAGGCTGAGAGAGTTGGGGTTGTTCAGCCTGGAGAAGAGAAGGCTCTGGGGAGACCTCATAGCAGCCTTCCAGTATCTGAAGAAAGCTACAGGAGAGCTGGAGAGGGACTCTTTGTCAGGAAGTGCAGTGACAGGACAAGGGGCAACGCTTTTAGACTGGAAGAGGAGAGATTTAGATGAGATCTCAGGAAGAAATTCTTTGCTGTGAGGGTGGTGAGAACCTGGCCTAGGTTGCCCAGAGAAGCTGTGGCTGCCCCATCCCTGGAGGTGTTCAAGGCCAGTCTGGATGGGGCTTGGAGCAACCTGGTGTGGTGGGAGGTGTCCCTGCCCAGGGCAGGGGGGTCGGAACTAGGTGATCTTTAATGTCCCAATCCAAACTATTCTATGATTCTATGTGCATAAAATCTCAGCACTGAAAATCAGCCTTTACCCCCACCCCAAAACCGAAATGGTCTGACAGCAGAACTGGGTTTTTCCTCTGGAAGATACTCAGGCAGAAAAAGACATAGTGTAGCAATATAAGATGGTCTAGTCACCATGGTTGTTTTAAGGATTTTTCATATCTTTTAGTGGGTAAAGTGGTCTCAGTGAAGTGCTTGTAAGCTGGGGAAGAGTACAGAGGAAATTATGGGGGTAGGAGTTGTTGGCAGAAATGATTCACAGGTGAGTAGGAGGTAGGTCTCACCATAGTCTCAGCTCCTCAGTGCTTCTTCTGTTCCATGGGGTAGGCCAAGTTTGAATGAAAGAAATGAGTTGGGCATTCAAGGTGGAGCTTAGGCAGAACCATAATCGTGGGAAAAGAGCAGAACTATGATCTTGGGAAAATCCCTGTCCAATTCCTGCCTGTCCTTTGAGATGCTATGTTTCTGAGGCACCTCAAAGGTTTATTAGAAAGTTTTGGAGAGCTCATTTTTGCCAGAGTTGAGCAGCTTGGTCTTCCTCTTATTCCAGCTGATCAGAATCCAGAAACTAGACGTTGGCTGCCTATCAGCCCTAAGGGACACAACTTGAAATAATCTATCATAATTACGCTGTGACGGCATTCTGGTCCTATGACAGGTATGTCCATGGGCACACACATGTCAAATTTGTTAGGGACAGTTTGCAAGGCCAAGCCACTCCTGTCCTCTGCTCTGCTCGTGGCAGCTGGCTGGCAGATGGCAGCACTCATCATCCTGCTATTTCCCACAGGAGGCAGCCCCCCCACACTATGCCACATGCTCCTGGGGTTCAGGCATCACCGCTGAGTGATGTGCAGTGGGGTCTCCAAAAGTGACTCTTGCAAACCCAATCTGAAAGTTTGTATGTCCAGAGGCTGGTGTAGTTGGTAGTTATTACTGCTCAGTTCCTCTCAGGTACTTCATTTTTAAAAACAGGAAAACAGGGCTTTTATAGATTTTTTTTTTAATAGTTCTTTTTTTGTTTGGGTGTTGTTTCCATATAAAGGCCATATAAAAGCAGGAGGAGGTGTAGGCAGATAAGTAAAATTGTACCAAATGTATTTTGTGGAGAGAAATCTGTATTCTCCCACTTGTGTGGCACAGTGTGTGTGCAACTCATCTTTTCATGCAACCTGACATGCCAGAACAGGCACTTTTTTTACTTTTTTTTTTTTTTTTCCCTACCTGTCTGAAGTTTCCCCCCTCCAGGCTGTGGATCCCAAGCAAGCAGATTCTTTTCCCTGCCACCCCAGCTCAACAGCAAGATATGACTCATCTGTGTCCTCAGGACAGTTTGTGGGGGCTACCACAGATCCTGTGGATTCAGTGCAATATTGCTTGTGAGTCTCATTTTCAGATGCCTAATTCTCCAAGGTTCAAATTTCCAGCTTCAATTTAAGAGAAGCATGTGGTTAGAATTTCTCTCTGGTTATCCAGGAGCCACTAACTTTGGCAATGGCATTTTTCACTTTACTGGACTGTGAGTTTCTTGCTCACTTGTAGTGACTCATGCTTTTTGACTTGGGTGAAGTGTGAAAGTGAGTGATAATTTTGGGATTCTTTTTTTTTTTAACCTGAAGAATGCTTCTGTTAAATGAATAGCATTTTTATGAAGACCCAAGACAACCTGAATGACGCTGATCTGGATGAACTCATACACTGAAGCTAGCAGCATTAACGTTGTTTCCATTTTTGTCTGGGATAATGACATGGTTACTAACTAATGGAAGAAACGCTTCAGGCTTTCCTCTTACTCCAACAGATTAAACCTTTCTTTCAGATGTAATCACGTACATTTCAGTGAAATCAGCAACAAAGTAGAATTCAGCTGAGCAGGTTTGAAGATGGTGATCTGCTGAGACCATTAATTGTTATTTCACTGGCGTTCTCAGGATGCTTAAAAACCACCTTCAGGCTGAAGAATTAAGAGGACCATCATGTGTAGCAGTGTTGTGCTAAATTTTTGACATCCGTGTGGCTAAATCTGAATCACAGGTCTGCTACCTACTGCCTTTTCACCCAACATGGGTTAAATATAGCCACTGAAGAAGGAAAATAGATGTCCAGTTTTAATGACCTGTGGTCCTTTCCGAGAACTTGACCAAGAAAAATTCCCTGCACTCTGGTGAAGGGGCACACAGACATGTTTCTTGGATTGATTGTGACTGGTGCACAGAAGGAGTCCCAAAAGATGTAATGCTTCACTGATAGAGGTGTTGATTTATCCTTCAACAACAGCTTAGAAATTTTTGCAACTTCTCTATTTAAATAAGTCAGTCAAGGAAGGAGCTTGCTACTGTATAACATATGGAGTTGTCAGTAGTTTTTATCTTTGAAACTGCTATTAATATCTTTTGGGAAAAGAAAAGGCAGCACACGCAAAGAAGGCAGCAGAGCAGTAATGTTAAGTAGGCACTAATTAAGGGGACATTAAGGGCTTTATTAAGTGCTGCAGTGCAGGGGAGGGTGATGTTGAGCAGCTGAATTATGGAAAACATGATGAATGTTGCTGTCACGTATTTTTATTCATTAGGGCCAAACAACTCTCAGGCCTTCGAGCCCCAATTCCCCTCCAGGGTTTGTCGGTGAGCCTCACATGGCTTCAGTGAAGTGGTTTAACAAATTAATTGCTGCAGTGATCCCCAGGAAGGGCTGCAAAGGGGGAAATTCCCATTTTCCTGCTGAGGAAACAGAGGAGCACAAGGAATCCCAAGTCACTCAAAAATTTCACATCTCCTGTGGTTAGAGGTGACAAGATACTTCAGCATTTTTTCCACATTTGTCTTCTTTTTATTTATTTTTTTTGTCTTTAATTGGATAAGGGGCAAAACCCTGTCAGCATTCTGCTGTTACCAAAGGAGGTGAAGAATCAGCTGAGGGGGCAGATACAAGTGGCCCAAATTAATGAAGCATTAGAAAAGTGAACAAGCTTGATTAATGTAATATGCAGTTTGGTAGTTCAGCATAATGCCCTTCCCAGCAGACAATGCAATTGTTATGAAACTAACCCAGAGCAACAAAGTGCTTAAGACATATTCTTTGGAAAAGTTGCTGAAGAACAAGAAGTCCCAGTACATGGTGTTTGGCTGGTATATGCTGGCAAAGTTTATATATGTTATCTGTCATTGCTATTCATTGACATTCACCATGATTGTTTTATTTTTATGCATGACCGTTTGTAGTTCTGTATGAAAACAAAGCCTAGCTAACAATTTTTGCTTAATTTAGTGGGTCTGAAAAAGTTCTGAAGTTTTTTACATCCACCAAGGTAAATTTTTTATGTAGATAGAATTTTTTTTTAAATTTTTAATCTGAAGTAAATTTCTCATGCACGTGACAGTATACTCACCAGGAATAGGTTCTTGCATACATAGCTGAGTAACGCTATTAAATAACCAAAATGATATGTGTTTGATGGTATCACAAGTAATGGGAAAAAAAAAGCAATTGTCTTTAAGGAGGAAAAAAAATGCTCCTATGTCATCTGCCAATTCATAA
This sequence comes from Gallinago jamesoni, assembly GCA_025769975.1. Taxonomy (NCBI): domain Eukaryota; kingdom Metazoa; phylum Chordata; class Aves; order Charadriiformes; family Scolopacidae; genus Gallinago; species Gallinago jamesoni. The sequence goes on along the minus strand of JAOQGH010000012.1, from coordinate 99,138,669 downwards.
TAGAATGGTGAGGTTCTTGTTAAGAAAGGAGAGCAGCTAAAACAGGTGTATTGTAGATCCCAGTGTTAGCACTTACACTGAAAGTATCTGAAATTACAAAATAGTGGAAAAAGAAGGACGTAAAGTGATCTGAGTCATGGTGATTTGGATTATTAATTTAACGACATTTGAGGAAATATTAAGAGGGTGACTAGAGAAGAAGAAAAAGAATGAGGGTATGGTGGAAAATGGGGACTTTATGAAAACTGTTTACGGCAATTCAGTGGAGTTATGCTGTAATATTTAGTATTTCTTGGACATACTCATCTGTGGTGGGCAATTAAACGACAGTTTCACTGAACTCACTTGTATGTGTAATATGTAAATAGAGCCAGTTTTCATTTCAGGTTTATGAATTGGGAATAGCACTTGAATTATGGGACCGGATTTTTTTCTGCACATCCACTAGCCCTAAGAAAGGAAGGCAACAATTAAGTGATTTTGAACGTTCCGAAAAGCCAGAACTTGTCTCATTAGCTGGGTTTTATTGCCATCTGGTGGATGCTCGTGTATGTTGCAGAAAGAGAAATTGTGAATTGTTCACATTTTGTGTGCTGCTATTCACACAGTTTCAGAGAGAAAGCATAGAATAAGCAGCTGTATAAACAGTGATGAGTGTGTTTAGGAAACGCTCTGATATTGTATATAATAATGTATATAATATTATGTACAATGCTCTATACTAATATAGTGGTTGTAAATACTCTGAGATAAGGTTACATGTGACTGAATGCAGCCTAAAAGTCCTGTTGACTTCAGTAGTAATAAAAATACAACTTCCCATGCAGCATCACGTATTTGCAGTTCTCTTGAATTACAACATAAAGGCCACAAGAAAACTTCAGATACCATTAAATGAAAGGAAATACTTGAGATCCCGAGGTACTCTTTGAATTTTTTTTTTTTTTCCCTATGAAGATATATATAATACAGTATTCCTTGCACTTCAGCTCTTACCTGGAATGTGTCCTGGCCAAAACCAGGAGCAGTACTGAGTACTTCCTATATCAAATTTGAGAGTTATTCTATACATTTCTGTTTCCAGATCCTGCCCCCAGGGAGGAGCAAGTAATTGTAATGAGTTGTTACAGGAGGGAATGAAAGGGAGTGATCAGAGATAAAAAATTGTCAGAGTAGGTAGGACAAAGTAAACTTTATATAACACATTATATAAATCTCAGAGCTGATGCCTGAAGTGACACATTAGGCTAAAGATAATTAGTCCATCACTGGGTATTGAGGTATATTTAATTCATACAATGTTAACGTGTCAATTTACATGTTGGTCCTTAATAAGAGATAGCCATGCACCTCACAGCTCGGTGGTGCATGTTGTGGATCTATGGTGGTGCCTTCTCCAGCCCAGCAGGGGCTAAACCAGTACCCTTTTTCATCCCTGGAGAGTGAGAAGTTCATGCTGGTATAATCTTTGATATCTGTAGGTCATGCTGCTGCTTAGCAGAGGAGCTTGCTCACCCACCACCGGCCAGCTAGTAGAGCACTTGTAGGAGCATTAATGCCAGCAAGACACACTTTGCACAAAAATATGTCAGACCTTAGTTGCCATTTGTAAGCTAGCTTCTTGTAAATTTCAGTGGGGGGAAGAAATACCTTGATTCACTCATATTCTGTGTCGGTTGACATGCCTGGCGACTGTGGGAGTGTTACCTAAGCAAGGATGGCAGAAGCTTTGAATTTTAAAGAGGTTGCAAAACAGCAGCGTGGTGAGATGCGGTGGCCCTGCTTGACCCCGGTGACGAGCGGAAACTTCCTGATTCCATGGTTTGTTCAGGGGTTAGAAAACATGGGTGTGGACCAAAAACTCAAACAGGAAATGTATTAAAATGGGCTGCCTGAGTAAGCATTGCTCTCCTCCCAGAATGGACAGTAGCCTGAAGCTAGGCAGGAAGGGGGAATTTGAGTTTATATAAAACCCTTAATTTATGGTACTTACAGCCTAAGATTGAAGGAAAAAAAATCCTTGGATAATCAGAGGTGGTTTGAAAGATTTTTCCAGTGATGCAACTCTTCAAGGGACAGTGTTATTGAGATACTATTTTTATTGTAGGTGACAAAACTATCTACTGCAGGATATCAGCACTGGTGAGGCCTCACCTTGAGTTCTGTGTTTAGTTCTGGGCTCCTCCCTGTAAGAAGGACATTGAAGTGCTGGAGCATGTCCAGAGGAGAGCCACCAAGCTGGTGAGGGGTCTGGAGCACAAGTCCTATGAGGAGAGGCTGAGGGAACTGGGCATGTTTAGTTTGGAGAAGAGGAGGCTGAGGGGAGACCTCATTGCCCTCTACAACTCCCTGAAAGGAGGGTGTAGAGAGGTGGGGGTTGGCCTCTTCTCCCAAGGGAATCATGACAGGAGCAGAGGAAATGGTCTGAAGTTGGGGCAGAGGAGGTTTAGATTAGGTATTAAGAAGAATGACTTCATTGAGAGGGTGGTCAGGCACTGGAACAGCCTGCCCAGGGAGGTGGTGGAGTCACCAGCCCTGGAGCGATTTAAGAAACGCGTAGATGTGGCACTTCAGAGCATGCTCTAGTGCACGAGATTGGTGGGTTTTTTTGTGTGTGTATGGTTGGACTCAGTGATCTCAGAGGTCCTTTCCAACCATGATGATTCTGTGATCAACAAAGAGATCATAGCAAGATTAAAATGCAATTGATCTCTGTTTTTAAGATAAGAAGTGATTAAAATACTAAAATTCTACTGGAATCAAAGAAGCTTCTAGTGCTTGGCTTTCCAAAATAGCCAAGTATTTAGTATGCTGTGGTGTTATGGAAATTTTCTGACTTACCAAGAAGCATGAACTAGAAACCTTAATCATAGAATCCAGATTCATAGAATGGTTCAGGTTGGAAAGGATCTTAAAGACCATTGAGTTCCAGCACCCTGCCCTAGGCAGGGACACCTCCCACCAGACCAGGTTGCTCAAAGACCCGTCCAACCTGGTTTTGAACCCCTCCAGGGATGGGGCAGCCACAGCTTCTCAGGGCAGCCTGGGCCAGGCTCTCACCACCCTCACACCAAAGAATTTCATCCTGAGATCTCATCTAAATCTCCCCTCTTCCAACTTGAAGCCATTACCCCTTGTCTTATTACTACATGCCATTGTAAAAAGTCCCTTACCACCTTTCTTGTAGGCCTCCTTCAGATACTGGAATGCCATTTCCAGTATCCCCAGAGCCTTCTCCAGAATGAACAATCCCAACTCTTTCAGCCTGTCTTCCCAGGAGAGGTGCCCAGCCCTCTGATCATCTTCGTAGACCTCCTCTAGACCTGCTCCAGCAAGGCCGTGTCCTTACTGTGCTGAGGACTCCAGAGCTGGAGGCAGTGCTCCGGGTGGGGTCTCCGCAGAGTGGAGCAGAAGGGCCCTGCTGGCCACACTGCTGGGGATACAGCCTGGGATGTGGTTGGCTTTCTGGGTTGCAAGTGCACATTTCCATCTTATGTTGACCTTTCTGTCCACCAGCACCCCCAAGTCCTTCTCCTCAGGGCTGCTCTCATTCTCTGCCCAGCCTGGGTTTGTGCTTGGGCTTGCCCAAATGCAGCTGCAGGACCTTGCACTTTGCCTGGTTTAACTTCAGGAGTATGGTATGGGCTCACCTCTCCAGCCTGTCCAGGTCCCTCTGGATGGTATCGCTCCCCTCCAGCATGTCCACTACTCCACATTGCTTGGTGCCGGCAGCGAACTTCCTGAGGGTGCACTCATAGTAGGTCTTCTGCTTAATGACCTTGTAAACTAAATTGAAGTATATTTATTTGTAGTCATTATATTCCATGAATTCCCACAACTTTTCTCCCAAAGCATATTTTTTCCAATTCTCCCAATGAAGCCCATGTGGGGGAAAAGGCAGTCTTGTCCTTCCTGTGCTACCTGGATTTATTCTGTTTGTTACATTAGATGCTTCAGTAGCTTTGTCATGTTGATATCCATGTAGTTCTCTAGGGGAATTTGATATGGACACAATCTAGAGAATGAAGTTAAACTTCTGAATTCTTTTGTTAATAAAAACAGGTGGTTGCCTTTGAGGACACCTCAAAGCACCTAAGGTGGGTTGCCATAGTGAAAAGTGCATGAATACAAAACAGGAGCCTACAAAGTATACTATCAAAAACCAAAATTATATCCATTTTTCCTAGTCTTCTAGATATGTGGAACGGGCAAGAAATTAGCTCACCCTGAAACCTGGCAGATTTTTCCAGGTCATCACACTGCTGGTCAACAATGCCCTGGTCAAGGTTGGAACAGCAAAAGCCTTGGGTAAAATGTAAACCTTTCTCTTCTGTGCTTCTTGTACCATTTCTTTTATGAGCTCTAAATTGTGACTGTCAGTGGTGGGACCTATGGCTGTAGTGAAACACGAGGTTGTGGAGCACACCGTGTCCCTTGCATGGAAGCCACAATAGAAATGCAAAAGCAAATACTTGTGGTGGGACCTATAATTCAAGTTAAACAACATGCTTCTAAAGAGCATTGTGTCCTTTGAATGGAAGTCACCGTATAAAGGTGAAAGCAAACACCTGTTTTTTTTGAGCAAATAGTGCCAGGTTGCATCAAAGCCCGAAGCATGTAATACTTTTTGGTTGCCCTTCTAGCCTGATGCTGGCAGGGCTCTGTCTGCCCACTTTGTACCCCTACATTGTACCATTAAGAACTAGTAATGACAAAGTCCAAAAATAATTTCTGTCCTTTCCAGGGACTTTGTTTTCTGCATGGTCTTTCTGTAACTATTTTAGAAACCGATTTGTCTCCTGCTGTGCAAATGTCATCTCCTTGGCCATTCCTTATCCACTTGTTTGGTGAGTTCTGTTTTCCTTCTGCTGAATCTTCAGCCAAATGTTTCGATATATATTAATTACATCCTTTTGATTGTGTCCCTATTGTGAGGGCCTGGGGTAATTCTCCAGTTTTTCCAAAATGGGCTTAGAAGTGTCACAAAAGGGAAAATACCATATAAAAGCAAACCAGATTCTGCCTTTATCTGTCAGGGTTGTCCTTCAGTTGATTTTAAGGATGGTTTTTGATGATGTGACATAAATGAACCCAAAAAAGTTTCAATTTTTGACAGTTTGATGTATTGGAGTAGGTCTTTACTAAAAATTGCATCCGTACTTTACTACAATTGATGAAGTGGGTACCCTGTGTATTTAAAATGAGTGTCATTGCCTGCTCTCAAAATTGATGGTGATTTTTAAATGGTCTTCCCTAAAAAGCTAAGGCCTGTGTTTTAATAGTCCTGCTATTTACATACCAACAATGGTGAGCTCAGAGCATGGCTTCAAGTGTTTCCTGTTCCTTCCTACATGTGCTGTTCTCATTGGTTTCATGAGCTGCAGGTGTTACTGTACAGTTCATTACCTTTGTGTTTTGTGATTTCTCTGCATTTCTCTGATTATTATTTTATTATTTTATATTATTATTTTCTGCAACATGTAGTGTTCCCCAGGGGTCAGCACTGGGTCCAGTCCTCTTCAATATATTCATCAATGACCTGGACGAAGGGATGGAATGTACCCTCAGCAAGTTTGCTGGTGACACAAAACGAGGAGGGGTGGCTGACACCCCAGAAGGCTGTGCTGCCATCCAGAGAGACCTGGACAGTCTGGAGAGATGGGCTGAGAGAAACCTAATGAAATCTAACAAGGGCAAGTGTAGGGTGCTGCTCCTGGGGAGAAATAACCCCCTGCACCAGGACATGTTGGGGGTGACCTGCTGGAGAGCAGCTCTGAGGAAAAGGACCTGGGAACTCTTGTGGACAACAGGATGCCCATGAGCCAGCAATATGCCCTTGTGGCCAAGAAGGCCAATGGCATCCTGGGGGGCATCAGGAAGAGTGTGGCCAGCAGGTCGAGGGAGGTCATCCTGCCCCTCTGCTCTGCCCTGGTGACGCCCCATCTGGAGCACTGG
>JAOQGH010000012.1:99112450-99132614 GCA_025769975.1 Gallinago jamesoni | reverse complement strand
AAAGGAAAGGAAAGGAAAGGAAAGGAAAGGAAAGGAAAGGAAAGGAAAGGAAAGGAAAGGAAAGGAAAGGAAAAAGAAAAGACAAAAACCACCACCAAAGAGAGTGTTTCAAGCATTGAGTATATTTCAGGTTGGTGGTTGACTGTCAAATTAAAGGTAGAGGTTATTGCCACCATTGGTGGTGAGGAGGATTAAATAGCATGAGCATGGAGGCAGCTGTGCTTTCGTAGTATTTGTGTTTGTAGTATAAGTTGCTTTCTGTCTTCAGTTACTTCGGCAAATATAGTACAAGAGGTTATGACTTTTCGTATTAATTTCAAAAGAGCTTGAGAATTAGACACACATAACGCATCCAGAAAGGCTTTTTTAGTGTGGACATTCAGACTACATGTTTCTTCATGTAGTTAGCACACGTCACAGCAAATCTATGTATTGGATAGGCTTCAGTAAATTCCAGGTTGGTAGAGAAGGATGTAAGGAATTGCTGATTGTAGGATAATGATACTCTTATGTGATGAGATACATGGACAACTCAAACAGATGCTGAAAATAAACAGGTTGAAAACAAATAGTACAGTGGTATTGGTTGTGGGGACTTGAATTCATGTTTGTAAACAGGAGTACTAAACTTCAGTAAACTGCTGTCCTTCCACTGGGTCATACCTGCTGTTTCAGCTGCACGTTGCTGAGGAAAGCAGTGAAACGGGCTCGTTAGATCTGGCTTCATCTCCCTTTGTTTCAGTTGGCACCAAGGCTGGAACTAGCCAGTGGTCTCCCCTCCTTCTTCTTGCTTCCTGCCATCTTTTGATGTTTTGCCTCCGAAAGTCCTTTTTGCCAATTCAATCCACTTCCTTCTGTTCAAAGTATGGGTGTTGCGATGTCCACTGACATCTGGAAAACTGACAGCTTTGAGCTTCCTTGCTTTCATTCCATGCCCTCACTTGGAGAGGGACAATGAATCAGCAAGGCAGATAAAAGGAGTCATTTAGACTTTGGTTTCAGATAAAAGAATCAAGTTTGGTGACATATTTTAGTCTAACAGTATTGCTTCTGTTCTTTGTGGCAAAATATATTAGAATAAAATGAACAAAGAAGTATTCAGTGCTATATCTGCTGGATTTTTATCCTGCCCTGTGTTGTACACCAGGTTTTAAGCCAGGGGAAGTTTACTGAAAAAAATGACCTGTCAGTTTGGCTCCCTTCTCCTTCTCCCTTCCTTTCCCACTCTCCTGTTCTTTCAGATTGTCCCCACTGGCCGCTGCAGGAGGGGTTTTCAGGAACCGGTTCAGGGTCAAAGTCTGGATTTTATAGACCCATGTCAGGTCATGGGTTACTTCATGAATTCACCACTGTCTAATGAGCAGTTCCAGCTTAAAAAGATTTATATCTTATTTATAAACCCATTTATATTATTTAAACTTATTTATATTATCTCCCCAGTAAGAGGTAGTCTCCACAGTGCGCTGGAAGGGGCTGTGTTTACTGAAGAGCTCTATAGGGCTATACCTAAAAAATACCCGGTTTATCACAAAGAGCTATTTTCTGGAAACTTAAGAAGTTTTTTGGAGAAGGTCGTTTGGGTCTGTATTAACTTAGCTGAGTTCTACGGATTTTTTCCACAAAACATAATATAAACTTTGTACATTCCCAGTGATAAGTCAAATGTTACAGGGAGCTGAAGGAGGGACTTGTACTCCGGGAAATGAAGCTCAGCTGAAGCTTGGTGTGTTGTTATAGGTCTTCTCAGAAACGACGTTCATTCAGCATGTTTAGTTAAATTCTCCAGGACTGGACTTATTCTTAGAATTAGATATTAATTAAACTGGTAAGTTGTAAAGGGCATGGTAGGAAAAAAGAGGGGAAAAAAACCCAAATGATTTGAGAGAGTGTCAGATGAAGTTCATTTACGCAAAAGGGCAACACAATCAAGATAAACTAAATACAACTATAAACAAACTAATAAACTAATTTAATTAAAATTAATATATATTAACATTAATACTTAATGCTAGTGTGTAATAGATGTGATATAATATTTAATATTAACTATTGTTGTCAAACTATTAAATAATTATTAACATACACTGTTGAATGAAGCCACATGCATCTTTAAAAGCAGTTTTCAGACTTGTTTTCCTACTTCTGCTGAAATGGTAGATGTTGCTCTCCCAAGTTTCTCATAAAATTAATTTTTGTATGTAAAATTTTTTGCTTTTAAATGCAATTAAATTTAGGTCCTCATCATTTTGCATGAGGAATTGGATTTGTACTTCCTACACCATGCCTCCATCAGTGTTTCCGTTCAGTAGGTTTTAGTCATACAGCCCAGAAAAAAAACCTGGGAATTGGTTTCTTTGAATTCTTCTCAACGATTTTCAATAAAATGAGCACTATTGATTTCTTCTTTTGTTCTTTTCTTGGAAATCTCTATTGCGTCTATGTTGTTTGGATTTCATTTCTCTCTTTAGATCTGCCTCCTTCAGCTGATTACGAGGTGATACGGTGTGGTATTTTTTTCGTAAGCCGACCCAGCACAGACTAGTTTTGCTGCCTGAGAAAAGTGTTATCTTTTGCCTTTTGCTAGTGTAGCTGCACTTCCCTATTTGCAGGTTACATCTTCTTCTGTGTTGTTTTATTTTTTTTCATTACTGACTGTAACAAGGCCAACTTTACACTTATTTTAGAATGAAACTTTACTTTGAACAAGTGTACTGAAAAAACCTCAATGTATGCTTTTGCAAAACAGAATGGTTATAGTGAAACTAATCTTCTCCCCAAGAGCCTTCCATGTGAAGTGCCCCAAAATTATTGTCGGATCTAGCTTGTCTGAGTGCTCAGGTTTTATTGCTTGTTTTGAGTCCTCAGGTGTGGACCTATATCCTATCTCTTTACTGTTTTTTAAAAAAAATAATAACATTTTGATCAGGTAAACATTTATTAAAGAAAAATGTGACCTATGATGTGATCTTGTAAAAAGGGTTGTTTTTTAACACTGTATGTTTCTGAGCTAAATAGGAAGGCTGAATTTTTTTTAATTAGAATTTTGAAGCCTGTATTGACATATTAGTATCTGAATGACCTAAAATGGTAAACTGTGAGATATGCATCACATAGCAATGAAAACTATTTTGTATTGGACGTGTTATTATGAACTATAGGATAAATGCAACAGTCCTATTTGGGATGTAAAGTTCTTTGCTGGAAATAGAAATCTATCCAGTTTGGTCATTGCTCCCCTCTTGTTCTCTGGGATCGTGCAAGTGTTCCAACTATTTTCAAAAGTACCAAGTGTCTTTAGGTTGGGAGATGTGTTCTTGGTGCTTGGGCAAGTGGTCTTCAGTCTTCTGGATCTGTGACCACCTGCCTGTCTTCCACCAACTTGTCCACTTGTACAAGATCTAGCACCTTTTTCTCTCGGAAGGGAAACAAAGAGCAAATATAAAATAAGAAACTTTCTGGTTTAGGTTTGGAAGTGTCTCTTTGGGGAAACCACCATGCAAACACTTTTCTCCAACCTAAACTGTATGGGTTGGAGGAAAATTATGGAGAGGCATGTTGAAAAGCAAGAAAACATAGCTGGCCGTTGAAGAGTTGTTAATGATCAGAGACAGCAGTAAATAAAACTATAGGAAAGGGAAATAAAAGGGGAAAAAGCCCAGCAGCTCCTGAAGCAAATTTAAAGAGCTGGAGAGCAAGAGTTCCCTATTAACAAGAGCGCTCTCCCTCATAGAGTGATGCATTGCTGTTTTTATCCATCAAAACCGCTTACCAAACCAAAACATCCTCCCAAATACCAGTAGCGCCATAGAAAACTTCCAAGCCCGGGCCTATGGAGCAGAAGAGGACGATGGAAAAAGCCACTTGACGTGGAAGAGCAAAGGGCAGTGCTAGAGTTTATCTGGCAGGACATTACACTGGGTGCCCAGTCTTTGTATAACTGAAGAGATTTTGCATAAGGGACTTGCAATTTAGCATCTTCCAGGAAACCTGCATTTTTTTCATTTTATTTAAGTTCCTTGTACACTGACGCACATATTCCTGGAAAATGTCAACATCAGCAAGCAGGTTAGCGGGTAAATTTTGTTGGCAAGTGCCAGTGAATGACCAAAGAAGGAAATATGTAAAATGTGGGAAGTGAGGAATGGGAGGCTGACCTGCTGGCAGATAGCAAAATTAAAGGAGAAAAATTTGAGACAATTGAGAGAGAAAAACAAGATGATATGTACTTGAAACGTAAAGACAACAAACTCCTTCAATGCCTATATTAGGTTGAAAATGTATATTAATATGGAAGAAGCTTCAGGAGCATAAAAAAAAAGGTTTTGGACATTTAGTATGTCTTACAAGCTCAGTTAGCAACAGCCAGCGGTTTGGTAGGTTGTTTTAGCTTTATGCGATAACTGATATATTTGTGTTGGAATAGGTTTCTGTTAGACTGGTACTCTAACACTTCAACTGGACAGTCTAAGGATCTGCACTGTAATATTGTGTGCATAGCCCATCAAAGACTCCCAAAGGATCTGAATGCCTCTGTTGCCTTATGTGCATATATGTATGTGAACTCACACATGCACGTATTTAATATAGTGTGTTAGTATTTTATGTATAGTAAAAGTCATTAGAGTATTTAAATTTGTAATTCGTATATGCTAATATAAATCTTATATATTATAAAATAAACTTTACTGTCTCCAACACCATAGATGAAAAATTAATTGACAGGTATACTCTAAACACTGTAAGACTGCTGTAATCCAACTTTTAAAATTCATAGAATGATGGCTATGTGCATAGTAATAATTAACATATTGGTCTTTGTATTTCTTCCTGCTCAGAGGAATTTAAAATGTGGAATAGAATTGTGATAGCATAGTATTTTCTCAGGATGATTAAAGCTTTTATTAATATCCAGCATTTTTAGATGCTACAGCAGAAAATGTTATAATTGAACTTCTTGGACAATGTGTGTCTAATTATAAAGAACACTGTGTAAGCAGAATTTGATACTTTTTTGGAAGTCGAGGTTAAGGTTAAGCAGGAAGGAAAACTTGGTAATGAATTTTCAGAGGGGAAGAACAGATAAGTGGTTCATAAATACAGCTTCCCCAGACACAGGCTTTGTGTTGGACTACCTGACCTTAATCTAAAATAAAGCGAATTTTTGGCTGTTACTGTGCAAGATCAGAAAAGCATCCCATTCAGAATTAGCAACTGTCTGTTATGCTGTAGTTGTGCAACAGAGTCTGCTGCTGGAAAAAGGTAACACATTTGGCATCTGTTGTTTGAAGTAAGTATTATTTCATCTAGATTAAAATATAGACTCCTTTCTTGTTCATGGTGTTTGTACTGTTGCTACTTGCATTTTTCCAGCTCTTTTAAGACCTGGGGAGTGCCCTCCCTTAGTGAAATGGGATGAGTCTCCAGTAGGTAACTCTATTTCTGTTCTGCAAGAAAAGCAAAAGCTAAGTAGGAAAAACAAATAGCCCACATAATTTTCCATTACTTGTCTGTTCAGAAAAGCAAGACGACTTCTTGTCTCTGCTTTGAAATATGGGGCCCAAACTTTTGAAAAAAGCTCCAATTACCCTGTCAAAACTGCTTTAACTTATATGTCTAGTATAAAAACAGCTAGCAAGATAGAACAACTTTAAGGTAAGTTTGGAGTTTCTCTTCAAAGATGAACCTCTGGTAGTCACTGGCATTTGTAGAAGAATACACATAAGGGAGATTGTGGAGGTGGGGAGGCCTCCATTTATGCTTGGTATATATTAATTTATGGGATAACTGCATTTGCTAAAATATGTGAGAAAAGTACAAAAATCAAGTTCTGCAATCTGGAGGTTTTTGGTTGATTGGTTTTTGGGTGGGTTTTGTTTTGTTTTTTTTTCAGTAAGCACGTTGGCTCTACTTGAGTTTCCTGCACCTGGATATTAAACAATAGACAATACAGCTCTGACTCCAGAATGGAACCTTCCAAAATTTTGAAATGTATTATAAATAACTTACTAGTAAGCCAGGATAAGATTAATGTGTTCTTGCTGTTACTTTTCCCCAAGATAGACTGGAAAAATGTGTTCAGAGGAGTAGTTTTAAAGCTGATCTTCTCTCTTTGGTTTCATTAAAATGTCGGGTTTAACAATCCTCGATCAAGGTACTTCCTTCTCAATGGAGAAGAGAACCTAGCATATGCTTTTTTTCTCCTATTTGCCCCCTCTTCTTCTTTCAATCTTCAGAAATTACAGTTTTTTAAGGGAATTTTCCCTTTGAAAGAGTTTGGGCACCTGGGGCTTCAGGTCTGGGACATGATGGGGGCTGCAAGCAGCACCCTGCCATGGTCTCTTCCCTGTTGTGGCATTGCTCCCGGGCCAGAGCTACCCTAGGCACTGAGGGATAGGTGAAGGATCACTTTGTGCTCTGCCACAATGTTCATGACATTATGCAAACAGCTATATCAAGAATTTATTTATTGATCTAGCTTTTTTAAAGAGGAAATGTGAAGAAAAAACCTGACAGCACCGGGCGGGGGGGGGGGGAAGGCAGAAAGAATTTTGGGTCCTATGAGATAAGTGTCGAACACTGCTTCTTTGCAGAGAGCACAGGAACACCAGCTGGCAAGGCATTTATTTTTGCTTCAGAATGTATTTGAGCAGTAAACAATTTAATAAACTTTCCTTTTTAGTCATTTTCAAGCCTTTTCTAGAAGACAGCTATAAATTGTGTGAAAAAGATATGTATAATTCTGTCTCTGGTATGCATTAAAAAGTTTGTTGTTTAGACTTTAGTGGGTTTTTTAGTGGGCCTAATAGTAGTACTGACCTCTTAAAACAAAAAAGCTTAATGATTTTGTGTGAGAAAGCAGATTACATGAACCCTCTGAAGTAAATCTTCACTATTTACTGGTTTGAATTTGGAGAAATCTGCTACATCCAGACTGAGAAAGTGTCTTTTGGTAAGTGTCTTATGGCTCCCCAGTATAAGAGAGTTATGGGCATACTGGAGAGGGTCCAGTGAAGGGCAACTAAGAGGATAAAGGGATGGGAGCATGTCTCCTCTGAGGAAAGGCTGAGGGAGCTGGGACTGCTCAGTCTGGAGAAGAGAAGGCTCGGGGGATGTCATCAAGGTCTATAAATACCTGAAGGTAGAGTGCAAAGAGGATGGAGCCAGGCTCTCTTCAGTGGTGCCCAGTGACAGGACTAGAGGCAAGGAGCACACACTGAAACAAAGGAGGATGACTCTGAACATCAAGAAACACTTTTTCACTGTGAAGGTGACTGAGCACTGGCACTGGTTGCCCAGGAAGGTTGTGGGGTGGCTGTCACTGGGGTTATTGCGAAGCCCCCTGTACACAGTCCAGGCCACTGGCTGTGGGTGGCTCTGCTCGAGCAGGGAGATGGACCAGAAGACCTTTAGAAGTCCTTTCCAAGCACAACCATTCTGTGATTCCATGAAGGTATACTGTAGCTTTAAAGTTTTCATATACTGATTTTCCTCTCTCCTTTTTGATCTTCCTGTCCTGGAGATTTGCCTTATTTGAAGCAGTTGATTGTGAGCCAATCTAAACCTTTAGTCTAGACAGATAAAACTGTTATTTGCAGCTTATCTCACTTGCAGTCGTGGCAATTCCACAGGTGCATAGAGCAAGTTGGTACTGGATTTATTTTGCCTTCCCTTTTAGGTAGTACCTGATTTGCCTTTGCAAACCGTCCGCTTTGGCTGCAACTGGTGACTCACTGTGTTTATACAACATAACATCAGAGGATGTGTCCGTGTGGATGCAGTCATGATTGCTGAGATACCCAAGCTAACTTTTTGGGTGTCAGAAGTATGATTGTATTAGCCTAGGAAAATACTATGCTAATGTAGATAAATAAGTCCAAGATAATTCATTGCTCATATATGTTACTACACCATCCTGTCTAAGGCGGCCCTAAAGCTCTTGTGCTGGAGCCTGATTGTCTGCCTTTATTTTATTTCAGCATAGATTTCAATCTCCCGGGATACTATATAGGACATATTTGAACAATTTTGCTGTTCCTAAACTGAAATAGAAAAAAAAGGACTGTGTTTGTCCTGATAAACCATACCTTAATTGTCCCTGAGGATGGTTTCCCTAAACGGAACCAGAGTTCTATTATTTAACAACAACAAAAATATTTAATGGAAATTGGAAGGAGTTTTCATTTTGTTCCAGCAGAGTTCTTAATTTTGCTGGCAAAAACAGGAACAATTTTTCATCTGTCAATAACACTCCTCTCCATTCTGCCTGAACCTGGAAGTAATGACTATGTGCATCATTTTGTTTACTCCTCTTGGTTGAAAAAATGTTATAAATTCAATATCAGTTTAGACAGACACATTTGTTTATAAAACCTTTGAGGCTGTTTGGACACCAGTTTTCCAAGCAGTTTATAAATAGCAGTATTTTAGGCTGGGGTAGAGGGGTGAATGGGGAAGCTTCAGAGGGAGAGGGCGTAGAGCTGTGACCCGGAGCAGCATTCATGCATGAAATTAGATATTGTACAGTGGACATTCTTATTTTTGGCTAATGTGGCCTCAGGCAGAAAATTCTCTGACTGCATCCTTGAAAGATTTTTTTCCTTTCCCTTTCTCTTTAACCTTGTACATTAATTAGCACTTGGCAGTTTCCGAACGGTAAATTGGTCATTTTATAGAGAGGAAAGTGCATATTCATGTACTTCAGAAACAGGGAGTGAACACACCACTGTACCCAGAGTCATTTCCTACAGACTGGCTGCATTTTCCTCAAGAATTTGTGTACCTTTTAAATGTTGTCCTGATGCTCAAGAACAGGACTGTGTATTTTGTGATTTTGGTCTGTTGAATGTTTTTGTTCACATTTCTTCACTTTTCATTTATTAGTAGCTTTGCTTTTTCCAGTGGAAGTATGGAAGGAAGCAGGAGAATCATCAATGCGTGCGGATGTTCAATGAAAATTAATGAGAGCAAAAAGTACATTTTAATTGCTAGCTAAAGCCACCTTTGGAAATTTGCTACTCAGAAATATCCTAGCCTTTGTGTAAAAGCAAGGAAACAAACATCTTGGTAACAAAACACCTGCAAGAAGCACAGTAAAATCAATCAGTAATGTCTGTTAAAAGATAATAGTGCTAGGGCACTGAATTGGAAGGCCTCATAGAGTAAAATTTAAATATGCATTGATTAAAATACTCTCTGAATTCACTCCTGATTCTCTGTGTTTACTGTTTAAAATACATAAAACAAACACCAGTTTAGAAAACAAGACCTTTCTGCATTTCTCTTCATTTTATAAGAATCTTGTGATGCAGAATTGAGACTCCTGTTCAGTCTTAACAGAGTACAAGTTAACTTTTAGGTTTCAAAACAAGTTAAACGGGTTTTTCAACCCCAAGCTAGTTGTCAGTGGTCTGGAAACTGTTTGTGATCCTCTGAGGAGGTAAACCAAGGATGAAAAGAACTCATAGCCAATGTGCTGTGCCATTAGTGCCTGAGCTGCATTGCATGGTCCTGGATTTTGGTGCCTTCTGGTGGCATGATGTTTGGAATGTGGTCCTGGGCTGTTATTTTGAAAGAAAAAAAAGTAAGAAAAAAAAG
Organism: Gallinago jamesoni; assembly: GCA_025769975.1. Taxonomy (NCBI): domain Eukaryota; kingdom Metazoa; phylum Chordata; class Aves; order Charadriiformes; family Scolopacidae; genus Gallinago; species Gallinago jamesoni. The sequence goes on along the minus strand of JAOQGH010000012.1, from coordinate 99,123,020 downwards.
AAAAAATTGGTCCTTGTCCTTGGAAGCAGGCAGTGAAATACGTAAATCAATCCCGAAGTGTCTACCTAATGTTATTCTGAAACTTCAGGGGGAAAAAGCCCTTTAGTTTTGTACGTATGTCAGTACAATAATGATAATATTGCCAGTCCCTCTGAAGTTCTGCAAAAAGCCATCTGATTTACTCTTTGAAGTACCTGGGGTTTGTGTTGCTGTTTGTAGTATTTGCATCTCATGGCAGCTGACTGTTCTCGCATCCTTTGGTCATGGTAACTGTTTTACATTGCAAGTGAAGGTCTCTACTCTGCTGTTTTGATAGATGTTTTCTAGGGCTGGCTGTAAAATAGGTATTAACGTCTTATATGATAAAAAGGGGATTATTGCCTGTCTAAAGCAATCTGTATTCACTGCATTTCACTATATTTAAATGAAATGTTTAACTTGGATTGCAGAAGGGCATGCAACACTTAATTTTGAGTTACATTTTCTGGGCCTTTTTTTAAATAAAGGTAGTCACTATACAAATTACCAACGTACAAAAGTGAAGCTTGTAGCTGTCTTTAATTCAGGCCAGGGGAGAAATTATTAGTGTTGCTTAGAAGTGCTGACAATTTCTGTTTGTCTGAAATTAGGTCTTATTTAAAAATCTAATTTTTCTGGGCAAAACTCCTATAGATTTCAGACCTCTTTTGGACAACTCCTACTACTTCTAAACTGAACTTTTTTGAAATAATTTCCACATTATTTTTCCCTTTTTTGTTAAAACATGAAGATTTTCATAGGGAAAATGATGATCTTTACTCACAACTGGCTCCAAAGAAGATACTAATTACAACGTGTAGAAATACCTACTTTGCACTTTGTGTGTATCTTCTTCACTTCGGGTGCGTCTGGTCACAGTGACAGCCTTGACAGCTGTTGTAATTTTTCTAGGAAAGGTAAGGAGGAAAATTCCTGATGTCACCAGATAGATAAGAAGAAAGAAACCTGCAAGAGGGGAGAAGATTGAGGAAATCTGATAAATCTGACTTGAAGATCTCAGTTTTTTATTTTTGGTCTCCTTTTCTACTGTAAAATGTATGCAATTACTGTTTAGTTCGTCAGTAGATACCTCCTCAGGGGTGGATTTTGGCATGATATTCCTCCCGTATTATAAATACTGACATCACGCTAATCTATGCAAATCACTGCTCAATCAATCTGAGCATCTGTGGTTGATTAAACAAAACACGTAGGTGTGAAAGCATTTGCATCTCACATGCCCTGCTGGATCTGGCAAAGGCTGAGGGGAGTGTAAAGGCACGGAGAGAGATTTGTCACTGCGATGCCTGCGTGGCAATTTGGAGATCTAATTGTGACGGGCGCAGAGATCCCTGCGTAGGCTGAGTCGCTGATAGAAGCAGAGATTGGAGAAGTCAGACTTCAGCCCAGCTGCTTGAAGACATGAATCCAGCTCACATTCAAACCTGTTTCTGTGGCTGCAGTAACGTTAGTGCTCAAATCCATGGGGTTACAACTCTCTGAGATGTGCTGGGGGATCCTGCAGTCACCCCCGCAGATACCAATCTGCCAGGGACTGCTGGCCACCAAGGAGGCCTTGGGATGGCTGTGCTCCTGCGGCTGGTGGCCAGAGAGCTGGCCAGCAATTGGGGTGACCAAGGAAAGTGGCGAATGGGAAGCAACCTTAAGGCAGACACAGGATGGCTGGACCCTGCCATCCCTCAGGCTTTTATGTAATTCAAATGTGGCCACTATCACCATTGCTTTTCCACAGGTTTGCCTGTTTAATCTCTCTGTCTTCTGTCCTTTCTACGTCTCCCATATAATTTTTACTGCATGCTGGGCCTGACCACAGAGAACGGGGGTAATAAATAATAGATGAAATAGTTTGTGTTGGGTGAGGAAGGTGGGGGGTGTGCGTGGACTTGCCAATAACTGATGAGACATTTTATAATCACAGTTTGGCTTTTGTTCACTGCCCAGAGGTAACAGTGCTCAGACAAGGATGGGGAAGAGCCCAATTGGTCAGTCTTAGCTAATTCTGCTTGTGAATTAAACCGGTGGCATCAACAGGTGAGCAGCAGAGACCTATGGGCTGCTCCTTGGGAGTTCCTCTGCATCTGCTCTTCTCAGCAGCTTACGTGAGAGCAGCTCCCACAGGGACAGAGATGATCAGCCGTGCTCCAGACCTGCTGCCCATCCGCCTGCCTCTGTGGTGCCATGAGAAATCACCGAAGAGTAAATCACTGTAGTCCCTTGACTCTGCAGTGAAGAAATGATCCTTAAAGTAAATACACAACTTAATGAAACTGAGAAAAGCAGTTATTTAAAGAGACACTACCCCGTGAAACTGCAGATTTCCTAATGATGAGTCACAGACATCTAAGGTAGCCAAGATGTAGCGCATCTTCAGCTGGGGAGAAATGTCAGCTCTCTACTGTGGCAGGATATTTAATTGGTATTTACAGGTTTTGTGTTTGTCAGACTGAAGAATTGTTAAGAGTGAAGAATGAACTAATTTCGGTAGCCAGTTTTGTGCTGTGGGGCTGGCAGACAGAGATCTGATGGTCCCCAGAATAGTGATGTTCACCTAGGAGTGGTGCATCGCTTTCTGATCGTTTGGCACTTGAGTAAGAAATATGTTTTCAAAACTCAAAGTCTGTTTGAGCAACAGTTCCTTTTAAAATAGAAATGTGGATTGGTTTTTTTTTCTGTAAGAGCAGGTAAATATAACTCAGTTGTGTGATTACATGCAGAACTGCAATCCTCCTTCTAAACCTACAATGGTAATGTGAAATTCTGGTGTGAAAATCACATATAGTGCAAGAAAGGCCAAGTAATTCACTTATTGTACAAAAGCTGAAATAGCATTACTTAAAATAAGTTATTGGATTTGAACTCCGGACTTTGGGTGAGAAGGATATATATTGCTGTCCTCTTGCCTTTCCGTGGATGATGATCTTTGCTTTCTACTGGAACATGTGGTTTAAGATGGGACTGGCCATTAGATTTTGGTGCCTGTTGCACTGGTCTGGATTGAAGTTGCTTATGCAAAAGCATTGCTAACTCTCTGATTTTGTGCCAGTCTCATGGTAATTGCTTCATTCCTACTGGGAAGCCTGTCTACTAGCATCAAGGGATTTCCTAAGGATTTCAGCTCTCAGGTGAGGAGTGCCTTCCTAACATTCCTGAAAAAATTATGCTTAGGAGCTGTAAGTGCTCAGATATAGAAGGAAAGAAATGCTGAAGTCCATCATTTATTAAAAGAAGTGCCTGTTTTTGTGCCAAATTTGACATTTTATGGTACCAGACTCATATTTTTGAGTACTTGGTGTTGGCAGTACTGTAATGAGTGGAACATATGGACACTGCTACCACAAGCTTGCCCAGAATTAGTGACTTGGCAGCAAATACCTTTTATGTATTTGGTCTTCAGGTCAGGTTGAAGTACTGAGTTCTTTGCTGTAACAGTGAGAATGCCAGCTGGGCTGATGGCTTTGTGGTGTGGACACTTGTACAGCATGCATAGAGGTGAGATCTCATGCAGGCTGTTCAAAAGCTATCCACTCACAACAATTTTAACACTGTTCAAACCAATCCTGATACAGGATATATGCAGGCTTTGCCTCTGTCTTTTAAGTCGTAAGACCATTTGGATCTCAGTGGTTCATAACTTTTTTTTTTTTTTCAGCTATGTGGCCAGAAGTTTTGTTTGGCTAAATATAGAATAGTTAAGGTCCATCCAGCATTTATTTAACTCAAATTTTGTTCTTCTTTAAATGTGTTTCTCAAGATTTCATTATGCCGGCAGGTACCAGCAGTGCCCTGGCCACTGTGCAGCTGCAAAGTTTTCAGAGAGAATGAAGGGGCCAGTGTCTCTATGGTTGGCTGGTTTACACTCCCGTTATAGGGTCACTTGGACTCTTTTTTCCTTAATTTCCTTATTCTCCTGAGGCTACTTTGCTGTGAATAGCACTTAACCTATAATGGACAGATTCTAAGGACCCAGAATCACAGCTGTTACTAACACTGGCCATTTGGGATGGATGATGGAATTTCCACATTGGTAGTCAAGGCACCCGCACCCGCACTTCTTTGTGATCAGGAGAGTTGCACGTATCTATATGGGTGTTTATATGCACACACCTCTAAATATAGTGAAAAATGGCATTTTGTTAAATTGTATTGTTCTGCATTATTCACCCATTACCTAACAGCTCTTTCACACAGAGTGGTGGAGGCTTTTTGTCCTCCTCTTCCTTTTATAGCCAGCTCTGCCTTGATTTGCAAAAATGACATGGGTGAGAATGTCATGATGCTCCTTCATGATACTTCTCCTGACGCCTCTCCTGACTCTTACTGACAGATATATAGTGTAAGCTCTGCTTCTTCATTTACTATGGATCATGTTGGCAGTGAGATCAAAGAGGAGGAATCTTGGGAGATGCCAAACAGTTTTTAACTGGCTTCTTACAAAAGCCAAGGGTGTTTTTTATTATATATACATAAGAATCAAATGCTTTTTGTGCCTCCTGTCAACAGCTCCTTCAGTCCTCTTGTGTCACTGCAGAAAATTCTTGAGTTTATAGGGTTACCACGAGTCATGTTTGTGAATATCTTTTAATACATATTTTATTAAACATTATTATTTCCTTTTTTTCCTTGGTTGAGCAAATACCTTCATCATCCCATCCTAGTCCCTCTGCCAAAAACCTTTATAGCAGTTCCCACTGGTGACAGCCAACTTGATCAATCACAGACTGCCCTGCCGCTGAACTCCACTAACAACCTATTTATAACTACAACAGCCTATTTTTTTCCTCCCTTTTTTTTTTATATTTATTTTATGGCTGATCTCAAATGATATTTGCCTTGCTTTGCATAGGCTCCAGAGAATAATTTTTAGAAACCTATTTGGTTTAGAATTTTTGCTTAGTGTTTGGAAATATGTTGAGGCATACAAAATTGAGTCTTCTATTTATAGTCTTGTGTTGCATCTGTTTACACACAGGCTGGCTCGTGTCAGGCCACTGGATCAGGATGGGCAAGTATTGGTCAAACAATGGCCAGTCAAAAGTTGAAGGGATGCCCAAGTGTTTTCCACTAGGAGATCAACTGTTATCTTTTGTTCTGTTTATTTTCTCCCAGACAACAAACTTTCAGTGGCTATGAATTTTGACTGTATTGTTTTCCTTTTCTGTGTATCTGTATTTTTAGTAAAAGGAAAACAGAACTTGGTACATGAACTCCTACCAATTCCTGACATCTGATAGAGACTCTTATGCCCCCTTTTTGCCTTAAGAATTATGAAAAGGCCAGATTTTCTCAGAAATCTGGTAAAAGACATAATTCTAGCTTGTCTAGCAAAGGTATTATCATGACCTCAACCAAACCCATATGTTACTTTCAGTGCATTCTTTTATTAGAGTTCAACATGTCATTGATTTAGACTATGTTATTTCTCAGAGAACAAAATACCATTTGTTATTGCCAGGAAGCCTTGAAAATGTGTGTGTGGTATAGAAGGTGTTTTATATAAAATGGTTTATACATAGCCTGCTTACGTGTAGTTCCCTTGTCCTTTATTACCTCTCTTTTCCTTTTTCCCTTTCTGTGAGTTTATTTTCCAGGCTGATCCAGATTCTGTTTTCTATTTGCAGAAGTAACTGAGGAATATTGGTTCTTGTCTATGTTGGCATGACAGAGCAACCCCTTGGAAATATCACTGAAGTAAGAAATTAAATCCAAGCGGTTGGATTTTTTACTCTCTTCATCCTCCACTGATTACTTAAAGGCTCAGACTTTTTATATAAGCAGTTGAAGGGAGGCAGAGTCACTGCAGAGTGCATTGTTGTTCCCCTGTAGCTTCCAGATGGTGAGGAAAGTCCCGAGAAAAATGTAGGACCAGCATGTTCCGTCAAAGTCGAGCTTGTGTCTAGACGGGGAAGCTTACGTAAGGCAGCAGGAGAGGAAGGGTGCCTTGTGTAACTGCCGGCCCCAGCAAATAAACACTCGGTACCTCTCATGATTTGGCCTGCAGAGGCTGACAGCAAAATGCACTTCTGCGCTTTTTTACTTAGCTCGCTCTGACTTACTTGCGACTCAAGGTTGTTCTCTTGCCTGTGTGATTTTTCAAATGCATGTTTATCTTCCAGTTATTATTATTTTACTAAAGGCTTTACTCTTCCTGCTTAAGCCAAACCGCTTTTCCTAAGAACCCATATACACCTGCTCAGCTAATTTAAAACAGATATAGCACATTACTGGTTTTAAATGGCCTTGAGAGGTTGTTGATAGCATTTGGCAAATAATACAGACAATATGCAAATCGCCAGTGACAGCACAGAGTCTTGTTCACAAAGATGAGTGCTGTAGTAAGGTAGCTTTCTAGTTTGACTTTGCAAAAGTATGATAGCATAGCTTTAGGCTATTGATATTCTCTTAAATGTTGGTGTACCTCAGTACCTTATGGAGACCTCTGGCACCCCTCTAGCACTAAACTTGCCCTACATCTACATTTTGTTTTGATTTTCCTCTACTTGAATGTGAATCTCTGCTGGTGAATGCTTTCTATTTTACTCTCTCATAATAATTTTCTTTTGATTTTGGAGCTGTTGTCAAAGGCACTCTATGTTTTCATTTCTGCTACAAAAATGTGAATAGCGAGAAAAAAATGTTTTTTCCTTTTGATTTGGATGCAACCTCTTTGGCACTCCAGGTTCTGTCTTGACTTGGTTTCTCGGGTGATACCCTTAGCTTTGCTCCCATCTAGATATAAAACTTTCTCAATGCAGTTTGTTGGTGATTTGTCCTCAGATGGGCTAATCTGCTTGGAGGTAGGATCAAGGCTCAAGAGCTTGGCTCCTTCTGTTCACTGAGGCTTGTATTGCAGCCAGCTTGCAGTGAGGACACAGGCTAAATAACTTGACGGTTGGTAATTCTTCAAAGCCTTCTCATAATTTTGGCTCCCTTACCTTGAATGGCCAGGAGCACAGACAGGGTTCTTCTGCAGCTGATTGCAGAAGCATCTCTGGGAAGCTGAGCTTGCAGAGCTGCAGGGAATGCTAGGACGTGCAGTTGTGCATAACATTAGAGAGAAAGTAACAACCAGGGTTTGGCTTTTCAGTGCTGTTGTCTGCACCTGGGAGAGAGTCATTCAGTAATGTTTGGATCTGGATTCCAAACCCTTAAGTAAGTCTCAGTGATGGTCTGCCCTGAGATAATCTGACTGTCGTTTCTTTCCTTTTTGAATGTAGCTTTAGTCCGTCCCTTATTTTTCCCCACTAGAGCATGTGGTGCAGTTAATCCCTTTGTAACCTCCATTTTGCAAACTATTTTATACGGGCCTGTGGCCTTTCTGACACCCAGCTTTTTTTCCTACACAGGGTATATATTTAGTTCCACTGCCTTTTGTTAAAAATTTAAGGAAAATACATGAAAGATTTCTTTACTGAAGCTCTGGGGGAAAAAAATATCAATAATTTTGCCTTGTGAGGAGCAATGAAGTTTTGTACCATGGCTCAGTTTTATGAAACTATTTTTTTTGGCTTCACTCTGAGAGCAGAAGCCAGCTAAATGATTGTTGTGCTCTCAGGTAGAGCAATTAATGCTGCGGTGCTGAATACTGTACTCTTAAGTGATGTTCTTCCCATACTCCTGAAGAATTACCTTTTAAAACTATAGAATGAAATTTAAATAATCTCTATCTTGGTTTATCTCTATTTCTCTCTCCCTTATTTTTTTGGCCTTCTCTATTACCCACCTGAAATAGTTTGCAATTTTTGAAACCTCATATAAACTAAAGTTGCAGGCTTCTCTGTAAAGAGTGAAAATACTGGTTTGGTCAGGGAAGGGCAATAACAGTCTTCCAAGACTACGCTAGGTGAAGCTACCCTATTGAGACATTTACTGCCGTTGTGATTGAATTAACTGGAGAAGGTCAATTACTGCTTTTTCATATGTATACCCTGTGAATGGGAGCATGCAACTTGGAAAAGAAAATGTTAACCCATCTTATATTTCTAAGCTTCAGATCAGTACTCAAGAGTGTTTGTGTAGAGCAGACCTGCTGCTTTTGCCACCTCAGATGGGGAAATCACGGTTATGGTACATGCCCAGCAACCCAAATATTTCTTTTTGTACTGGGGCCTAAGAAAAAATTAACTGTGAAAGGTCATTCCAATGTTTCCTACTCTGGTAATACCCCCTCCTTTGGAAGGGCTAGGAGGCTGTGCCAGCCACCTAGCCCTTTCCATGGGGAAGAGAAGGAATAGTGATGACTTGGTGTATTGTCTCAAATTAAATTGATGTATTCAGGGACTGATGTATGTACTGAGTCAGATTGGTGACTGTCATGCACAGTTAGCAGTTTAGTTTGGAGAGGGGCAGGGGGTTACTAGGAATAGCCTGGTCTTAAGCAGAGAGGAATCTAAGGAACATACTGCCTCATGCACTTTTTTATTTCGGTGGGTTTGCTTTTTGAGTAGTACTCTTGTTCCTTTGATCACGTCCTTGAGCACCTTCCCCTTGTGCACGCCTTTCTGCCCCACTGCCTTCCAAATAGTTCCTGTGACAGCAGATACCCAGACTGAAAATGTTTGCCATAACTCATAAGTCAAAGTACTTTCAATCCCAGAATAGAGGAGACTGCATGCAGACTTCATTACACAGTATTCATAACATAAACAAGCTTGCAATTATGTCATAGCAACAAGCACTATGCTTACATGAAAGTTTGATTCAGGTCTCCAAGAGTGGAAGACCTTTGCATCCAAAATATCACAGCGACCTACTTCTCTGAAAGAATGCCCTACATAATTTCAGAAATTAGATATGACACCAATATAGTAGGCCATATGGTGCCTCTTGCTGGTGTAGGGTGAACAGTGGGATATTCTTGGGGCCACGTAAATGTCTGTCCACTTACTAGGTGAAGTCAACTCATTATTAGTTGGTGTGAGGTGTGACGTTTGTTTTCCTGATGTTGTGAAGGAAACAAACTCAAAGTGCCAGTTGTTTTAAAAAGGTATTTGCTAATAGCATGGGCATGATCATAAAAAGTGTTACCTTTTTTTTGGACTAGTACTGTCTGCCTTCAATTGCCACTGAGAATCACAGAGGCTGCATCTAAAATTATTTAGACAACTCAGAACCTACCTTTCAATAGTTGATAAAGAGAGAGAGTTTCCCAGGAGCAGTTAAATCTGATCCTGAGCTGCCAGAACAGGACTATTTATTTTTCTGGTGGTATTTTCCCATATTGGCTGTAGAAGTTGTAAGATGTACATGAGATGTGTGTTGTTGGTGCTGTGTCAGGGCATCGCAAACAGTAGGAGGACCATTATTGGCGATGTCTGTGTCAGGGACAAATAACATTTGCCACAGACAATGTGGTCTTAAATAAAATCCAGAAGAAGTCTTTAGTTTAAACATAAGCTCTACAGCCAGTCATCCAAAGGAAAAGACCTTTATAGCATCCATGAAGAGGGGAGAGCTGGTGGTGGAAAAGCAGAAGAGGACAAAGAGAGGAATGACCCACTATTGAGCATTGTAGTACCTTACATTCCTTCTTATTCTTAATAGAGGTACACTTAATTGATCGTACAGTCCTGGTGAGTCAGTGTGTTGCTCATGTTCAAGGTCATGACCATAAAAAAGGCCGAGCACAGGCATGGTATGGCATTCTACCTACTGAAGTGGCTGGTGGAGATGCAGCAGGTGGGGGTGGCATCATGCGCCATTCCCAAGCGGATGGGAAGAGGCAATGAGAGGAGCAGGCGGAGGTAACAGCAAGGTTCAAATCCTGCTCCTCACCGGCGGCGGAGTCATGGCCCAGCAGCTACCGTTGAATTTCACTTGTCAGCACAGCAGCATGATGGAGGAGGTTTCAGGATGAGATGGTGCCTTATAAAGAAACCAGCTGATTTTGTGGTCTGGAGTTCTTGAGCATTTGGTTCTTGCCAGAGCGCTAGATGGTTTTATCTATGATGGTTATACACAGCACCTTATATTTCACTCTATTGTACCTTGTTGAATTGCTGTGTACTAATACCCCTCCCGGGGATGGTACCCATTTGTTATTTATTTATTTACATTTATTGTAGAAATGATGTTTGCAAGTGACAAAGAAAATAGTAAAGGATCTTGTTTCAGCCCCTTTTCCATACTTTCTGTAGGTCTCTCCTCTTAGCTTGAGGGATTTCTTTTTGCCTTTTTTTCATCATACCTGGGGGTCTGTGTGAACTGGGCTTTTTCGCAGTGTTCTCTACGACAGCAGTGTCCTTTTTCTGAGGATTGCTCACATTTTAGGTATCTACTGCATGGCTTTTCTGTGCAATAACCCTTGTGCCGATCTGCAGACCTCGACTGAAACACCCACCTAAGGAAATCCCTGCTGAGAGACAAGAAGCAGCAGCACTACTTCGGTTACACTGGGGCAGTTCAGGCAGCAGCACTTGACCTGTGTGCAAGGCAAGGCTTCCAAGCACAACATCATGATCAGAGGGATGGAGCACCTCCCCTATGAGGACAGGCTGAGAGAGCTGGGGTTGGTCAGCCTGGAGAAGAGAAGGCT
>JAOQGH010000012.1:99079322-99112350 GCA_025769975.1 Gallinago jamesoni | reverse complement strand
AGAGGGGAGATTTAGATTAGATACCAGAAAGAAATTCTTTACAGTGAGGGTGGTGAGACACTGGAACAGGTTGCCCATGGAAGTCGTGGATGCCCCATCCCTGGAGGTGTTCAATGCCAGGCTGGATGGGGCTTTGAGCAACCTGCTCTGGTGGGAGGTGTCCCTGCCAATGGCAGGGGGGTTGGAACTCGATGATCTCTTAGGTTCCTTCCAACCCAAACCATTCTGTGATTCTATGATCCAATGCATAGGCCATAAAGTGGGTGATGGGGATATCTGGAGTTCCTCCCAAGGCTGTGTGGACGCCTTGAGCTCCACCTTCTCCCTCCCCTCCTGCCAGCCAGAGCAAGCACTGCAGGTCGTTATCGTTCCAGACAAGTTGGCATCCCTTACAGCCTGGTGTGTGTGTTTATTGGGTGGCATCCATGGGGATAATCTCATTTTGGCTTTTAACCATAAGGTAAATGTTTGGTGACCTTCGGGCGATCTCTGCACACAACGCCGTGCCCTGCCAGCTACTTGATATTGGTGGTGCTACCCCAAGGTGGGAGCCCTCATTGTTCGGGAGCCGCCGTGTTTGCTGACAGACAGGAGGATCTTCACCTGCTGCCGGCAGGGGAGGCACCTGCTGATCACAAACTTCCTTTATCACAATGTTCAACTGTGCTGTCTCATGGTTTTGTGAAAGAGAAGCCTTTCATCTCTCAAATTTGGAAAGGAGTGGTACAGTTATATTAAGTAGATGATGCCTATCTGAAGGGGGTTTGGTTTGGGTTGTTGGTGTTTTTTTTAAGGTGGGAGTTGCAGTGAACTGCAGTGCAAGGGGCTCAGCTGCAGACACAAGGCAAGTCAGGTCTGGATAACTGTGTTCCTGTGGAGAGTGCCTGGGTTTTCCTGAAGGCTCCCTTTCCAGAGCTGTCTGGTCTTGCTCCTTACTTGTCTCTAGACCAGAGAGAGAGAGAGACACTGTCTAACTCAGGTGTAACTGTCCTGAGTAGTAATGCAGGATGGTTTGCTTTGGGGTTTTTGTTTTTGAGGTAAAGCTGCTATTTGTACCTTCAAACCAGCATAAATCCTGCTGGACAAATAGCACCTAACATGTTCCTGCTGCAGAGTTCAACCAGGCTCTGTGCTGATGGTGATTACCAGGCAAATGTCTGCTCTGCACAAAAGTTTAGCCCCTGTACTGATCTGACATAGATTTTTATTATGTTTTATAGGAGGGTGGCATGCCTATGCCATTTTGGAAACATCATGGTCCTCTTAGACTTGTAGCTATGTGTTGTATTGTAAAATACATGCCCTAAAACTAGTGCCAGTACAGTGAAGTCCCCTTGAAGAATGTTTTTGGGGTGGACATATAATTTGAGCTGATAACCATGGATGGTTGTGATGATTAAAATATCCCTGAAGGTTAGAAACTGTCTTATTGATTATACTGGGCAGCGTTTCTGGGTGGTGATGCCAGCTCAAATGGCATTTGGACTGAAATGATTCTTCTCTTAATGTTTTGTAAGCAGAGCTTTTTAGAAAAATGGTGGTTACGTGGGTTGCTGGGCTTTGGTTGTTTTTCTTTGATAGGAGTGGGTTTGTTTTCTCTCTGCTTTGCATCGTGTCTGGAATTCAAACTAGAACATAATAAAAGTCATATTCGATCAATGACTTCCAAGCAAAGAAGGAAAAGCTCCTGAATTTTGAGTGTGGTGGGTTTGCTTGGGATGTTGAGGGGTTTTTAACCTGAAACACCAACTTCTCTTATCTGTTTCCCTTCACGGATTCAGGAAGGGAGTACTTTACCCTCAAGCACAAATATATATATACCCAAAGTCCTCCAGGTCCTAAAGGTTTTTGCCCGTTCCCTTTCCTCTTTGCTGTTGCCTAAGGAAATGAAGTGATTTGGCTGGCTCAGCCATTCCTTGTTTTTAGTATTTCCACAGCTGCTGGCCGACTACCTCAGGTTTTTAAGGTTAATTTGACTTCACTCTTCAAGACAACTGGCAGGGATGTGGGAAGGGTGTGGGATGTGGCACACAGTCTGCCAGCTTTTTTAAATTCTTAAATTTTTTAAAGCTGCAATAATAAACCCCAGCATAATCTTGAAGGTCTTACTGTTGCCTTCCCTCTGCTGCAGTCCAGGAAAGTTCTGGGGGCATAAGGGAGTGAAATGTTTCACAGAGATTTGTATTAATCCATGAGAATATTGCTGTTTGAAAGAAATCCATTTTATTTTAATGTTGCTCTGCATTTCTGAGTTTGGTTAATATGGTATCATATGAATAATGTATAGACTTAGCATGCTGTTCACAAACACCTGTGCACAATGGTCTGTAATACAGCTAATAAAGGGAGGGAAGCTCCCAGGCATGCAGTAGAAGAATGCTGTTCATTTAGAAGTCACTGGGGACAAGTAGTTTAATGCTTCCAAGTAGCCAAGGCACTTGCATAGACACAGTGAGATATATAGTGAAGATTAAGCTGTTTGGTATTAATTAAACTGGAAGTAATGGTTATATATGGTAGAAAATAATGTTTTGGGTGCTCTTTGCCCATTGAGAAGCCATTATATCAACTTCACAGAATTTAGAGTCTGAAGGACTTCATTAGATTGTCTAATTTGAGGATGTAAAGGCCTTGGAATTTCATTCATATGCCCTTCATAGAATTGAACCCAGGGGGTTTATTTGGATTAAATTGTTGCATGCCACACTCAGAAGAGAAGTAAGAGTAGAGGTCACATCAAAAGTTTAAGATGCCAGTCTGAATAAGCTGAGATATGGGCTTCAACCCTGTGATTCACACACCATGCTAAAGAAGAAAGCAAAAGAGTCATTAGACCACTGCAGGAAAATTCCTTTGAGGTTCCAGATCCGGGGAGGTGCTGCCAGCATCACCAGTTACAGCCAAATAACATCTGATTAGGCACTGAAATAACACCAGATTAGGCACTGAAGAAAATTCTCTGTGTTACCATAGAATATCATTCCATTATACCCAGTGTCTCTTGCTGGGTATAGAGGCCTGCATTTTAGAGGCCTGTTCCAGTTTGCAGAAGAAAATAAAACTGGGATGCACATCTGGGGAAAACCTGCCCAGTGGCTGAAGCTCTGAAGTGTGGTTGTCATTGTTGCCTTATGCAAAATGGTAAGTATTATTAGCAGCCAAGTGCAGAATTATTATTTATCTGCCTTTGGTTTAACGCAATAAGAGATTGAGTAGGGGGGATTAATCAGTTTAAGGGTCAGAACTGATGACTATAATTATTCAGCTTGACCCTCCCTGTTACAGTTAGCCATTTAGTTTTTCCTATAAATTAGCTGGAAGCGTATTTTTTTAGAGAGAAATGCAGTCTTCAAGACTCCATGTGATGGTGAGTCCACCACCTGGCAACCTGTTCCGGTGTTTAATTACCCACACTGCTAGAAAATTGAGTCTTAATTCATGGTAATTTATTTATTCTAGATAATAAAGCCTTTGGGGCTGTCTGTACTTTTAGTAAGTGTTTTTACAGTGCCTACCACAAAAGGATCTCTGACTCCTGATGGGAGCCTAGGTGCCACCAGAATGCGCAAATAGCTTGTTAACTGGGAAAAGTAGAATGTGTTTCTCTTTACTCAGATAGTCTAAAAGAATATAAAATTAAGGAGTTAGGTTCCTTGGTGCAGTGACTTCTTTTTCTTCCCTTCCTTCCCTAAGGAAGAAAAAACCTTATCTTATTGGCTCTATGGTAATATTTACAGTAAGGGAATGAGCATTGGTTTTTGTTTCTGTTGTTTTCTGGGGCCGGCACTAAAATGTTCCCTTTTACAATTTGTCAACTGCATTGACAAATTACCCTTTGGCAAAGAATACAGCAGGGTAATCTTGGAGTATAACTTTTCTGTCAGTCTGGCTTCCTTTATTTCTGCCATGGGTATTGCTGGGAAACTTGGAGATATGGCTATGTATTTTTGTAAATGCGTTAATAAGAATGTTGATCCTTGCATAGAAAAAGTGTTTTAGAATAAATGCCCGGTAAAGGAATAGTTAAAGTCTAGAGGAAGTGTGCAACACGACTACACATTTGCCTGATTTGGGGCTGCTGAAATAGGTTGGGACTAAAAAGGTGGTGGGCTTTTTTTGAATTGGCTGCCAGTGGCTCCAACAGGCTCTTGGAAAGCCAAGGATTAGTCAGATGGAGGAATGTCTTGGCCAAAACTCTCTTTCTCTGGCTAAAACCTCTCCCTTGGCAGCACTGCATTGTATTCTTATAAAAGCTGCTGTGGAAGCTTGAGGTCAATGCAAGATTTCTTTATGAGTGTTGCATCCTCCTGGGAACACTTAAAGTAGATGGAGAGCTCCTTTCTGCTCTGGAATGTAATAGTGAATATGGGCCATTTCTAGGACATTTTGTTTGTTTTATGAACCTGCTTCTCCAGATTCCCCTTTTGTTTATCCAATCAGTACAAATGACTTCTTGACAAGGTTCCCAATTCTTGACAAGGTAGGTGGTTTTGTCTGTCATGCATTATAGCAAAGGACTGATGGCTCCAAACAATAGACATGTTGTTCCCATCTCAAGATGTCAAGTACAAGCGTCTTTCAGCTGTGATTACTGGCATGCTGTCTTTGGTTCCATCTGAGATCTCTTAATCTTTCCTATGTTGGGAGGACAGCTCACAACAAAACATTACCTAGCAACAAAAATACCTCAGGTTGGTTCAGGGAAAGCAACAGAAGAGTTGTTATTAATCATGCTGAGATGATGCATTGTGGTTTTAGAAATTGGAAAGGAAAGGCCAGATTAAATATTGACATTTACTATATTCCAACTGTGTTAGCTTTCACTTTGGCTGACATGAAAATGTATATTCAGTGAAAATGGGAAATAAATCCCTTTATCTGTTTTCTCCTGGCTATCCCAAAGTGAAGGAAAAAAAACCCACAACAGTGATCTGTTATTTGGGGATGATGCTGTTTTGGTCCTCCAAATCTGAGAGGCTGAAGGGACTTCAGTTCTAATCCTAAAGGCTACTGGAGTTTGAGTGTCAAGATTACAGGGTAGACTGTCTTCAATGGAAATGGTGTTATTTTAAATGAAAACTTTAATAAGCTCACAGTGTTAAAAAATGGGTTTAATAAACAGGTATCATAGTAGTGAAAGACTTGAGAATTACCAACAGCCTACAATGTGCTATATTTAAGGAGTAAATGCGTTTTGGTGCATTTCCAGCAGATGAAAGCTTGACTTTGTTTTAGCCATCTCTACTTAACAGCAGTGACTTCACAAGGCTAAGTTAGACCTTAGTATAACAGGTCTCCTTGATCTTAATGTTGTTTGCCAAGTTCCAGTAAAGGTTCTAGAGAATGGAGGTATCATGAGCTGTTACTGAAAATATAAATTGCCTATAACCGTAGAGGGAAGAAATGTGGTTAGAAGTAAGGAAGGTAGTGTTGTATGCAGAGGTATTTTGATGTTAAGCCATATTGTTGTAGAAGGGCTGGGGAACTTTCCACTTGGCTCTTTCTCTTAGAGGTGGTAATTTGGAACCGATATGTGCATTGCAACGTGGGTAGTGTGAGCAAACAGTGTCACGAGTGGGCTCGGGTGGGTGGTTGAAAGCATAATTCACATTTTTTCTTCATATGATCTTCACTGAGCTGAAATGGTGCCAAATCAATCAGTCTGGTTTTGCTGAAGCCATTAGTTTCCTGGTGGTATACTGCTTTTCACTGCGGCCATCATTTCCTGTGTGCCTTACCTGCAGGCGATGAGCGAGGAGGAGCACACAGATCTGTGGAAGGACGACTGAAATTGGAGAAAGGGCTAAAACAATCTAGCATTACTTTCCATCACGCCTCTTAAATTAATTGATTAGTGCAAAGAAAAGAAATTTAAGGCATTACTGTCCCTTTGAAAACTAGAGGTCCATCTTTATAAAAAAAATACTTTTTTTTTCAATTGGTTTCAGTAAACAAATGTCTTGTGTTCATCAGCCTAAGAAATAACCTTAGGTTTGCTACTTCCAATGAATTAACTTGTTAATCTTTGGAGAGAGCCTCAATTTCCAGTCTATATGTGCAAACTATAAGACTTTAAGCAGAAAAAATGAAAAATTATTCCCTGGAGAGTTAAGATTGCTGGGGGATGATGTAGGCTAGCGTAAAGTTTTGAAGTGATGCATACAATGTTCTTGTCAGGGTTTTTGTAAGGTGTTGCCGAATCCTTGTAAGTAGTTGAAAAATGCCTTTCCCCCAGTAATAGCCATAGTTTGTGGGTAATGGCTTGTCACAAACACTGTTGGTTCTTAAAGATTAGCTACATGAAAACGTCTGCAATGCTTTTTCCTGCTTGTCTGCTACCCAGAGGGTACAACAGAGGAACACAAAAGAAGGGCTGGGATTACATGGCGAAGAAACAGTCAAGGCATTTTCTTTAAGAAGTAATAAATGGTAATTCTAGAAGTCCTGGACATCTGCATGATACAGCCATGGGAAGAAGTCTTTTCAAAATCAGAATCTTGCTCCCGATTTAGAAGTGTCCCAGAGAAATTTAGTTTGTCATTAAGGATATGTGCCAATAGATCAGGTAGTAGTATTTTTAAAAAGGGTAGAAAAGCAGTTTGCTTCCTTTTGCAAAACCGCAGCATTTGACAAAACATGTGGCTTTACTTGAAGGAAGTAATTAGGGAATATCATGTGTTTGGTATTTGAAATTGCCACAAAGTTAGCTTACAAATTAAGAAACAATTTAAATTTTGGACTTTTTATGCTAACATCAGTGGGAATCAACTGATGTCTTGATGCTCTGAAAAGCAACAGGCCAATCTTGATATAAGTTTTCTCATGGATCTCTGGACTTTGATGAAGTCTGACCTGCAGTTACTCGTGCAAAATTGCTGTTGAAGATTGAGTGAGAAGCTAAGCTGTACGGGAGTGTGAATCACAAAGCAGGTGAGGTGTAAGCTTGCTGAGAAACACAGTTTAGAGCTAACTCAATCTTGTCACAAATTTCTGTCAAACTTGGTAAACAATTTTTTACAGAAGTATTTCAGTATTTCAATTTTTAAACTGTCAAAACATTTCAGAATTTTTTTAAATTTTAAATTTCACATATTTTTTACAAGACAACTTATATTTGAGAAAATTTAAATACTAAATAATAACTTAAAAAAAAAGCAAAGCTTTGTTTGTTACCCACTTAATCACCATCCTCAACTGCACAATTTCTGTTTGAGTTGAAGGGAGCTGAATATTCTTTTTAGTACCATGGTTATGATGCACAATTAGAATATCGCAAGTAAGAAATATTTTAATTACATAGAAACTTCTTTGCTGTCAGGAAAAGATCCATCAACCTGGTTTTCAGTGATCGGGATTCAGGAAAGCCATGTTAGAGACTCTTCTATTTACTCCCCTTTATCTTCCTCCTGCATTGCTACTGTAACAGGTTGGGGGAGGAAGGAGGTTTGGCAGCCAGCAGGAATAAGAGCACTTGTCACCACTTGAGGGGATTTGGGAGAATTTCTTCAGCAGATTGGAGGGAAGAGTGAAAAGTTCACATCAGCCTAGAGGTATGTGTGAAATTTGCTGAGTGACTTTTGTGGTAGATGCCCTTAGTACACCCTGTTGTCAAAATCCTCTTGAGTTTGTGGTGGTTTTTTTAAAATAAATTTTCCTTATGCCCTCATTGTATCCACCAGACATCCCTTTCCAGTTATCAAAATCTTTGCTCAGTAGTGGCAAAGTGGCCTAATCCCCTTTCTCCAGCTGTGGAGCGCTGCTGTGATTTCCCGTGTAATGGCAAAGAAGAAAGACTTTCTATTTTTTTTATTTCCCTTGCATCCTAAAGGCATGTGTCTGCCACCTCCTCTGATTGTCACAGCTGCTCCAGTGATCACAGAGACCTAACCACGGCTTTTCTGCTCTGGCTGCTTTCACCCACAATATGGCACGTATTTCGTCTCACAGAGAATCTGGCATACCCCTCAGTCTGTCCTGCTCTCTTTTCTCTGCTTGGCAAGACACCCTGAGGGCAACGTTTTGGAGGGGCAACTTGGCCTGTCCCGGTGCAGAGTGTTAACTCTCCACAGAGCTGGTTCCTGGCTGGGACACTAATTTTTCAACCTCTTTCTCCCTTGCTTTTTTTAATGATACAAAGCTGTTCTCTTTTTATTAAAAACAAAAACCAAAGCAAAAAAGCATATTCTTCTTGTTGACAAAATTATGAAAATTTATTGAGAGTCTGGGCATTCTTGGGAAGGCCAAGCGTTGCAACAGGAATCCCATTGCAATTGTGGCTTCTTTTTATCTTGTCATTGGACTTGGTCTCCAGTAGAAACTGAACGTGGCTAAATCTCTGCTAAGAACCTCTTGAGGGAGCTTTCATACAAAAGGAGAGAATGAGTGACTCAGGGCATAAGACAGAGGTATCATCAACCTGTCAGGGTACTGGCTCTCAAAAGCAGCTGTCCTTGATTACTGTATGTTGGTGACATCATGGCTTAAAATTGGAATTGCTAAAAATTATTCCAGCATTTTGAAGTGAAATCATCCTTTGTGAAAGATGCTAACTCGAGGAGCCTAGAGATGAGAACCTGTTTTTTTGGCAGTAAATGGAGGCACGTGAAGAAGTGTGTTAGCACTTTGGTATACAGTCAATCTGGTAATGTCCAATACTTGGATGCCATTACTGTTTTGCAGCAGGGAGATCCAGCCTTTCTCTAAACAGACACATTTTTCTTCTACAAAATATTGAAAAATCTTTTTAGTGTGTCATCTGTCAAATCTATGCTGGTCTTTTTTTTGCCATGGCATGACCTCAGTTGAATATGCAATATGACAACCTATTCCTATCAGGAAAAGCAGTGTGCAGGGCACATCCATTGCCTTTGTCTTGTCAGCCTGAGTAGCTGAGGCTTGCTGGGCAAAGAGTCTCATTTCTTGGTCCAAATAACACCAGGCTTAGACATTTCCTTTTAGCTAGGCTTTTCCTCATAGTAAGGGGAGATTTTTTTCCTTCCAAGTTGGATTTCTGTGGCTGCCCATCCCTAGCGCTGAAAATGGGCTTCTTTCTTCATGCTCTGGCTTGTAGTCAGCTTGGGAATAGTCACCATGTTCTTGCCAAACAGAGGCACGTTCCTTTCTAGTTCTGACAAAGTTCTCTGGATCATTTTCTGTCTCACGTTTGTCAGATATCACTGGTATTCAGTGCACATGAGAGAAAAGAAGGCACACCTGACTTTGGGTGGACAATTTACATAAGTTTCCTCAATTTCAAGTTCTACTTGCTGTTTGCCATAGAGAGCTTTCTTGGAGAAACTATGACAACTCCTGCCTCTCCTCTTCATGCAGATTTTTAGTCTTTCTTAACATAAAACGTTCCTTTCATGTTTTTGAATTCCTGGTAGTAATGAACCAGAAACAAATTTGTGATCTAATTGTGATGCCTGAGCAGTTTCTTCAGGAGAAACTAAAAAGAACTTGATTGAAATACGTGTATGTAGTAAAAGTGGGTAAGTCTGTATTATGTCTGCCTTGAATTGGTTGAACCCCAAGGAAGCTAGTATGCTATTTCCATGTGGTAGTCTGTGCATTTTAAATACTAAATCTGGTGCAAGGTGTGGTTATGGTGGAACCAAATGGAACAGCACAGTCTGAAAAGACAACATGTCCTGAAGCATGAAGGAAAGAAATTAAGAGCTGGAGTGCAGTCTTCAGTGTGTGGATGCTGATCACCAGTGGTAACACTTCAAACCGAAATACTCATCTATATACTGGTATCAAAGGAAAAAGAATGAACTAAAACGTATCCTTGTCCTCTTTGATGCTGTATGATTTAAAATACGTGCTGACATTCAAGAGACAAGGAAAAAAAGGGGTTTTAATGCAAGAGATTTGCTAGCAGTTTTAAAAGATTTTGTTCAGTTTTACTACTGAGAAGATTTTTTTAAGCACCTTAAACTTTTGAACAGAAGAAAATGACCATATTTGCTTTTACCCAACATTCATACAATCGTGGGCAACAACCAAATATAAATGAGTATTTTGAAAGGCGGAATGCAAACATCTGCATGTCGGACCTGAACTGGTGAGTTGCAAACTGGTTCTGACTGGGAAACCAGTTGTGATGGGAGCCTGTCCTGCAGCCAGGGCTGACAGACCCCCCTAGAGGAGAGGGTTGTCCAGCCCAACTCCCTGTGGTCACAGTCTTTCCAGACTGGAGTGAGTTTGCATACAACTGTCTTAGCGCGTGGTAGCTTCAAAAGAGCATTTGTACCCATTATGCTGAGAAGTCTGAAGATTTACAGAAATTAATATGGATAGTATTTATGTGGTTGGAATCTGCTCCTCTGGAGAGACCTTATGAGAAAGGAGGAAAACACCAGTTTGTATTTATATCTGAGGCTTTTAGAATTGAATAAAGGCAACATTAAGACTGAATATTTTTATATTTGCCAAAACCAAATTTTTGTCTTTGTCTCTGTTTGTAAGGAAATATAAGCCTACAACGAGCAGTTTTGTATCCTCAGGATATTGTTTTCAAGTAGACCATAGAGCTCAAAAGCAAATGATCCAGAAAATGAAAATGTAGTATATTAGACAGAGTTTGGAGGAATATATATATTTTTTAAGACACAGGTAGTTGGTTTAGTTCTGATAGAGAACTAAGAGAATGATTAAGGCTGAGAATGAGTCTCTTTGGGGAAATTCTTGTTTGCAATCCAATTCTCAGGCTGTTCTCCTTTGTCATTAAACCTTTTGCCCCCCCAGCTCTGCCCATTTTGGAGCCACAGAGTTAGCTCATGGTGGTGTTACTGCAGGATTGTTCCACTTCCATCTTCCTGCCGTTTGCAGGCTCTTGTGCTCCTGACTTACTTAAACATCACTTAAGTTTTAGAGCTCTGGCTGTGTTGGTGAAGCTCTGAGATGGACAGACAGACTCATGCTTCTTGTTTATGTTTTCACTTTGACCTTTCAAAATCTCTTCTGCTTGGGAAGAGAGCAAAGAGGGTGAAAAGACTCCTCTGCATATTTGCTTGGCAGCATTTTATGAGAAGTTTTGTTTGATATTTTGGGGGTTTTGTTCATTTTTGGCAGTTTAATAGAAGAGATGGCTCTACTAATACGCAGGTAAAGCAGTGCCTGATAAGAAGCACTTGTGGATGACCACAGTATTGCAGTACTGAATGGAAGGTGGGTTTTGTGGTATAATAAGGAGAGGAAGAAGTATGCTGTGAGTGGAAAAGGGGATCTAATACTACGTAAATGGAGTGGAGAAGATAAGTGAGCAGACAAATGCCCGGTCCTTCAGTAAAGAAGATGAAAGGACGAAGTGGAGGCAGCGCTGAGTGTGGAGAGGAGTGGGAGGGGGGAGAGCAGTGCTGCAGCGTGGAGGCAGACTCACCTGGAGCCCTGTACCCTCTCCATCCTCAGCATTAGCAGGTAAACTCATGCATATTCATAGCAATAGAAATAATAACAATAATGAAAATTGGTAGCAAAATCAAATTAATGTGGTCTCCTGCAGCAGAAATATTTACCCGATGTGTCCTGCCAGTTACAGAGATTGGCATTAAACCTAGACATTACCTCATCTTCCTGGGCAGACAGCCTATTTCTATGCTAAGCAAGTCTGCAGGAGTGAACAACTGAATACCTGCCTGATTAGCTGTGCAGCAGCAGATCCTGGTTAGAAGCGATTTCCCTTAGCGCTTTCTCTCTCTTTTGCTCGCCCGCTTGCTCTCTGCAAGGTTTGTCACCAGGCATTATCAAGCTATGTTTTTCATCTTGAAGGGCACGTTGCACGGGAGATCGGCCAGCCAGGTGGGCTAGTATAAATGCTGAACCAAATCAAAAAGGTCAAGAAGAACAAAAGGAAAAAAAGTAAAGTGTGTCTATATGTGTGTGTATCTCCCTCCTCGTCCCTGCATGTGTCAGTGCCAGCTAGGTGAAACTGGATTAATGAGGAAGGGAGAGATAAGTGCTAAGAGGATTGTGCTATAAAAGGAGATTTTGGGTTTTGAGACTAGATGAGGGTTTCTTTATGAAAACTTTAATTGGCTACCTCAGATCATTTCTTTAGCTTTGTTCCTGGGTGGCAAATCATAAGTGTCCTGCTGGGCGTAAAAATCATAGTGTAATTATGATAGTTGGCCTGTGTAGAGTGTCTTCTATCACAGACTCCCAGCATGTTGTATATTCCATAAAAAATTAAGCCTTGTAATATATTTCAGACAAGTAGTCTGACAAGTAGTAATAAAAATAGTAATAGGGAAAAAAAAAAGTGGAGGGGAAAAATATCCAACAACAACAACAGTTGATTTTGTTGCAGCACCTTTAAAAGAGCATGATACTATCCACCTGCTTGGCTCCCACTACTCTTTTTTCCATGGCAGGGTTCAAGGAGTGCAGGGCACAGTATCGCTGTTACTGATTTGTTGAAGTCTTCACAGTAATACCTTTGTGCATTCAAGAGCCACGTATGGCCATAGGTCACCCCTCTACCTTTGTGTTGGCATGCCAGTATTTTCCCATGTATACATCTCTTTCCATTTCATACCTGTGTGAAACTGGCCACCTCTGTGCTTTTTCTTCATTTGGCTCAATTGCTTATATTTTCAGGAAGACGTGGACAAAAATCGTAGTGAAATTAAGCTTTTTGTTCTGTTTTGATGTTCAGAAATCTGAACTCATTCTGCACAAGGCTGACATTTATACAGTAGGTTTCTTATCTGTTTTGATCAGTGGATGTATTTCTAAACTTCAGTCAGCTTAACTGCTGAAAACACTGAGGAACTACCGCATGGAGAAAAGACCTGAATTGATTGGCATCCTCCACCTTCTCCTGTCCTGCCAAAACACGCTTCTGCCAGACCTGCTCTTCCAGGTGGCTAAGCTCTGGAAGTAGCTTTTCTCCTCACAGTTACCGGTCCTAATTCTGAGAAAGCGTATTGCTGAAACATGCACCACTCTCCTGGAAATGGGGCACAGAATAGAGATGTGGAGTCCTGCACCAGTAGACCTACTTAATGGCCCAGGCCCAGTCCTGTTCAACATATTCATCACCGATCTGAACAAGGGGACAGAGTGTATCCTCAGCAAGTTTGCTGATGATACCAAACTGGGAGGGCTGGCCGACACTCCAGAGGGCTGTGCTGCCACCCAGCGTGACCTGGACAGGCTAGTGAGCTGGGCAGAGAAGAACCTAATGAGGTGGTCCAACAAGGACAAATGCAAGGTCCTGCACCTGGGGAGGAAGAACCCCAGGGATGTATCTTCTGGGAAGTACTTCTGAGGAAAAGGATTTGGGAGTTCAGGTGGATGACAGGCTCTCCATGTGCCAGCAGTGTGCTTTTGTTGCCAAGAGGGCCAATGGGATCCTGGGCTGCACAGGGAGAAGTGTGGCCAGTAGGTCAAGGGAGGTCATTCTCCCCCTCTACTCTGCACTGGTGAGGCCACAACTGGAATACTGCATCCAGTTCTGGGCTCCCCAGTTCAAGAGGGACAAGGAACTATGGAGAGAGTCCAGCATAGGGCAACCAAGATGATTAAGGGATTGGAGCACCTCCCTTACAAGGAAAGGCTGAGAGAGCTGGGGATCTTTAGCCTCCAGAAGAGAAGACTGAGGGGAGATCATATCTATGTTAACAAGTTCCTAAAGGGTTGGTTGAAGGAAGTTGGAGCCGGACTCTTTTCAGTGGTTTCCAGTGATAGGATGAAGGGCAACGGGTATAAGCTGGAACATGGGAAGTTCCACTCAAATATGAGGAAAAACTTCTTTACGGTGAGGGTGACAGAGCACTGGAACAGGCTGCCAAGAGAGGCCATGGAGTCCCCTTCTCTGGAGATTTTCAAGACCTGCCTCGATGCAGTCCTGAGTGATGTGCTCTAGGTGTTCCTGCTTTAGCAGGGGAGTTGGACTAGATGATCTCTAGAGGTGACTTCCAACTCTGTCAAATCCATGAATCTGTGAATGGCTGAGTTATCTTCCAGGAAGGGAGTTTTTGTTGGTAAACAGCAGCAAGTTCCTGTCTTCTGAGTGTCTTAAAGGGGGAGACAATCCTTTATAAAAAAATCCTGAATCTTTTAACTGCATTGATAAAGACACTGTAAAAACGCTGAAGTGGACACAGATCCTTTACTCTCTAATTACTGGTAGAGCGGAATATTTTAATTTATAAGGCTGTCATTTTGGTTAAGAGGCAGCTAGGATTTCTGATAGAAATGTTAAAACTCACAAAGTTATAGGGATCTAGATACTCAACTTTGGCTATGAGGATTTTGTCATTGTTTTCATTAAATTCATAGAATCATAGAATGGTTTAGGTTGGAAGGGACTTTAAAGATCATGTTGTTCCAGTCCCCCTGCTGTGGACAGGGACACCTCACACTAGACCAGGTTATTCAAAGCCCCATCCAGCCTGGTCTTGAACAATTCCAGGGATGGGGCACCTACAACTTCTCCAGGCGACCTTTTCCAGTGTCTCACCACCCTCATAGAGAAAAAGTTCTTCCTAATATCAAATCTAAATCTACCCTCATCCAGTTTGAAGCCATTACTCATCCTATCACTACCTGCTCTTGAAAAAAGTCCTTTTCCAGCTTTCTTGTAGGCCCCCTTCAAATACTGGGAAGCTGCTATAAGGTCTTCCTGGACCTTTCTCTTCTCCAGGCTGAACAACCCCAACTCTCTCAGCCTGTCTTCAAAGGAGAGATGCTCCATCCCTCTGACCATTTTTTTGGCCCTCCTCTGGACCCATTCCAACAGGTCCATGTCTTTTCTGTACTGAGTGCTCCAGAGCTGGATGCAGTACTCCAGGTGGGGTTTCACCAGAGCAGAGGGGCAGAATCACCTCCCTCAACCTGCTGACCACGCTTTCATTGAAACAGTAGCACCATCTTAAAGTGAGGTTTTAAGAGGCAGTAGAATAAAAGTGATGCCATCACCAAAATGTGCCCTGACATTCATTAGGGGAACAGCAGGAGTTTATGGGTCTCTGGAGCAGAAAAGGAAAAGGGTGTTTGCTTGATCTTGGTAAACTATGTCAAAGTTCTGCATTTCGTCAAAATATCTGAAGGAGGTCTCTGACCTAATTGTTGCTTTTTTTCCTCAGCAATATAAAATCTAATAAAATTCTACATAATTCCTGTATTTATTTCCAATACTTCATAGTCAAAAAAGGGCACTCTCCTGTTGCTAGTGATTTGGCCTATTTTGATGTAGGGAGAAGACCTTGAACACATTTCAGGCAGGTTATTTAAGTGGTAAAAGATTTGCAAAGTCAGATTGTCCTCTTTATGAAAGGACAAGTAGACCACTGAGATATTTCTGGATGTTAATTTTGTAGCAAACTACAAAAGTCATTGGGCTTCATGATTTAAGAATTTAATCTTTCATAGCATTGGGGCCAACAAGTGTGGTGGAAGATTGAGCTGCCTAAGTTATCGAGGTACAGAAGCATTACCTTGTCAGATAGGAGCAGCACTAGTACTCTAAACATGAGTTTGAGGGAGACATCTCCACAACCCTTGTGCCTGCAGGCAGGAGTGACTAATGGAAGTAGGAAAAAGTAGTTTATTTCTGAAATAAAGTGGCATTTTCCATTCTGTCATCCACAGATGAGAAGAATGGACATTGGGTTATGACACTGCTCTCTAAATTTTTCTCAAGGGAAAACAGAAGCGGAACATAATCTTCATTTTTTTCAGAATATTTCCTCACTTAAGGCAAAAGCAAGAACATGGTTGCTTAAGATGTGACAGAAAATATTATGTTGTTTCAGTAGTCACATACAGTGCCAGCAGAACCTGTGCGCTTTTTGGCCAGTGACTGTGCAAGAGTGATCAAAATTTTTTCAGTATGTCCCCAAGTAAATTTTCCTTTTAAATCCCAGGGCTGTACCAAAAAAAAAAGTGTAAGCCATTGGTTACAACACTCTTCTTTAGCAAGCATTTTTGTTTCTACTCAAAAAAGAGAAGTATCTAGAAGTTGTCCTGTGGCTTATTTTTTGACCTGACAATTTATATCTTCATTTAAATTGGAAATGCAGCAGGTTGCTAACAGGGAGGTATGGTAGTTTCCAGAATACTTTTATCTTATCAGCAATCTCTGCCTGCGTCAACATTACAAAAGAGTGCTGGCACGGTATACCTGGTGGCAAATGAAGTTACTTCCTCTTTAATATATATTCTTAATGGCCTTGAACTCCTAGATCCATTGGACGAATGGTGTGATCTCTGCATTAAGCAGATGTATCCTTTCACGTGGTGATTATAAACTCCTCTACCCCACTCTGGTCTATGGTCTCTCTAAATTTTCTTGACTTAGATTTTTTCTTTTATTTTACTACTTCCTTACAAATGCTATGATCTTACTCTGTAATGATATTTACCCTAGGATATGATGCCATTAAAAAGTAACAGCTATCCTGTTTTACTTACATAAACAGCTAAAATACAGATAAGTCAATAAGGAACAAATAAATAAAGGAAGTGCAGAGCTTGCTTTTTGTTGTTTTTTGTTGTTTGGTGGTTTTGTTTTTTTTTTACAATAGGGGTACCATTAGCAGTTGTCAAATGGATAGGCAATATAACTTTGATTTTTTAGATTACTGTTGTCATCTACCTATCAGCAGTTCAGATCATATACTACTTTGGATATTGGTAATCTGATTTTTCCAGATCCTTATTGTTTTAATGATAAAACTGCAGCTCCAAATAAACAGAGTCTCTTGCCCATTGCATTATAACACAAAACTGAAATGTTTCCTATGTGTCTTCTGGAAGAGAAGAGATTTTTTGAGTATTGTTGAATGGCATGAGTTTAAATATTGTCACGTGTTTTGCAGACAGAACCGGAATAGGCAGAGCTCAGATCTGAGGAAGGTCTCTGCTTACCATGCTCTGCCAGTGGCATCCAGATCTCTAGAGAGGCTGCAAGGAAAGAGGCAGGCTCCTCAACATACTGCATTTTCAGCTGATTCACAGCTGCTGGGGTGCTGGTGTTTGGGGTGGGAGGGTGCAGCGTTCCCCATGGTGCGCTCTGTGCTCAGCGGTGGTACAGTCAGGGAGCAAGTGTCAGAAAGCTCCTCCAGCTGCAGGGAGGGATGCTTGGCTGCTCTTGGGGTACAGGGCTACTTGGCATGCACCTCCACTGAGCCAGGAGCTCTGGACAACTTTCATTCTCAACGAAGTACAAACTACTTTCTTAGCGGAGTGCAGTGTTCACCAAATGCTGCTATGCTCTGGATATTTTTCCCCGCTAGTGTTTCAGATGCTTAGAACTAAATGAGGGTTAGTATATACTAAAACCATTGCAAAACATTTCTTCCCTGTTTAAAATTCCCAAAGAATTAAAGCTTCAGTGACTGTGAACATCGTGTGTTTGTGCGTGTGTGTGTTCATACGTGCATGTGCATGTAGACATGCATTTGCCTCTTGGCCTGCTTACTTCTCACCCCTCTGCAAAAACTTTGTCCCACAAAAGAGGGACAGGTCTTGGAGATGTCACAATTTCTTCAAAAGTGACAAGCAGGTGAAAGAGAAAGACCTTATTAATGAGCCCATTGAATGAAAAGCTACAGGAAGAGCCCAGTGCCTACTCAGCACCAGATTCTGTGTGGGAAAGGGATGGTATGGATGCTTCAGCTACTGGAAGAACTTTTTTTAATGCTTGCATCTTACTGAACATCAACAATCTGACCAGGAAGCTCTGGGAAATCAGCTGTCTTTAGTTCTGCTGCTCACAGTCCCATGTGCAATTTTAACATTTCTTTTGAAGAGCATTTAGGGTGGATGAAGACTGCCATGTTGGTATCTTCAAAGTTGTATGCTCTCCAAGAGCAAAGTAGTTTGTGTAATAGCCATGTAGGCTTGCCCGCACATTTCATCAAAGCTTTTCAGCAAGGCAGAGTTGCTGCTGCCTGTAAAAGCTCTAAGGTCCTTCCCTTTTCATATCCAGTTACTTCTTGTCTTTGTGAAGCAGCCAGGAAAGGAACTTGCCAAGTTGAATCAGGTGTCATGGGCCATATTGTAGTCACCTTTTCTACAGAAGCTAGGCTGGGACCTCAGATTCCTTTAACATAAGCCAAAAAGCCTTCAAGATGGCTATTAATGTAGTTATTACTGATTAAAGATGGATTTGAATTGGGAATTTAGCCACAAAAGACCATTTTGGTTTTGGGGTACAGGTGATGCCAGAGTCCAAGGATCCTTTTTCCCCACTAAGGCATTTCAGATGTAGTTCTGATGGACTGATTTTCAGTTCACATGATCTATTGTAGATTTTTCTTTTTGTTCATATTTCTGCATCTGGTAGTTAAAAACAAAGTTTGGATTTTTAAGTAACTCAGATACTGAAGGACAATAGGTTAAGGTTGTATTAGTAGAGTTTTTTTCTTATACTTAAAAAAATTGGAGGAAAGGTTAACTAGATAAATTATGTTACAGTACTGAGTACAGACTTTTATTGAAGTGGTTTTGCAATATCCAATGAATGTAGATACAGTAAAGAGGAAACAAAAAGTATGTACAAAATGTATTAGCTTTTACTTGCCATTTAGGTAGTGGTGATAGTGCGTGTAAGTATTTATATATTCTTTTAAGACCTATTTTTGTTCTTAGTTGCCATATTAGAAAATTCTGAATGCTCAGTTTAATTACTGAAACGTGTTAGTCCTGGTTCTGATCAAAGGTGGGGAATATTTTTCAAAAGTAGTAGTAAGAATGCAGAGAATTTTCCTCTACTTAGGAATTTTCCTCTTACTTAGAGGAATTTTCCTCTACTAAAGGTCCTTAGAGAATTTTCCTCTACTAAAGAGCAGCCCAAAATGTTGATTTTATTTTTTTCACTGAGTTGTTTCAAGTCTGGTGATTCATTACTTTATTTGGACTGTATTTTTTGATTGCCTTGCAAGATGCTATGGAATGTACCTTGAGAGATGCTTAAAAATAGTTTAAATTCAATTAATATTAAGAGGTGGATGTTGAGTGGGAGATAAGTAAGGAGAAGAACATACTTTTTATAGTCGCTTTTTGATTTATGGAAAATTAATAATTTGCAGAATCTTAAAAGCGTTCATATTTCTCAGTCTACTTGCAGTGTGTATCTGTCTCCATGTACACACAGCTGTGTGAAATGCCCTCCATTGCTGTCCTTCCTCAAATAAAGCACTGTTTGCTTACAAGAAGATTTAATGAGTTCCCCAAAGACCAGGGTCATACAGTTTAGCATCAGTGAAAGATGGAACTGCTTCCTGGAGTATTTTTTTTCTGGATTGGGCAGAGTTTGAGAATAGGTAAGAGTGCTTGTGTGGTACTAGGAACGTTGTAAAAAGCACATGTGAATAGACACAGGTATGTGCATGTATTTCAATGACCATACACACCTGTGACTTTGTGTATCTGTGTAAACAAGAGTCACTTCCAGCCTTCTGAGATTTTTTGGATCTCAGGCCACCTTGTGCAAGTCATTGCTCGCTGCATAAGTAACAGAGCAGATATACAGACAAATGATGATGTGTTGAATGTGTTTAAAAAGTATAATTGAAACATCTTCTTATCTTGAAGCTCTTAATATAATTCGCAAATAGCAATTTAACTACCATGATAACATTGTCAAAGTAAAGTTGACATCATATCGCCCCCTTTTTTTTTAATGGCAGATGGAGTGAGATATAAAGAGGTTGTGCATTTTTTCCAGTGTTCTGCAGGTAATCATCATTAAAGTTGGACTCCAGAGCTTTTAACTCCAAAACCATTAGAAAATTATTATTAGACCATTATTAATGCATGCACTTATTTGATTCAGCTGTGAACACTATTATGTGTTCATATGTGTTATGTAATGTTGAAATCCAGTTACATAAAGCTTTAGTACATTAATAGGGAAAAAACGCGTAGAAGAAAAGGTGAAATGACACATTGCATTGGCACGCTACGTTCCAACCCGACTTTTGACTTATCACATCTACTTAATTGAAGGGCCGCATCTCAAAATGTCTGTGCTCCTCTTTATACAAAGACAATGGTGCGTGATCATGCATATGAAATTAAAAATGCATGGTTCCAGGAAAGGATAGAAGTTGTGTTAGATAGCAGACCTTTATATCCCATGCCTTTTCTATTTTATTTGCTCATCAATGCAGTACTGCACAAAAGTTATGTCACTTGGGGACAATATCACACATACTAGTCTGCAGTCACCCATGGAATCTAGATGATGCATCGCTTCTCTTATTATGATGTAATGTTGTGGTTTAGGACAAACTGGGACATGTAACCTCTGTCACAACTACATGCCAGGTCAAAAGCATCTCAGCACCGAAAGCAATCCAGGAGGGTTATAGACATCATGAATGGTGAAGACGATGCCAGGTACTTTAGTTGTTGACTAACTGGAAGCATTTCCCTTCTCAGAAGGAAAGGGAACAGAGTGCTCTAGTGAGGGATTTCGTTGCCAGATTTCTCTGTTCTAACAATGTCTAGTTTTCAAGTTGTAGTGAGATATGGGACTTTAGAGAGGCTGAGGAGCAGCTCACCTCCCTTCATATTATCCTAAGAATCATGCTACCACATGTCCAGAGGTGTGGCTTGCACACTGTAGATTAGTAAAACAGGAGAGAGATGATAAGATGTGAGTCTATAAAAAACAGATAAGTCTAAACATTTCTTCTGAGATTTTCTTGGTTGAAATGTTTATTCACATGTGCCTGGCTGTTCATGACTTTTTATTTCTTTGTTAATTAATTGCTGACAAGATGGTAGTAAGAACAGCCATTAAAATGAAATTTTGGAATCACTGGACGATGAGGCTGATGTACATCAATATTATGTATGTGGGTACAGATGAACGGCTCAGACTCTACTGAGCCCGACACTTACTCTGTTCCGTATTTATATATCTATCCATTCAGATTTAATTATCCAGCTTTTTCACACAGAAAAAGAAACTTATTTAGGAAGTAGATCCAAGTGTCTGCAAGACACTTCTGTGTGGATGTGTGGGTGTGCAGTCCTGGTATTGGTAACTCATCTTTTCCAAATGGGTTCCAAGGACTGTTCTGGAAGTCCCATACCCAATGTGTTATTTAGAGCAGACTCATCAGAACTAGTAAGAGCATAACCCCATGGCACCTCTGCTGGAGACAAGGTGCTTGGTGTCTGGGTGGGTCAGGTTTAGTGGTTAGGTCTCCTGATGGCATTCAGAAATAGGCAGACACATATGTTGGAGAGGACACAAGGCAAAGACAGAAGCATCATCAAAACCAAAAACAGGGTCAATAACTTTGTGCAGCAATGTATAGCCTGTAATGATAATGAGTGTGAGGCCTGGAGGGAGAGATTAGTGCAAACGTCAGGCTTTGAGCAAGATCCACAATAACTGCAGGATTTTGTGTTGGGCAGGATTTTCGTCTTCCTCTGTGACCCCTCAACAGCTTGTTAATTCCTCTTGCAGGAGTCAGTCGGTCAAGGCTGGTTCCTAATTATCGTCAGGAATGGTCTCAGTTGCAGAACTTCCAAAGGAGCCAGCAGCTCATAACACCTCCCAAGCCACTGCGGGGGTAGTTCCAGTGCCTTTCTGGTTACCCGTGAGACCGGACGTTTCCTGTAAGCAGTCATGGTGAGGCAGATATGGATGGTTGGTGGTTGGTATCTAATGCCATTGTCAGTATCTCTCTGTCACAATAGTGTTTGATGCCTGTTCAGGGTGATCGACTGCTTCAGAAGTGACACGTGTAGGTATCAGATCTCAGATTGGCAATGGCAGCTTGGTGTACCCAAAGCCTTAAAGATGCACGTTTCTGCTAGCAAATCAAGGGTTTTAATTCTTTATTATAATGTTAGAAACAAGTTTGCAAAAAGTTAAATGCAGTAAAACTCATCATGAGCACTTTGGTAGCTATTATTTATGACCTTTCAGGTATAAATTAGCTGTGGAAGCTGAGTAGCAGTTCAGTGCTGAGTTCCCTTCCAGGGCACTCTTTTCCCAGGAATACGCAGGGAGTTCTTGGTTATTTCCAAGTGGAAATGATGCATCAAGCTGTCTTCTGAGCTTCACCATCCTTCCCCATATAGCTTACTGCTCTGCAGCTTTGTTCAGGTGCGAGTAAGCAAATTAAATGTTTGTTAAACTTGTTTGGTATTAAGTTGGGACATGCAAAAAGTTCCTGGGAAAGTTAACTTCCTATTTTTGGTTTCTTTTCCTGTCTAGGAAGGTAACTGAAGTGCAGTTTTACCTAGTTATCCTACATGATACACTTTTTTATTTTATTTTATTTGAAACTTTGTAGCTTTCCAGCATCATACAGACCATTCATGCTAAAAATGTATACTCTAAGAAAAGCGTGAGGGAGTGGCGATTACAGCATCTTATGCCTGCATCTTTAATTCTGAGGTGTTACCTTTGGTCAGGAGAAGGTCTGTACTGAGAATGAATGCAGATAATTAGCACAATTTCTTTTCTGTCAGCTAAATGAGTAGATACCAAAGTATTCACCTGGTTAACACCTTACTGTCTCTTAATTATATAAGATATTCAACCTCAGCTTTAAAAAAGGGAGGAGAGGGAAATAGCATCACACAGATTGAACACTTTTACCATGTGTTTATGCTCATCATGATGTAGTTTTCATGGGTGATTTCCTTCTTGACGTACTCTTTTCTATAATTACATGAATTTAGTATGAATAAAGTAGCTTCACCCCCCTCCACCCTCCATATGCTTTTCTTGTTATGTTTTTGTGTGGGTTTTTTGGGGGAGAAGGAGGTGGGATAAATGGCATACAGAACAGAATTAAGGTGTTTCTATTTGTAACTGTGCATTTCCACAGCCTTTAAACATACGGATTTCATGTCTAAATTGGTCTCTAAATTTCTGAGCTTTCTAAAGGTACTACTATTTACAATGCCTTATACTTTTTTGGGCTTTTTTCCTCTTAAACTGTGATTATGTTCTCTCCACCTTAACTGTTAAGTCAAATGTCTTTTGTTTGGAGAATGGTGCTATATTAGACATGCATTATGAAAGCTAAATGGTTGGGGAAAGGAAGATAGGCAAAGTGTGTGTGTATATGTCATTACAATAATTTACAAAATGCTTTGCTTTGAAAATCTAAACCTTATTCAAATCTAGGTTGCATAGTCATCTTTTGATTTTTCCAAGATCTTATCCTGTAGGTTTTATGCTGTACAAATAGAGACTCCCAAAAGAAGTGTGAAATAGCTTTGTGTGTGTGTGTGATTTTTTTTCCCATTTAAACTAGTTGTCTGTAAAAGAGAGAAGTGCCCAATACGCTTATTACATCACTGAGAAGCTAGGCAGTCTGTCTTTGAGGGTAAAAAATGTTTTATTAAAGACACATCTTCTTGGCTTTCGGTTGCTTAGCAAGTAAAACTATTCATAATAGTATAGGAAGACCTCTTAAGGAGGAAGGGAGCACAGCTCTGTGTTACCAGTCCATGTGCTGTTGAGTACCCTTTGATTTAGCAGCCAGAGATGAATTTTGTCTGATGTAGTACATGCTTATATCCTAATGTGTCTTACTTTTCTATAAGGTTATTGCCATCTGGTTTTGGAAGAAAAAAAAGGAAAAAGATCCAAAACCTGCAGTTTCATGTTTTTAATCCAGTTTTTAATATTTTCTCAGGCAGCTACTTGCTTTATATTGAATTTAAACAACTTGAATTTTTATTTCCTAATTAATCTCATTTTATTTCTTTCAATTTTTAGGTTGTTGCAGTGCTACTCTATAACTACCCAAATTGCACATAGTTGCAGCACCACAAAATGCAGTTATTTCTGTTAACATAATTTTTGTCTATGTAATGCATTAGATTTCTTTCAAGTGTTTATTTTTCCTGTCCTCACATCTACCTACATGAGGCTCTGCTTAGATGTATCTTGAGGATTTCTTCTTCTAAGACTCTTTATGCCGTTCTCACCATATCTTAGGACAAGTATCTTCAGGCAGTGTGGTGGAGACAGGGAGAAGCTCTGGTTTAAGTATTCCAGCTCTCTTTAGCTGACAGAGTATGTTTGGAGGAGTTTTTCCTTCTGCTGCATGTTAAAGCAGACTTGAGGCTTGTCTGTGTTTCAGGGCTGGACAAATAAGTAGGGAGGAGATGTAATCGTTTTTCTGACCCTCCTTCCTGCTGAACCAAGCAGAAATTCTATAGCGAAGAGAATCTGACCCATTATTTTGAATAGCAATGTTAATTGTACCTCATCGTCCATTACCTAATTCAGGTCAGGCTTTATTTTGTTCGGTTTAAATTATTATTCAGATTTGGTTAACCCAGGAATGCAGAGCAGTGACATTAAATACTTGGTTAATTTGAAGATCTTCAGATTCAGCAAACTGACCTTTAAATATCAATAGCAGAATGTTGGAGGGATTGCAGCATTTTTTCAGCATCGTATAATTCTTATAGACTTGATTGCGCATATTAATGCCTTTTTGGTATATTTCTTCCCATTTCTTCCCAGGAGAAATTTCAAGTTGAAATAATAGAGTGAGCAATATCTTCAAGTGCTTCTAATGGTAGAGAAATAGAGCCAATTCACAAAAAGAATTTGATTTTTTGTTGTTTTTTGCATGTGTGTATCCAAAAGAAAAGCATACATGCAGTTAAATAACTGTGCATATCCTTCAGGCGTTTTGAAAAGTTTTTCACTCCACCAAGTCAAAAGCCCTTTTGGTAACCAGCAACTCTTCCATGGTGTACAATGGATCCTACACTCCCTTGGTCAAGCAAGACATGATTTTACATTTGCTTTTACTTTCCTTTAATTAATACAGTTTTAAAGCTCTCCTATGTTTTGAGATAGCCCTTAAATTCAAACTGGGCTACAAAATTAGATGACTGTTCTTGCAGTGATTGGTCTGCCTAAATTCTATAGTGTATCCATTATCCGTGGCATCTCATTGCCTTTCTGGAAGTCTCTCTCAAAGAACCGAGAGCTTCATGAGAGGGCTCGGCAAAAACTTGTTTTTCTCCATTTCCTGAAATGCTGCCTGTAAGACTGGACCCACCGGGTCTTGATGGGCTTTACAGAACTTAAGATGGCAACCCATCATCACCTTGCATCTTGCCAGTCCTGAAGGACTTGATAGCTTCACTGGGTTTCATCTTATAAAAGGCTTTGCGCTTCATCGATAATAGCTGCTATGTCAGGTCCATTTTGGTAGATATGCTGGCAGATTAGAGTAATTATCATAATCAGATGTGTGTGATTTGGGGGGCAAAAAAACCCCATGTCAACTGCTGACTGTATGAAGAGTTTCAGCAAACAATTTCTCATCTGCAAATGAAGTGCTTTTGTTGGCCCGGTGTGGTTTATGCTGAGCTGAGGATAATTTTCTTGCTTGTTCTTCATACTAACTCTGCTTAGTATTTGTTAGAAGTTTCTGGTAAGATGATAGGTTGAATTACTACTTAGTCCTGGCAGAGTGCCATGGTAGTGTGCTTGGCGTCTCTCTTTTTTAACATGAAATGCTCTGTGGATGTCTGAAACATCTGGACATGATGCTGGGCAACTGGACCTGAGTGCCTCTGCTTGAGCAGGGGGACTGGTCCATATGACCTCCAGAGGTCCCTTCCAACCTCAGCCACTCTGTGAGTCAGTGATCCATGGAATAGGACATACTGGGGTGCACAATCATAGCATTATGATTTCTCAGTTCCTCACAAATTCACATTTTTAAATTTTAAACTTGAAGTCCAAACTTATGAGTACTAATGTCTTCTGTTTTCTGCTTCCACGCAGTTGTCTATAGCTCATGCAGCTACTGCACTTACAACAACATGGTCAAGTTGATACATAGGATGGGTCTGAATAAAGGTGAAGGAATGTAGAAATTAAATCAAAATAGTCCTCTATTTATAATAAGTAGCATCCTTTTAATACGAGCTCCTATTAAGCTTTTGAATTCTCTGTTTTGTCTATATGATTGTTTTGCTGTCTTTCATTATAATTAATTGGGTAGCTGAGCTTTCCTGTAGAAAACAATGGAATTTTTTCACATAAAGCCAATAGCAAGGAAATGCTGCAGAAAGTCATGAGAGCCTCAGAACATGGTTTTGGTTTTGGGATAGAGTATGTGGAACTACACGCAGCTGCAAGAAGAGTCTGAGAAAAGTCTCAGACAAATTACAATTTTTTCAAAACATGTTCTGTTTCCATACACCTTCTCATCTAGCTAAAATTCAGTTTCGTGTTTCAACTACTGCTGTGTACTTTTCTTTTGCCCTGACAAATGCAGTCTTGCTCATATCCATAGCAAATACTCCTGCAAAGATTGTTGTCCCAGCTTGTCACTGAAGTTGGTGATGAATGTTGGCACCACTGGTTGATCAGAGGCAGGAGCTGATATTTCAGTGAGAAATGAGATACGATAGGTAGGCAATGAATAGGTCTTGAAAGCAAAGGCAAGCAATTTATTGGCTAGAAATTTTGTTATAGAGGACGTGGTGGTGGAAGGTTTAGAAGAAAAGAGTGACACGGGTAAACTTTCTTTAGCTTCTTGCTTTCACCACCTGTGCTCTTTTTTGAAAGCTCCCATAAACATCCTCTGGGCACTCAGAGTATCCTTTTTACAAGTCTCCCTTGCTGTTGTGTCTACAGAAACTTGGCAATGATGAAGTTAGGGTATTATCCTGACTTATACCACCCAATGGTTCCCTTGCACTCTTGCTCTCTTTTAATATTCATCTTCCTGTGCCTTCTTGCAGACTGCTGGGCTCACGCAGGTGAAGAAGTGAGCCTTTGCTAGCAGCCCTCTCTGCAACAAGATTTATTCATCAGACTTTGCACACTGGAACTGTTAAACCCTATCTAATGAGCAACCCCTCCAATCCTTTGCCTATATGCTTGCCTGGTGACCCAGCCTTAAAATTGACTGGATAGCCTCTTAAGTAATTCTTGCCCCAGTCGAGCAGTCCCAAGCCTTTGCTTGGCAGACTGTTGTAAAGTCTGGACCTCCCTTTTCTGATTAGTCTGCACAGCCTTTTCCTTAGCCATAACCCCTGCAGTACGGCCATCTGTCTAGCTCCATGATAGTTTTTTCCTTGTAAATCCCTCTCTGTCCCTGGTGGTCATGTAAATCATTTAGTGCGTTGCTTGTACAGCTCTTTCATAAGCATTTAAAGGAAGATAAAAGATGGAAATTTCGGTATGCATTAGGATGGGATGTAGAAGGAGGGGGTATAGAATGAGCCAGTGTGAATAGGTTATCGGTAAGGAATAGTGGAGTTCTGCACCCTGAGAAAGACAGTCAATCTCAACTACCTGTAGGCAAATTAAGAAGTATCAGGAATGCCAGAGCTTTCTCCCCCTGCAGAGCCACTTCTGGCTTGAAAAAGTTCTTTTAGCTCACAGATTCCTGTATAGGAATAGCTGAACTCCTTTCCAGACTATTTCAGCAGTGTGATCACTTGTCATCAGCATGAAGCTACCTCGTATGTCCTGGTGGCCATTTGGCTGACTGCATGCAGAAGGACATGGGTGTTAGTGCTCTGAACTCCTCGAGCTCTGGTACCTTGAAGGCACAGTATTTCTGCTCAGGGCTGGCCTCTGGTTCCACCTTCCCACTGTTGGTTTAGTTGGGACCCTCTTTGGTGGATGCCATGGCCACAGGGTGTCGAGCTTCTGCTGTAAGCTTGTCCCATTGCTAGAGAGGTGATAACCATTTGTCATGCTTTTGTTCAATGTGGTTGGGACTTGTCCTGTGTTGGTCTTATATAGATGAACGCTCTTTCTGGAACGTCCTTGGCCCAGCCAAACTGCTGGATGAGAAGGAAAGTGCTCCCTAATTGTCCATAAGTGAACCATTCCAGTTTTGGAGGAATATTTGGGGGGGGGAATATTAAGTGTTCCATATTAAGCTTCAGCTTGATTTCTCATCATGATTGGCTTAAACCCAGAAGTCCAGAAGTCAGATGCTTAATATTCTTGCTGAATCTTTAACTGTTGTAACTCTGGACAGCCTTCTGATCTGTACAGATGTCATTATACACTTTGTGAAATTCTTACCTCAGCAGCCTTTAACAGCCAATTCTACTGTCATCTGCATATTGCAGGGAAAAGTGTTTCCATTTATGAAAGTAGTCAACACTATTTCTCAAGGCCTGGTAAGCCAAGGTTTAGATTTGATCAAGTTGTAAACTGTTTAGTGTCAGGATTCATAAAGACTGCAGAGGCCTGCAACGGCATGGCTCTATGCACCTAGAATAAAGATGCATGCTTATATGGTACTTTTTATGCCTAAAATAGGGAAAAAATACTAATCCTTGCAACATACGGAAAGGCAGGAGACTCCTCTGGTTTGAATCTGTGAAGCTAAGGAAGGGTGGGTGGAATTAGCAGAACCTGGAAGAGAGTTCTACCTTTCAGCTAGGGATGTTGGTCTGTTAAATGATGTGGCCAGGTTTCAAATAGGAGGACTCTCCAAAACCATGCAGAACAGCCAACTCAATCTATTTCACAGAGGGTTTGTTCTAGTTATTAATGACCTATTGAATATCTTAGAAGAACAAAAGTACATGGTTGGAAGTAAAATAGATTGAAAGAGTTAAATCAAGGAAGAGCCCCATACCCAGACTGCAGAAGTTTCACCTAAGATGTTACAGACTTCTTGCTGTTTCAAATTAATCAGTGCAGGAGAAGGCACACTTGCTTTGTTACAGAAGAAAAGCATTGGTGTAGATGTTCCTCCTCACTTCCATGATTCTGTAGCAACTATGATGCACTCAGTTATTTTTGGTTTAAAATGTTGTAAACAGCAAGGCTTGAATCATTTTTGTTGACAGCATAACATGGAATGGAATAACATCTGTTGCATCAGAGAGTTCCTAGGATAGTATGCTTGCATGTCGACCTGAACTGTCTGTGACATAAGGTCTCTTAGATGATTGAATCATTGTCTGGGATATGCTAAAATTCCTTTGATACTTTACTGAAAAAAATGAATCCTATATCAACTACAGTTACAATTATGCTGAAGAATTAATGATACAGTTATCTCTTAAGCTATGGCATGACTAATTTTGTCCGTGTATCTCAGTCTAAAAGGAGTTGCAGGTGTGTTACGGGAGCTGAAGCTGTGTGCTGAGTTAGGACATGATCCGTGCCTGGGAAGTGTGGACTGGCTCCTGGGGAGGGCAAGGAAGAAGAATAGTCCTTAAATATTCCTTTGACTTGAGCCTAACTTTCATAGATGGAATATGTTTTACTGAGCATTTTGGAGGGCTTTGCACTTGAGATACAATTTTGCTTTTTGATATTCTGTTGAATATTATGGAATGTTTTTTTTTCTTTTGCTTCCTGGCTGAAGGTAATTTCAGATGGTGGTGTGAATAGAGTGCGTGCCAATCCGTAATGAAATTTCCAAGTGCAATTTATGTCAGGCACACTGCTTTGACCTTTCTGTTTTGTTTTTGTAGATATGCAACAGCAGAGTCTAATCTTCCTCTTTCTAAAGTCAGAGCTTGTTTGGTGAAGTTTTCAAAATATTCCGATCTGATAAATCTATCTGACAAGATTTATGAACCTGTTAATATTCCTTAAATTAACTTAGACATCCCAGCATCTTGATAATTATGCTTACACAATATCGTGTTAGCCATTAATTTGATTTCATATCTAGCTACACACAGTCTTTGAAAAGTTTTGTGCAACATAAGCATTTGTATACTTTAATCTCATTGAACTACTTACCTGAAAATTGTTTTCTGCCTTATCTGTTCTTGGTAGGGCATGACATGTCTGTATGTACCCTGTGTAACTGCACTGTGTTCTGTCCTGCTGTTACCTCGTCTTCACTCGGGTAGCACAGGACAGAGCTGTGGCTCTTCAGGAAATATTAAGAGGGTAGTACATTCCTCTGAGGACTACTGTGTATATAGAGATGTTGGTAACTGTCAGCTTCAAATAGTACATACAGTCTTTTTAGTAAACAAATATTAATCAACAAACCACAGATTCTGTAAAACAAAGAGTAATATTTATTTGGCATGTTACAAGTCAGTTTTAAATAAAGTACTTGAGTGAAAAATATTTTGATACATGCACAGACTTAACCCTATTTTGCTGTTAAATATTTACATTTATGTGCAAGGCTTCACCGTGGTAGTATATATTTCAGCAGGCACATATAAATACATCCATGCAGTGATTTATCAGTCTATACGGCGTTATTGCATAAGTGTACACTGTAAAAGTAACACGTCAGCCTGACCTCAGAGCTTATATGTAGCACCATCCCAGTTCTTCCAAATGGTTACAGAGTCCAGTAAACTAACAATTACCTGGTGCCTCCATGGTGGAAAATGCTCCGTCATTGTTCAGCGACTGACTTGATCAGTTGCTGGTGAAGCAAAAACATCTTTTAAAAGCCTGTGCTTGAGCGACATCCACATCTCTGCAGCCTGGGCAAACCAACTGGGTTGGTTTCTTCTCTCTGCCGAAGTCAGGCCCTGCTGTTGGGTGTGGAGCTGACATCCGTATGTGTCTGTCCACGGCCTCATTTTAAGGAAAATATCCCTGATTCCCTCAAGCCATTGAAATGCATGGTCACTTTGGCGAGGAGAACTGGGCTCGCTAACCTTCTGCTTTGTGGTCTTTGTCTAGAGGTGTGCTCGGCCAGTGAAACTGTATTTCTGAAAGCTTAATGCAGTTGTAATGGCAGCTGTGCTCCATTCCCCAAAGCTTTTTTCCTGTTTGTTTGTTTCTAGTGTCTGTGAAACAGATTTTAAACTGAATGGACAAAAGCAGTGCAGAGCTTAGCAGGTCTGGGAGGAATCCTGGGTATATTAAAAACAAATGGGAAACAAGACTTCGACCAAAAATCTAGAAAAATATGGACTACAAGTCTCCTGTGAGTTGCCTGGCTGGCTTTCCACATCTAAATTACTTCCATGCGGCAAGTTTAGCAGGGATAGACCTAACAGGCATTGGTTGGGAGTCTCCAGGAATTCTTTGTAAGATTGTAACTATTTTTAATTTCCATCTTAGATAGAAAAAGTATGCTTTTTATTGTTAACAGCATTTGGCATGGTAGCTGCTTTGGAGAGAAGGGGACTGTGAAAAGAATATACTTATCTGTGTCTAATAGAGGTAAACAAGCCTCCTTCCTGCAGGAAAAAATGCTGATTCCATTCTTCCGTGGTGATTTGCCAAATGGGCTGGATGGGAAGAACTTCCCTGCCCTGTTCTTTGCTCCCGTCTCTGGCATGGCTCTCCCCACCAGGCTCAGCTGCTCTCTTGGCTGGAGGTGCTCTACTGCTCGTGGCAATGATACCCTGACAAAACACTGTTTACTCAAATCAGCCCAGCCTCCTCCCTGTAAAAACAAAACCTTCAAGTGAGAAGTAAGTCTGATGGCTTTAATGTCTTTGTATCTTCCTGTGCGCCTTCCCTTTTAAATTAAAGCACACATCTTAATCTTCTGTCTTACTTGGAAATGGAAATCTGAAGGAGTGGTGGGGGGGAGTGGAGAAATAATGATGAAGGAAGAGATAAATGTAGCAAAGGTGGAAGTGATAGTTTATTCATGGTGTTACATCTCTGTTATCTTGATCTGGCCTACTTGAAGACTGTGGGTTTTTTTTTTCCCATACAAGCTCCTTTGATGAGTGTTGATAGTTCTCTCCCACTGCTGTGGCCGTGGCCCCATCCTCTCGCCCCACTTCCCTCACAGTCAACAATCCACAGGATGTATATTATGATTTGTGTGGATGGAAGCAGAAGCTGCAAAAAATAACCTTCCCTGGCATAGTAGGCAAACCATCCATCTGTTTTCCACCAGCTCCCACATCTCCTGTTTCTGAAGTTGCTGCACCTATTTTGCAGCTGACTGTCAGGTTCCAGCTATCGTGCTGGAATAACAAGACAGAGATTCTCTTCCACTTTTTATTACCTTTCCTTCCA
The DNA here is from genome assembly GCA_025769975.1 of Gallinago jamesoni. Lineage (NCBI taxonomy): Eukaryota > Metazoa > Chordata > Aves > Charadriiformes > Scolopacidae > Gallinago > Gallinago jamesoni. The sequence goes on along the minus strand of JAOQGH010000012.1, from coordinate 99,080,447 downwards.
GGAATGGCTTCATAAGCCCAACATACTTGTGGAGTTCTGCTGGTTTTGATTATTACCCTTTGATTTAAAGATGTATGAGATTTTTGTTGGTTTTGTTTTGCTGAGAGACTTTCAAAGGCAAGGCAATGCAGAGATAGCTTTCCATTTTTCCTGCCAATTTTCTCGTGCTGTTGAGGAATTCATTTAGGCTTAGCTTTGAGACAGGGTTTTTTCATGTCTCTGATATGGCTAACACCAACTATTAAACAAAGTTGTGAGCCAGTCTGTTGAAATCATGATTAGCTTAAAGATCACGAGCCTTTAATAAACGGGTTATTTTCTTGAGGCTTTGCAGCCTAGTTTGGCTTTTCAGGCTTTTCTGTGTAACCTCTGCTGGAGGCTGCCTTTAATGGAAGCTAATTCCAAGGTAATCAGTTGTTTTCAAAAGCTATGACATTAAATAGACCATCATAAGACTTGCAATAAAATTGCAAGGGTTGGCAACACTGAGTCTCTTATGGTAGAGGGTTTACAGTATTTTAAGTGCTTTTGTGAGACACTTCAGTGGCACTTTTTTCCCCTCCCTTAGCTGCCTTATTTGAAGCAGTTTACGCAGCTTGCAACATGGCTCTGTCAAGGTTCACAGGGACTCCAGCTTCTTTCCTATGTGACCCAGACGTTCTGTCCCCTGAAACGTGCCAGACGGACAAGAGGTTACTTTGAGAAATAGTTTGCACTTTTCCCAGACTCTGCTGCTCAGCTTCTCTAACAAATATGTAGCTGAGGTAATGTCACTGTGGATAGTTATTTGTACATCTTTTCCAAAAGCTGAATGTCTAAGCTAATAAAATCAAAAAACTGTGTTACAACATCACTTTTTTTCGGGTTTCTATCTGTCACTGCTTTAGGAGCATTTATTGGGACTGTTTCCCAGCATGGAGTCCTTTGACTGAAGCAGAACCAAAGGACTTCCTTGCCAGTCTACAAAGAATTTGCTGGAAAGGTTTCTGACAGTGGCAAAGCACATTACTTTTTTTTTGCACCTGAGCTTGGTTGTGTTTCCACTCACTTGCTTTGATACCAGTGGTTGTTACTCGGCTAATGCCATCTTAAATCATGCTGCTCTCTTTTAAGGCACTTTCTGGG
>JAOQGH010000012.1:99058577-99079312 GCA_025769975.1 Gallinago jamesoni | reverse complement strand
CCCCCCCCCCCCCCCCCCCCCCCCCCCCCCCCCCCCGCTCTATCAAATGGTAACAAAATCCTTTCTTTCCAGGTATCTTTTTCTTAGTTACAATGTAATAACAATGACTGCACAGCCATTGGCATGGCATTTTCAGACTATGTTAGACATTTGACAGTACTGCAGGCTGTAGCTCATTATAATGTCCTTTAAGAGGCTTGGGTTTGAATCAAGAGCATTGAGCCTACAGAAAACTCCTAGGAAAAATGAGGAAGACACAAGAGTTGCAGTGAAATGCCTATCAGATTTTTTTTTTCCTAGACTGAGGTGGAACTAGAGATGAATTGTGTTATTCCCTGGTCACATTATCTCCTGCATCCCCCACCAGAGCCTCACATGGAGCTGCTGCCCACCCTGAAGGGCCTGTCTCGTGCTTGCGAGGTGGAGTTTCCACTTTGAGCAGGTACTTAGAAGTGTCAGCAGACGTGAGCAGAGACTGCTGCTGTAGCCTGACAGATAAAGCTCGGGGAGGCCCAAGGTCAAGTGTTTTCTTCAAATCCAGCAGAGGTAGTTTTCCATACTCCAGGTGAGTGCTCTCTATTTTGGAAGGAGTTCTTGTTAGCTTTCTCTGATGATCTTTTCCTCCCCCCTTGTCATTTACTTCTGTTTAAAGGAATAACATTTCAAATTCTTATTTCTTTCTGGGTTTGATAGTGATTTACTGTTAATAATGAAAATGTAGTGCCTTTTACATGCTCCACATTTAGAAATAGGAGAAGAAACTCTCTAGAAATTAGAGTGCTGTGCAATAGGAGAAGCTGTGAAATGAGGTGATGTGGAACAGACAAGAAGTCATAACATGGCCGGACAACCTGTGTGCTGTACAGCTGCGCAGACCTTCATTCTTTGCCTTGAAGTCTTGAAATGAAAAAAAAAATCAACAGAAAGAGAGGAATGGAGCAAGGGAGCCAAACAGAGGTAGAAAATGAAGTGACTTTCTCACAAACTACTTGAGCATTAATGCAAGAACGTCCCTCCCTGATCCAACCACCTTGACTCTAACCCTTCCCTAAATCCTGTGCCATACCCAAGAGCTGTACACTTAAACTGAAAAGTATATTTGTACACAGCCAAAACCACAATTTTCCCAGTGACACAGCACACCACATGAACTGATGTCTCCTCTGTTAGTCATTTCTTGCCTAGCCTTGATGGGGTGGTCCTGGCTGAAATGCGGTGCTAGTATCTTCTCAGTGACTCCTGCTTACCCCAGCTGGAGCTAAAGTTGAAATCTTAGGCAGATGTACACCAGATCTTCCTCTATATATTCTGAGTTTTTAGAAATGTAATTTAAGGTGCAGTCAACATTTGGGATGAATGTGAGACACTCAGCATTAGCAACAGTAAAGGCCTGGCTTTGGTTTAATATAACCACAAACTATGGTAGGCGGGTCTCAGGGGTAAGGAGGCAGTGGGGCTTACATCACCAGCTCTCTTGGGTTGCATCAAATCTCTACTAGAGATGTCCCCTTAAGGACTTTTCTGAACACTGGGTTACATGGCTAATGAAGACTGTCACTTTTAGTAAAGATGGAGGATACTGTATTTGGTTTCATTTTATATAAATTCAGGGCAACTCTGATGAATAGTAAATTTGAGGAAGCATCAGGTTACCCTGATGCTGTAAAGAAACATAATTTTTAAATCAAGTTTCATTCAAGAACAATTTTTTTTTAATATTTCAGGTTGATTTTTCTATCTCTTTTTTATTTGTTTAGTTTTTAAATTGGAAGCTGCCTCAACATGTTATATATGCTACTGTAGTGGCATTTCTTAGCTAAGCTCAAGGGAAGTTTTAGAGGTTGCTGCCTTCTGAGAGCGTAACTCACTAAGACATTGGCTTCATTGTCGAAGTCAGTGCAAGAGCCTTCTGGGTCTCTGCATCCTTCTGCCACCACTGAAGTTTTGGCAGTACGACTGGCCGAACTCTTGAGCCATCACTGAAAATACGTGTTTTTCCACAAACAACACTACAGGAAGAAAACCTAGTGGGTATTGTTACGCTGGATCAATTCAACAATGCGTTTTGAAGGATGGTGGCACAAACAGTAGTGGAGGCTAGCTGTGGTGTGAATCCAGGTGAGTGGGACCCTCTAAACCTTAACTCAGTGCCATAGCCAGCAATTTGTCAAATGCCACATGCCTGCTACTCAGAAAATCCGAGTTAGTTTAAGCACTAATGGTGGGAACGTATTATGGAAAATACGATAAGCTAACCAAGGCACAGTTACAGGCTTCTGTGACTTCCATCAGTTGTCATATATTCCCTAAGTTAAAGTTTTCACATTAAAATAAGTAAATGCTAAATTAATCAGACTGATTACTGCATTCATTTTCAGAAAGATGGTTAGCTACTGGTATTTGTGGATCGCTGATTCATCTGGGAGATGCAATGCAGCAGGGAGTGTGGATACATCCCTTGGAAAAAGGCATTTCAGTTGTGTCCTTTAAAGCCTTTCTTCTCTTCAAACACACTCCTAACAAAAACAGTTTCTGAAAGGTATTCAGTGCTGGTTGAAAGCAGAAGCTGTGTTTATGCTGCAGGTTGTTAAATGTATTTACAGCCTTTTTTTTGGAGCTCAGTGGGAACTGTGCTGTGGTTATTTATTGGTCTGCTTCAACAGCTGCTGGTTGAAATTAAAGAAAATCTATTGCCATGATTTGCAAAACCATTATAGATTGCTTGTGTTACGATGAGTTACAAGAGGCAATTTAAGAGAAGCCCAACATGTGTTGGTAGCTGTAGTATGTCAGGAAAAAACACATAGTTTGCAATATTCAGACAATCAATATGAATGGATCTACAGGTTCTTAAGATATAAAAGTAGTCTTGTTTGAACTGATTTCTCTATTTCCTTTGTGATTTCTCCGGCTTGGCTGAAGGGACTGAAGACCTTGGTTTCACGTTTGAGTCAATGTTGGTGACTTTCAGCCGGTGCCTTCCAGCTAGTCTTTCCTGAGCTGTGCAAAAACAGGTGTTTTCCACTATTTCAGGGAACTTATATGGCAGAAAGATAATTTGGAAAATAAGCCAAGAGCATTGGACCCAATACTGATCAATCCATGTACCCAGTGGTTTCAGCAGGTGCTTCCCCAGATTCATGTTTTTTCTGGCAGCTTTAATTTCTCAGTCAATTTTTTCAGGTTCATCTTTGAAAGAAATAGAGATGAACTCGGCAAAAAAAGAATTGTATGTGAGTCCCCCTGACCATAGGCAGTATGCAATATGAGAAGCCCTTTAAAAATAGAAGGACCTGTTTCTTAATGCCTGCTTTTGTTCCCTCACTGCAGCAGTGATCCTTTGGCACTTTATCAACATCGTCCTGTTCACTGGGAGCCTTGCTCTCTCTGCTCTTTGGTTTCTCTCCTCTGAAGTGGCCAGAGAGGCAATGAGCACCTTCAGGTGACTGGTTATGTGCCCAGCATAGACTTGGTGTCCGAACTAGAAAGAGATGTTTACCAGCAACTCTTTCCTGTGGGTACGTCTGTCTGAAGGGACAGTCATTGCAGGTATTGATAGGTGCAACTGTCGTCACATCCAGCACGTTTCTTACTTGGTCTGGTGACTGTAGTACCAAGGTCACAGTGCACAGCATTTCTGAAAAACAAAGATTTGAATAAATAAAAGTACATAACAACACACAGAATTTGTAGGTCATACAGGCAGCTAGCCAGATTATAATGTGTTTGAGAACGTGTGTGTAATTATGTTGTTTCAAAAGATGAGCTAGCTCTGTAGGGTAGGGACTTTCCTTGCATCATATTTAATTTTATTCTCCACATAAAAGTATATTGTTGGAATTCACTCAGCGTCTTCAGTGATATTTTAGTTTTCCTTTGCATTTAAGAATAAAGTAACAGTAGGACAATAGAAGTAATTTTTCTGCTATGTTTGGTACTGATCCTCATCAGTGGGATACTCTGTTTGGTTCAAGGCAAAACTCAAGTAAAGAAATTTCTGAATGCTAAGAGATTTTGAATAGGTAACCACAGAGGAAAGCCTGAAAGAACTGGCTTGCTTGGTCTACAAAAAAGGAGACCATAAGGGACATAAGTCTTTGATATGCAAAATGTCAGTATTTAAGTGACAGAGATCGATGGCTTGCCATAATTTCCAGAGGAAGCAAAGAAATCAATCTGCTGTGCCACAGAGGTGATTCAGGCTCAAAGACTGTAAGACCTTTCCATTGCTGAGATGGTAAAACATTGTCAGTACCTACCTGAGGGTTACTCAATGCAGTGTCCTCACTAGAGGTGAGAACAGCTTAGATAATCATCAGTCACAGGCAATCTGCATGCGCTTGATCCTACCTTAGAGAAGGAGGTCAGACTAGTTAATCTCTGAATTCTTCAGTCCTGTATTTCTATGTTTTTATATGCATGAATAAAAAAACCCTTACAGCACCCTGTGGCTAAAACAGAGGACTTTGTTAGATCACCGTCTGCTTTCCGTGTCTAATTTTATCTCTGTCTGCACTCGGTCGTGCTCTACCTCCGGCCACATGTTCTTGCCCACTTCCTTGTGACAGTTCTCCTACAGCTGTGTGGTGACCTAGACTGCAATGCTGACCCAACAGGAAAGTAACCCAGTAAGAGAGATTAGTTTAATGTAATTTATTCAACTCACGTAAGCATTTAGTAGATACAATGCAAACATTTATAGTGGCAATAGCTTATACTCATGTAGTTTGTCAGGAATGTTGATTAATGGACAATGCAGGATCAAGCCTTCTGAAAATTTCTCCAGGTCTAATAATGACTTGGAGAAGTCACTTAACAATTTTATCATGTTTCCTCGTCTGCAAAATAAAAATATGTGTCTAACCTGCAAGAACTGTTGTACAGCACCTGGAATTAAGTTTTAAGAGTGGATGAAAGTCTGAAAATACCATATTTTTTTTTAAAGGTCAAAACAGAATTTTCTGATAATTGGTGCAAAATTAACTTGAGCTGACACAATTTCTTATCTCTATATGCCAAAATAATTTGTCTCCTGTGAATGCAGAAGGTAGAGTCAGGGAATCCACTGAAAGAGGAATTCCTTAGACATTTATCACATTGAATGCAGCCTGTATTTTCTCATTTTGATTCTCACCATATAAGGAGAGGATTAATATTTTCCCAACTATTTTTGCCTGCACTCTGGAGTAGTTTACAGTCAAAATCTATTGAATACTACAGAAAGGCTGCAAAGATTTGAACATTTCAAAAATTCAAACCATAATCAGGGGGCTGCGATCATGCTGTCTTTCTCCTGCCCAGAGAAGTGGAGAGTTCAGAGCTGCATGAGCTGTAAACACACTGTGTCATCCCTCCTTAGGCTCTAACAACAACTTGAAAGCCCTCATTGGTGGTTTTGGCACATTTTCCTACAACCTTGTTGGTGGAGAACCTACTAAGCCAAAGGAGTAAACAGCTTTTGATCCCGCGTAGCTCCAATGGGAACAACTGTCTGGAATACAAATGCAAGTTCAGGTTGGTTTTAGGAGCAACATTTGGCAGCCTGTGCGGAAAAGCGTTGTGCTTCTCTCTGGTAGCAACGAGGTGTGTGCTGGTAGGATGTGTCCTGTAAATATGTCTGATGACCTGAAGGCTTCCTTCTAGGCTGCCAGAGTATTTATTAATGCGGCTAATTGAATATGGGCACCTAGGGGTTTTGAAACACAAAGAAATAAGGTTGACTCTCATATATAAACACTTGTGTCAAATGCAGCAGTAAATACTGAGCTGCTCTCAGTGGCAACCTGTCCTCTAACTACATGCTTGCACCATGCTCTATCTATGGCCAAGACTTCACTGGAATTTCACTGTCTGATTCTTCCTGAAGTTAATATCCAATTTATGGTGCGTGTCTTGCTGGATTATAGTTACCAACTCTTGCAGTTTTTCTCTATAGTCATGCATTGATCTGCATTTTCTTTAAAATCTGCCTTCCAAGGCTACTGATTATAGAAATACTTAAGAATTTTGGTCTCGCTGTATAAAAGGTTAATTTCCAGCTCTCTCAGTTGCAAAGAAAATCTTAAAAACATGATCCCTGAAGGCTTTGAAGCTAGATAAAATTAAAGAGAAAAGATGTAGGAATCTTTAAGCTCTCCTAATATAAGCACTGCCGTAATTTCTGAACAGTTTGAAGTGGCAACTCATGTTATGTTGATTGATTCCATATAATATTAATTTGTTAAATATCTCTCTGTGTGTTTGTTCAGTGCCAGCTTCAGCACCTGAAATGAGTGACTCCAAGCTCTGGATCTTTATTTTTTTGACATTGATGACAGTATATTCAAACACAGACAAAAATATTAATAACAAAAAGCTTTTTTCCTTCCTGATCTTATTGATAATGCTTCTAAGTACATCAGTAACTTTTCAACTGTCTTTAGATTTTCTGCATAGTATCTTTAAATGTTATTAGTAGGCTGCTTACCCCTACTTTGCTTTTTCTCTTGAAAGATGCTAACCAAAATGAGTTGCTAGTGTGACGCCCCCAGCTTCACGTCTGTCCTCTGTATCAAGAAAGTCTTATGTCATAACTGTTCTTGAAATACAGTTGAAGCCCATCTGGATTTTCCAGTTCCCAATTTGCTTTTTTGGTGAACACTAGGAAATCCAGCTGCCATGAAAACTCTATAAAAGTAAGATCAGAGAGGGTCAGCCCCCAGATAGGCCCAATGTGCCATTTTAAGGATTTCCTCTGGAATTTTGTTAATAAGAGGTTTGCTAGCTTTGAACTAATGAGAAAAAAAAATGTAGTTTCAAAAGTCATTGACAAACCCAACTAAACTTAGTCAAAACCCTCTTAGTTTTGCTAGACTGTTATTCAGTGTCTTGACAGCCATTCCTGTCATGAGTTCCAATTTAACACTTTTCAGAAATTTTCTTTTTGGGAGAGAAATCAGCAAGTTTTATTAATTGTAATGAAATTACATCAAGATGCAATATGAATTCTAAATTAGCTTAATTTAGCAGCACCTTTTTGTTAGTTATTTTATGACTCCATTAATATGCCATTGTTAACTTGATGATCTTTATGGAAGCAAACTTTCCTATTTAAAGAAAAAAAAACACCAAACCAACCCCCAAAACCACGTGATTGTTTCTCTGTAGCTGTACTTACTAGGCGAGTGCAAATGTGGTAATGCAGCAATACGGCTATCCTGCTTTTAATGCAAGGTCTCTAGATAATACTTCACTACGGGATGTAGACATGCTGTTGAAGGATCATGTTTCCATAAAACAACAGAAGCTTAAGTTAGTACATTAGGTTTGCTAAAACATGTTTGCTTTCACATCTTAATCTCGTTTTCATTGGATACAATCAAATACTTTATCATTCAAATAACAAAGTGTGTCAGCAAGTAATTGTATCTGCAAATTTCAGGCCATAATTATGTGAGCATATGCAAAATTACGGGTAAGGAAAGGGTAACACAGTTAAGATGAGACTGAAAATTGGGCTTATTACATATATATGCTTTTTGGAACAGAGAGGGAGAGACAATACTTTCCCTGGAAAGAAAGAAAATATGGTGTTGGCATTGCTCTTTAATTTGCTTTGTCAGTACCAAGGAGTACTTCTTAAAAATTATTTTAATCCTTTTCCAATCAAGGTTTTCATTTCAGGACAGTGACAGAAATGATTTGAGAACAAATTGAGAAATAAGAGCTGTAATGATATTAAGGCTTTTCTTCTGCTTAGAAATCAACGGCTGAAGTGAAGAGGCTGGAAAATAAATAAAACAAAACCTCAAAAGCAAGAAAGTAGCCTTACCTCTCATTAGTATTCAAGCAAATCTACAGCATAAGACCTTTTTCATACAGCTGTTTATGGGAATAGTGAGTTAGTAGCAGACCCTTCGCAGGCTCCCCCAGCAGAGTAGCAAGGTAGGGTTTGGGGGATGATCCGAAAGTACAAAAAGGAATAAAACTATCTTTTCCCTCCCACTTTAGAATGTACACTTCTTATCTGAAGAAAGAATAGTGTTTTATTTTTAGGTTGAAAGGGTTCGATTTTCTAAACACAAACATCTCTTTCTTCCCTCGGTCTTCTCTATCCCAACTGCAAGCCCCTGACCAAAGCTGAGCTGCTCTTCAAGGTGATGGGAAGGGGACGCCATTCCCCATGGGTCTGGAGGGTGCTGTCTTGGCGTGGGTCGAAGGGGCTATTTCAGAGGAATGGGAAACTGCTTCACCCTCAGGCCTCCACACGCCGACTCCACGCTGCTCCTAGTCAGGAGCTGGCGGCTGAGCTGAAATCTATAACTCCGATTCCATCCTTGGTAGCGCTGGTTATGCACTGGGTGGTCAGTTTGGGTCTATTTTTAGGCTATGAATAAGGATTACGTGTTTCAGCTGTCTACACCTTCTGTGTAACACCAGACTTCTTTCCCCATGTACAGTCTGAGCTGACTGGGAAACTCGAATGGAAAAGGTTTCTGAAATCTGTGGTTTCTTAACATCAGAATAGTAAGGTTTGGTTTAGGTTGCGAGGCAGTCTGACACAGAAGGCTCACTTATTGCAGAATAAGTCTCTAGAGTATACTTTTATTTGCATGCCACATTCCTTAGAGCAACTAAAAAGTGCGAGTTTTGAAATGGTTTAGATGGATTTTTCCCCAAACCTCAACAAAATCTGTGATCTCATTGTTCATAATTCGTTTTGTTACATTCCATACTTGGACTATGTGTGACGACGATTGCCCTGCGCTTCTCAGCTCTGTTAACTCTCCGTACATAGTCTATTCTGTCAAAGAGGTTTTTTCTCATTCTGGCTTGTTGATGCAGTTTTCACAGTTACGGCAAACTGTTTTTTAAAGGGTTATCTGTTGTGACAGCCTCAATCTTTACCTGTTTTTCTGGCAGAACATCCCAAAAAATAGTCTTTGTATTTGAAGGTGTATTTTACGTATTGGACTGCACAAAAATTATGGTTTTGTTTTGATTCTGGTATAGTACATTTTGACTTCCATCTGATTCTGTGATGATATTTACCTGATTCTCTGCTGTGCTACTTGGTGCTGCTTTAGCAGGAGCTGTTGGCTTGTGCTTCTCACCTCCAGGAGCCGCTCCTCTGTTATTCCTCCCTTACGAATCCATCCTGAGATTGCAGCCCGTTACAGAAGGTGCAGTGCAAACATATACAGAGAGGCACTGTTTGGCTCAAAAAGGTTGCAATCTAAAAATGAGCTTGATGATGTCTGGACAAGACTGTAAGTATTCAGTACCTTTATAGCGCTTTGCATCTTCAAAGAACTCTGCAAACATTAACTGATTAACATAACTGCGCCATCTGTTTTGATGTTTACATTTTGTGCAGGCAGAATTCCTGCTTTGCTTTATTACCTCTTGCAGGTATGTGGCTGTCATTATTATGGCCCTTCAGAGGATGGAGAAGTCAGGTCCATGCATGTCTACAGTAACATTTTGCCTTAAAACTCAAGCCAGTGCCATTGGGGCCGCCCTCTCTGACCTGGCTACGGCGGTTGGGATTATTTCCCTCTGAAATTTCAGCCTCTAGTCTCTAGAAATTGTTGTTCCTGTGGCTGCCGGAGGCTGCTGCCTCTCTTGTCGCTTTGCTGTTCAACTTTAACTGTTTTCTCCCCAGCCATGGACAGGCAGGGACGCATCCAAGCAGTGCAGGAACCTCTCTGTGGAATGCTCCCGGGAAGGGAGCTGAAATATTGGCTCAGGCAGACAAGGTGGTGGAAACCATAAAGACAGTGAAAAGAAGGGGGAGATCTACCTTTACTCAGCTTTTGGCAAAAGGTGGTTTTTCTCTCCAACTTCATGCATGGCTACCAGAAATATGATTTTCTTTCTTCTTTTTCCAACTTTATAGTGGAGATGTTGTGTAACAGAGAGGTTGTACTGATCGAACCAATGTTAATTTTCCATTTCACTTTAAATTTCTTCCTAAAAATTAAGGCAAAGTCTGTTTTAAGACTGACTGAAACAAAAACACTAGTCATGCTGACAGCCATCAGAGCTGAAAAAAATTAAACCAAAACCAAACCACGCTCTTCGTTTACGTCTTATTTTTCTTTCATTTTCAACTCCTTCCCATTTCGATGTTTCGCTGCCAGAGAGGTGTTTCGGGTAGATCGCACAGCCTAAAACTACCTTTATTTTCATGTTACCACGATATTGTTTTGCAGCAGAGCTGCAAAAGAAGCAGCGCTCTGCTGCCAGCGGGGAGAGACGGGCAATGTTTTGATTCAGGCAAAACTGCAAAGAGGCTCCAGGCGAGAAGTGGACGGTGAGAGAGATGTGCCGGCGAGGCAGCGTGCTGGCAGACTTGTGCGTCAGGAAAGGAGTCATCATTTCAAATCTCAGATTAAGCTCAGATTACGTTGTGCCATGCCATCTTGTGGGAACCGGCGGCGGCAGAGAGGAGCCTTTGGCGGCCGCCGAGCGGCGGGGAAAGGCCCCGCCGTAGTTGCACCTCGTTTGGGAATTGCTCTCCCCAGAGAGACAGACATCACGCACGGGCCTGGAAGAAGCTCTTTCACAAACATGATGTCTGGCATAGTTCACACCATGGTTTTAAGTGTGACCTCAAGGCATTTGCAAGGAATATCTTTATAAAGACCATAACGAATATGCAAGAGACTCTCACAGGCAAATTTGCAATTAATAAACGCACAAACCTGGAACATTAGGATATAAATATGGCAAAAAGACAGACTTGGACAGACCTAGATGATGGGTGTGGCTTTCCTTCACACTGAATATTTTTGCAATTTATTTTTTTGTTTGTTTGCATACTCGCTTCTGGTACAGACATTTTGCTGTGCTGGCGGGCGAGGATACGGCAGTGGGAACAAAGCTCCCACAAAATGGAAGCCTCCTTTGTCAGACTGGGGTTTCAGGAAAGCTGCTGTCACATGCCACCAGGCTCTGACCAGACTCCGTTACAGGGAAGTTGAATGTTTTACAAAAGACAGGCTGTGGAATTAATTTATGTCCTGTAGCGTCCCTGGGGTGAGGCGAGACAGACGCAGTTATCCCGCTCAAACAGAGCCTCTCGCTCGCCAGAGCAAGGCTGGAAGGAACCAGACACCGACCTGAGGAACCGGCTCTGGGTGGCCTTGCTTGAACATGGGGATTAGATGAGATGACCTTCGGAGATCTCTTCAAACCTCACCCCTTCTGTGAGCCTGTGATTCAGAGCCTACCTCCTGTTCCCTCCTGAAGTTTCCTCCTGCTGAGTTGGTTTCTCTTACGTGCAGGCTGCAGCCCCTTCAGCTGGTTACTCTGGGAAGGAAGAACATGGAGACAGGGAATTACAGATGTTGTTACAAAGTTATGGGCTGCCAGTTTTAGAAGGTGGAGGTGTCCCTCATATCAATGGCTGAGCATCGTTCACTTAGTTGGAAGGAGTTATGCTGAGAGCAGGCAGCGCTCTGTAGACTCTGTAGACTATGGCTTTATTATATAGAGAATCCCACAGCAATCAGAGTGAATTTTGCATCTGATATGATTCAATGGAGATAAATTATAGGCCTCTCTTCCCTCTGATTGCCCTTATTAGTCCAAACGTATTTTTTTCTTCCCTCCAGAAAAGAACATATTTGACAGCATTTCTAGATTCTGCGAAGGAAAATGTTTCATATAATCAATGTAGATACTTCAGTCATTTTCAGTGTGGTTCTTCCAGATTTTTACCTCCTTATTGACCCGTGTCTCATCTGCCTTTTTAAATCTCTTCTCTACCTTTAATTTTTGGGGGATAAAACTGCAGTATTGATGTATTCACTTAGGCTGTAATTAGGTCACACATAAGGAAGGAGGTGGAAAAAATTAGATTTCTTGGCAATTTACAAATAGTTTTGTTTTATTCTATGAAGTAATGGTGATACGCAGTTGATGACCTAACCCCTTACATGAAGAAAAAGCGAGGCCTCTCTTACTGCAGCAACATCATGAAGTTTCTAAAAGTCCACACGAGATGGGAAGTATTTGCATGTAGGCACAGAGGGAAGTCCTGTGCAAGCATCTAATTGCAACACTCCCTGCTGACTGTTTTTAATGTGTGTTGGTTTTATTAAGCATTCTTAATAAGAAGCTAGAGTTTTGCTTAGGCAAAAAATATAATAGAAACAGCAGTTTCAGTTCTCAGATTATTGAGGAGCATGCAGCTGGGGAAACCTGTCTGGATGCAGTAAACTAGGTGAATTTGTTCCATCCACGAAAAATGGTAATAAATTGGTTTTGTGGTCCCGCATTGGCTGACTTGCCTTTTTCTATGCATGTGTTTGTGCATGTGCGTGTGCATGTATGGCTCTGTTACATCTTGAAGTTTTGGTTTCATGTGTTATATTATGCATTGCATATGAGGGATAACATTTGCCTGACAAACTGCGGATCCATATGGCATGGTGTTTTAAAATCCCGTACTTTTAGGTATTTTCAAGGAACTGTGTCTGAGGAGGTGAAGAGGGGATCTGCTGGTAACTTCTCACTTGCAAGTGACTTTTCTTGAAAATGCTACTGTCAGACACAAAATGGTCATATTGATTCAGTCCTAGATCAGACTGCAATATAAAAATGAGATAGCTTTGTATATGGTAGCCATACATCATCTATCCCACTAAAGAGATTCATAGCTTTGTGGAGAAAGAGACACTTTCTTCTCACATGGGAAGAAACCAGATTTACAAGTCTTTAATGATGTGACATTTCTGGTTGGAGAAAGTTAACTTCAGATTGTTATTAGCCATTTTAGTAACTCCTGACCTCTTCACAGTTATAGCCTGACTCTGGCCAAGTCTGTGGTAACCTAAAGCTGTGGCTTTACTAAGGATAGTAACTAGTAATGAAATAATTTTATGCTCTTTAGTCCTTAGCTCAAATAGTTTTTAGGGACAGGCATGAAGCAGTATGTAGTACTATACAGATTTATCAGTTCTCACTTTAAATTACTTTTAAAATGCATTCGTGGCTTTGTCTTCGTAATTACTGTTTCCATCCCCACTTGTGGCTCGGAAGCCTTTATCCTTTATACTGGGCTACATGATGGCTTATTTGTTCTACACAAATCTCATAGTTCAATTCTCACAACAGGCTAAATATTTCGCTTAAGGTAATTACCTGACTTCAAAGGAACTTTCATAGAAAAGTAATAATATCAAAAAGAGCCTATATGCTATAAATAGTGTATAAAATTCCACATTAAAGATGTGTGTATATTACAGGAATCTTCAGAGCACTGTGAAATATAATTAGGACCTTCTTCTGAGGCATAAAATTCTCAGTAATACGTGCTAATCTCATTTGCTTGGAATGAGATGGGAATATACCTATCAAGACATCTTTTGAAATATTTGAATTCTTTACGTCTGAGTTCCTAGTCATACTTGTCTAACTTGATATTTTCTTCCTTGCCATTTTTCCATTCTGCAAGGTTTATTTGTGAATAAGCTTCCTCCTCTAGATAGGCAAAATCAGAAGCGTGAACTTTCAGTAGGACAATTAGGATTTTAGTGAGGTGTAAAATGCTTTTTAAGAAAAGAGGAAGAAGAAGTAAAATAAGTTCACATGTGATTAAGCTCTGTGCTCTTCACTGGGTGTGTCGCTTGCCAGAGAGGTCACATTGTAGCTGAAGGCAAGTCAGGTCCTTCAAAGTAGTGCCATTATTGTTAAGGCTCATTGGCTGCAGCATCTCATTCTTTCTACAAATAGAAGTCTGTTGGAAAAGAATATTTTAATTAACATACAGCTTTTCTGAGGAAAACATATTCTGTTTATATCCTCATTTCCCTCTTCTTGCCCTACCCCATAACTAAAGTATTCGTCCAGAGTACATCTGCAGAAATAATGCTTTAATGGAAAGTATTGATTTGGTGCATAAGGGTTAATATGTTTCCCTCGTGATTTCTGCAGGAATGGTCTGTAGCAGTGCTGGCTGTGCAAGCAGCTTCAGAATTAGGCAAAGTACTGCTTTTGTCTGGAACAGGAACATTTCTGGTCTTTGATCTCTGGAATTTAAAGCAGTGCTTTTTGCCTGGAAGGTATCGTTATTATTAACGTTGTACAGATGGACAAACTGAGACAGAGAGGGCCAGTGACTCATCCAGCAAATTACTGATGTAGGGACGGAGGAAGGGACCAAGCTGTCCCGTCCCTTCAGTTTCCTGCTGGACCGGTGGCCGCCGTGTCTGATTCGGCTGACTGAACGGAAATGGTTTGGAGCAGCGCTGCTTTGGGTATGGTTATGTATCAAGACTTCCAAAACGTATTCACTCGGCAAAATACTGTTTTTGTAAACTCCCTGTTGTTTCAGTGAGAGAGACAGAGGCAGAGTTTGGGAGGAGCTTGTAAGTTGATGACAATTAAACCAGAAGTTTACACCTGTCTTGTGATTTATTACAGGACTTGTAGTAACCTAAAGCAAAACCGAAAACAAGTTACCTGAATTAGTGTTTTACATTAGTACCCAGCTTATTTTCATCTTTATATTGCTGTGCAGGCTTTTGCTGTTTCAGTAGGTGGTAAATGGTTCTGAAATGTTCCTCAAGCTGTGCTTGCCACAGCCAGTTGCCACTGGTAGTCACCTTTGTATCTCACTGCTAAAATAAAATCAATAAAGTCAAAATGCACTCACTATTTTCCTAATAATATGTTCTGTGTAAGTAGTAGTTCTAGTTGTTGGTAGTGGAACATGTAGGTGATGGGGAGAGTGGGCTCACTCCAGTGGTGTCTGTTACGACATGGCAAAGCTCTATGAAATACTCTTCTGTTGAAAAAAGGATTTGCAATCTAATCGTCTGCCATATTGACCATAAAAATTTCTGGAAATCTGGAAGCTTCCAGGAGGATTCTACCACCACCATCAAATTCTACCACCAGGTAGATTTCCTCCCAGCCTGCTTGCAGACAGTGGGGTGACCTCTGGGGACCTGTGTTTGCAGGGCTCCCTGGGATCTTACCTGGGCACCTCACCTTAGGGAGGGGGGGGGGTGCATGGGAACAGGAGGGCTCACAAGCGAGGGGGTCTGCAGCACTTCTGGGGCACCCTAGGATTCTCGAAGGCAAGACAAGGGAGGTGATTGTGGAAACCAGCTTCTCCATGTTCTGCCTTCACTGAAAACTTCAAACAGGATCCCTGTCGTGAATGCTTGTGTTTCCAGAAACCTACTCCTACTACCACCAAAGATACAGGTTTTAAAATTTGGGGTGACTTAAAAAAGGGGGTGAAGGTGTTTGTTTTGGGGGGATTTTTTAAAAGATTTTTTAAAATAGAAACTTGAAGTCTAGAACAGAATGGAGCGGGACTGATTTTTTAGATACGGAAAGTACATCCACACTTATGTGGGGTCACAATATACTATTTTCAGGCTGCTCCTTATTTCAATAGACCAGACACATGAATTTAATACAGGACCATTATTTTAACTTCAAAAAAAATTTCCTTAAATCTGGTGCCAGCAACCTTAAGATGCAGAGGGACCTTTGCAAATAAATTGGTTTTATTATTTAACTGAAGGAAAGTAGGATGATTGAGACCGTTCAGGACATGGGTGTTTTCAAGTTCCTCCTAAATTTTTTCCTCCTGACTTAACGGAACAAAATCAGGAAAAAAAAAGTAATAGGTTGATATCATACAGACATAATAAATCAGGTCCCATAGCTGTTTTAATTTAGACGGGTTTTTCTGTCTCTGCATCACCGTTGCATTGTTTACTTGGGGAAGAAGACACAGTAATAAACAAACAAACACAAAGACTTAGGGCTAGTGACCGCCTGCGTATCACTTAGCAACATCAATATTTTTGTGCACAAATAAAGGTCTCCTGCACAGGGCCGGCTGCAAGTATGTGTGTGTGTGTGTGCGCGCACGCCTCTGTAGCGCTGACCTTGTGCGCAGAGGGATCAGTTCGTCGGTGATTGGTCACTCCTTAATTTGGATGTCTAGACATTTCAGTCCGCGCGAGCGAAAGGCAGACATCTAAAGACGTGAGAAGAGATTCTAAGGGACACCAGGACCTTAAAATAATTCCCCGGCAAACTGCAGATGTATTTTGTTCATTTTAAAAATATATGGCGTAAGCAATTGAATGGAACACATGACTGAAGGCTTTATTTTTTATTATCACTATTAATTAATATGCTTCTTGGATGTTTTCATGGCTGTGATATAAATAGGAAAAGCTTCCTTAAAGGTTATCTGCAAGTGTTAGAGTGTTAATATAATGATTGGTCTGCTGGCTTTGTAGGAATGTGTTTTCTTCATTCGATGAGAACCAGAATCTTTAGAAAATATATGAGCTATTTTTAAATGAACCACCAAATCTTAATTTATAATTTTAAAACTATAGTCAGGAATGTCATCTCATAGAATGTCCAGATGAATAGGAAATTACTGTCCACCATCCTCATTTTATTCAAAACCTCTCTGTGTGTGAGCAAATGTATTTATACCCACATGTAAGGAGGGCTCAGTTCTGCCAAATGCTGAGAGCCCTCAATTCCCACTGATGCCTTTGGGCATTTCAGTGTTTCCAGGGCATTAGCCCTATGTTTGCAAAACAGTGGTCATGCACATACGTTTACAATGGCCCAAATTTTTAGTTGCACTTTAAATATATCTGCAAATGGGACAAATGATCACCCAGTTATCATTTGCATAGATGCTTGTATTTGCGACAGCGTATACTTGTATAATGAATAGACTTTACTTTTTGGAAAAAATGTTTAAATTGAGGAAGCTGTATCTATTACCTTAGGAATATTTTTCTGTAATAATAAGATCTGGAATGTGACAGAGCTTGAAGGAGCTATTAATATCCTTTGGAGATCTATTTTAGTTTTCTTTGTTTTTAATCCTTTCAGTCATAAATCCCAGAAAACAGCAACTGGTGCTTGAAGAGCAACCGGCATTAAGAAGCAGACACTCTGCAGCACTGCAGCAACAAATTCTTTTCAAAATAACGGGAAATAGTTTGATTTCGGCACTGGTGTAGTCTGTCCAGTATCAGATTATTTCCATGTGGTAATAGCTAGAGCAGCGTCACAGAGAAACTTCTGTACTACTATAGACGTGCCTGCGTTACAGGCTGTGCTGGTATAAACTGTTTAGGTAAGAATCACACCTGTAACTGAATCAAGTGTGCTCACACAGAAACAACAGACCAAATCCTAGACCTAGTCTGTACTGGGAGGATTCCCAGTAATTGTTAGCAGAGTGATTACCCAGCTCTAGCTGTACCGATATGACACACCCCTGTGTGAGCAATTAATTTCAGCATAAAAGTCAATTTATTTTCACATAAGTACTTGCTGGGAGGGAACTGCACATCTAGAATAGCTTCAGGTTGTCTCTCATATGAGATTTCCCTGTTCCTTCCCATTTTTCCTTTTCTTACCTTTCCTAATGTTTGGCTCAAATGCTAATAGTAGACTGCGCTACCTCCTGGATTGTGCGTCAGATGAAGAGTTGCCTTCCCTAGGCAAACATCCCTAGATTTGTGTGGATGTGAGGGCAGAGAAGGAACCCACGCAGACATGTGGTGGCAAAGCACCAACACTGACAGGTCTCTTGATGTTGCAAGTACTGTCCCCCCCTGGTAAATTTGTCTCATTTTAAGAGACAGGCCACAATTACTGTATATTCCTCCCCTGTCTCTTCAGCAAAGTTTGCCTCCGTGCAAATACTAAAACACATTCAGAACCTAAACCTAGTTGAACCTGCGCTGCTGATGGAGCTTTTCCTGGAGCACCAAGAGGACATTTAAAAACAGGGAAGAAAATGGGGTTCTTTTAGAAATCACTCTTAAAACACTATTACAGAGCAAATTGTACTTTAAAAATTATTCACTAGGTAAAATAAACATCACTGGCTTTCACTTTTTTATGTGCTAGTGTGTTAAAACATTTTATTTGCAGTATTGCCTGCTAGTTCTTGCAATTTTATTGCATATTCCACAGTTTTCTGCAAGTTTCAACTCTTGAGGTTCTAGTGATCATCTGAGACTCTCAGCTTTAATCACAACATAAAATGACAAACATATAAGGAAATTAATGCAAAAAAATCCTCAGTGAGGCAATATGGAAAGAGATGGTGATACCTTTTTTAAACAAAACTGATTCATCCCACACTTGTTCTCTTACCAATTTCATGTCTACTCTCACAACCCACATACTTTTAAGCTCAAAGAAATGCGTGCCCAAGAAGTGACCTGGTCAGGATCAGTAGTGTGCACCTCGAGGACAAGGGACATCACCCACCAAGTTCCGAACACATCACTTGACTAATATATCTGCAATCCCCTATTTTGGGGGTAGATCATCTCTAGCCTTTGGCAGTCAAGCACATTATTATGGCGTGGGCTTTCGCTTCCAAATCTTGATTACCTCAACTGAGGAGAATCTTAGTTTGCTTCTTGTTTCCTGGTTTTGCCCCATGTGGGTGTCTTTATGGCTACAGTCAGCTTCCCTCTTGGGAGAACAGGAAGAAGAACGCCACGTATAGCATGGTGCAACCCTGCTGCTATCCTCCTGTGAGGGCACAGGTCTGCTCATCCACATCGCTTCCTGCTCCTGGTGCCAACACCACATTCCTTGGTGCTTACCTGTTTGATTGCTGTCAGTTGTGTCCATGGTTATCAAAATGTTTTGGGTTTTTTTTTTTTTTGTAACTTTGCTCTACTGCCTTTCCTGGTGCTTTTACCAACAGATATTTCTGTTCCATTCATACGTTCTTCAGACCAATCTTAGTATTTCTGCTACAAATGCTACAAAACTGCAAAACCAAAATTCTAGTGGGAGGTATTTTAAACTGTGACTTAAAGAAGTACAAATTAAGGTATCAGTTGAAAAAGAAATTGTATCTAATGTTTTTGTAATGTCGTGATTTTATATCAGACTGTCATTTGGGTTTGGCATATCCATAATTTGGGCTGCCAGTATTACAGCTAAAATGAGCCAACATTTTATAACATTACATTTTCTTGTAGTCTAGACATATTTTCACAAACAGTCTAGCCATGGCTAAGGGTCTCTCGTAGGTCCAACACAATTCAGATGCTGATACTTTCGGGACAACGAGAGCTCACCGGCCCTGAAAACAATACATGAAAATTATTTATTTATTGGCCATATTGGCAGAACTGTTTGAGCGGTTGCTGCCTGTGCAGTCATTTTCCTCCTGTCTTGTGCTGCCTCCTGTGTTTTGCTGGCACTCAAGAACTGCTTATCATTTTCTGATCTGGTTCGCTGTGTGGCTGCTCAAAGGTTTCTACCACTACAGGGTATGGCAAGATGGGGAATACGTAGAAGCTGTTCATCAGTCTGTCCTGGGATTTTCTTATATATGTCCCTTGGTGCATTATATCAAGAAGGACGTACTGAGTGTGTACCCAGCACCTGTAATGCAATATCCTGATATTCATAAGCTTTCATTAAGGTCACTTGGTTTTGAAACTTTTGAGGCATATTGCTAGGCATTATCCTGTCCTATGAGATGCTAGTGCTGAGATGAGAACTGATGGAAATTTGAACAAATTGTATTTCTTGAATGCTCTCCATGGTTTTATGTATGATTTGACTAGACATATTATTTAGCTTGGTTAACCTGGGCACGTAACTGAGCTGTCTAATAACTGGTCAGCTTTAACATATGTACATTCCCATTTGTTAAAATAAAATTTTATGCTAGCAGACACTTAACATTTGCATGGTTTAGTAAATATAAAATGTGTTCCCATATCAGGTTCTTTGACAAGGTATTATCTAAATGAGCTCCACAGATATGTTTTTTTAATTCCGATTCCTCTTTTTTTTTTTTTTTTTTTTTTTTTAAAATCTTGTCTGTGGTGTTCCCAGCAGTGCAGTAGCCAGGATTTGATTTCTGTCAGAAATGATACTGCTTCAGTCTCGTCTCTGTAAGTCTCTGCAGGGAGGTTAGAGGGTGGTTATCCTCCGGCTGGTCTGGATCTGGTCCAGCATTCGATGAGAATGCAAATCCCCTTGAAAGCAGATACCTTCTCTGCAGTGATACTGCCTTTATGCTGGGTGTGTGCTTTAGGAAGCTTATGATAAGTTTATATTTACATCAAAATACTGTTATTTTTTTAAAGGTGCCCAATTTTTTGCTCCTCTGAAAGCTTAGAAACGTTGTTCCCAATTCTTTTCTTTTTCCTTTTTAGGAAGGGGGGGGGGGAAAGGAGTAAACATAACACGACTCAGGGCCTTGCCAGAGCAACATAGGAGATTACTGTTAGTGCTTTGCTGGGACAAAAAATTGATTGTGAAGGCTTTTGCTGCGGTTCAGCATATTCATTTTTGTGACTGGGAGGTGCCACCCCTTGTTTCCTAAGGCACGGTGTGGGAGGTTGAGCAAGCTGGGCTCCTTCAGGCACCCCTGTGGAGCTGGTGCAGGGGCTTTGGCCTGAAAGGCCCCATTTGAAAGGGCGCAGCAGATTTTGGAAAGCCCAGAGCATCTTCTGGGGCCACAAGCTGCCTACCGACGCCTCTCCTCTCCCTCTCCCGAGAGGGCTGGCGAGCCCGGCCTGCCACGCAGGGCCAGCGGGGCCCACGGAGCACCTTGTGTGAGGATGCTCTGCAAAATGAGCCTTTTCACCCTTCCGCAGCGAAGCTAATTATTGACCTTACAGCGGCCGTAGAGCCGCCGGGGGTGGGGGGGGGGGGGGGGGGGGGGGGGGGGGGGGGGGGGGGGGGGGGGGGGGGGGGGGGGGGGG
>JAOQGH010000012.1:99024831-99058567 GCA_025769975.1 Gallinago jamesoni | reverse complement strand
GCCATGTGGGGGTTAGTGGGAAGAGCCATCCTGACCATCCCCAGCACCACAGGGCTGGGGCAAACCTTCGCGGCAGCCCTGCCAACGGATTTATGGCCGCGCCTCTGCAGGGCCCAGCTATTTCCGTGCGCGGCGGCCAGCGCGGCTCGCTGACATCATGAGGCGGCTATAAAAACCCGGGGCCATCACACCTCCCCGCGCACCAGCCCCTCTGTTGATCGCACTGTTGTCACTCCCTTAACAACCGTCGCCACGTCGCGCCTTCGCGTCCTGCCGGCCTCCCTCCCCCCCTCCTCCCCGCCGCCTTCCCCGGCTCCCCGGGGCCGGCTGTCATGTTTCCCGAAAAAGCCAGCCCCGGCGGGGGCCGGGCCGGGGCTGCTGGGCCGCTCCCGCCCTGGCGGCCCTTGGCCGGCAGGTGTCCCCGCCGCCGGGGAGCCGCCTCCCCCGATGGCCACCGGCGGCGGGTTTAACGGCCCGGCCCTGCGCCCTGAGGGGAGACCGCCCGCCCCGCGGCCTCCTGCTCTCTGCCGCCCGCTGGGTGCGCTCGCCGGGGCTCCCTGGTAAGGCCGGGAGGAAATAAAGTTGTTTTCTGGGTTCAGGGGAGTTGGGGGGAGGGAGCTGAGCCATCGCCTTGGGGATAAATAAGCATCGATCATAGAATCACAGAATGGTTAGAGTTGGGAGGGACCTTAGAGATCATCGAGTCCCAGCCCCACTGCCATGGGCAGGGACACCTCCCACTAGAGCAGGTTGCTCAAAGCCCCATCCAGCCTGGCCTTGAACACCTCCAGGGATGGGGCAGCCACAGCTTCTCTGGGCAACTTGTTCCAATGCCTCACCGCCCTCACTGTAAAGAATTTCTTTCTAGTATCTCATCTAAATCTCCCTTCTTTCAGTTTAAAACTGTTACCCCTCATTGTATTGCTACACTCCCTGATAAAGGGTCCCTCCCCAACCAAATTCCCTTGACAGCTTAATAAAGAAATTAATTAATAATTTGACTAAAACATACATAATTCATAATTAAATGTGTTGGTTAGTCCCTTTCTCTACCCCCTACATGGAAGCCTTATAACCAGCTCTTCAGGCTGCCTGAACCTGGGTGCTCCTTATCCCCCGCAACTTGAGGGGAAACAGTAGAGAATGTCCCCAGCCCTTGGGCCTGCCGTGAGGATCCAAATTTCACTGTTCTCCATAAGCAGGAGATCAACATCCTGTAACCTGGGCAGGGGGAGCGGAAGAGGAGTGGATGGACATTGTCCCTGCACAGTGCTGGTGGTATCTATCCCAGCTTGCCAGATTTTCTTCTTTTGCTCCTTGTCCACCGGCATTGCATTTCACCATTTCATTCCCTGCTCAGCAAGGCATCTTCCTGCCTACCAGCTTGCCCGTGGCACCGTCTCGTGCAGGTGTCCTCCAGGACCTGCCTTCCCCTTTCTCTTGGTGGTGCCCCCAGGTGCTCCTCCCTGGCTAACAACCACCTCTGCACTGCCTGCCAACATATGCTGGGGCTGAAGTGGTGGGATGAATGCTATATCCCTTGTCTTTTATCACAGTGGGTATTTTCATCTTCATAAACCCTTTCTAGTTGCAGAACAGAGCCTTCACCTCACCGAGACGTATCTCCATTAGGAAAATAGACTGAGTTTTAAAATGTGACTGCTAATATATTAAAATTAGCCAGATTTTTAGGATTTTTTTCCTCTAATTTTGGTTGTAGACAGAGTACCTCACATTTTAATGTTGTGACCTGTTCTTTCCCTGATCCGTTGTTTGGTTTGGAAGACTTTGACTGTTGTAACTGTGCAGAAGATGTCATCTCAGTCAGCTAACGCTCAGCTCTCAAGTCATCTATGGCCTAGTTTTCGGAGATGATGAGGATCCACTGTTTCCTGAGTAGTCAACAGGAAACAGAGTGATGAACATCTTTGAAAAGTAGCCTTGTACCTTAGAAAAATTGTTATGTTTTAAAAAAAGAAGACATGTACATGTGAGAATGTTAAACTGATCGGGTACATGGCTCTGAGCATGCCTCGAGCTAGCCAAGAGGCTCAAAGGGTTAGAGATACCATAAAAGTTAGTTATACAGAGTCAGTGGCATCCCTGTGAGAATTTCACTGGCACTCACTGTGAAGGGGCACTTGTTTGAATTCCAGGAGAGATTTAGATTTTGGGTTTTAACTTTTAGTCGTTGCTGAAAACTAGAACAATAATTTAAACCTGGTTTTCTTTTTTCTTTTTTAACGGGAGCGGGAGGGTTTCAGCAACTGTTAACTTCTTCTGATTATGTGTATTGATGTAACCTTCGGAGAGGTTACCGAGGTTAGATTTTTGAACAAGACAAATCTGTAGATATGTTACTGCTTATTCAGGAAATAGGAAGTACTGAGCTCTTTTAAGGCTCAACATTTGCTTGGATGCTGAGGACTCCTGAAAAGGTGGCCCACTGCCTGATAATATTGTGCATCACTTGAGAAAAAACCTGAAATAAATAATGGGATGGCACTCCAGGTAGCCGAGAAAATATTACGGCGTTCTGCATGGCTTGGGATAAAGACAGACAAGGAATGGGTGTTGTGTATTGAAGGCACGGAGTGCATTGGGCTTATGGCTTCTCCAGAAGTCAGGCTTTTACGACCATGTAGACATGGTCTCAGGTGTTCTCCTTGGCTTTGCCACTTGCCTGCAGCTGGTGCTCAGGACAGCGGGTTCATCTCACTGTGCCTATTTCTCTGCTTGCCCTTTGCCTTTTACATCCACTGAAACGTTAATTAGTTATGGTTGCATGATGTGCGTGGGCTGCAGGTGGCACCACGGGGACTCATGGGTGCCGTGCTGCTGTGTGCAGCAGCACCAGTGTGGGGGTTTCCTTACTTTGATGCCACTGAATTGGAAAAACTTTTTCAGCTCTACTTGTGGCTGTGTGGGTTCTTAATATGTAAAGACTTATTGTAATAATCACCTTATCTCACAGCTGAAGGACTGCATTCAGAAAACTGTTAGAGGGCTGGGTTACTGGGGATACTGGCAGCAGACTTTTTCTGTTGGTTTGCAGTTCTTCAGTCTGAAAACTTGATCAGATTTACGTCCAAGATATTTTCACTGTTATTCAGAATAAGTAATTTTCAGGACAGAAATAATTCTATGCTTTCTTTTCCCATTCTCATTTCTGAAGATGCTGATTTATTAATGATCCAAGATGATGAACAATGCCTCTAATATTGAGATGATGGTGTACTTACCAGAACCTGTTCGTGTTCATGCTGAGGGACCATATAACAAGGAGAAACTAAGACTGTAAAGCTAGCTCATGTGAAGAATTATTTTTAGGACATAAGAAGTTTTTGTACAAATATTTTCTACAATTGTCTTTAAAGTGTTTTTTACAGAGAAATAACTATCATGGCCTATCTCATGGTCAGTGGAAAATGGAGGTATGAAGGTTGGACTGATTTGTGACAGAAGTACGGAGAAGAATGGAAGAGACTGGATTGCTTCCAAGCCTCTGTAGTTTTTCTACCCATTGCAATTCTGGTTGGATCATGTTGCTTCCCACCTAATATTTTTGCCCCTAGTAAGCTTTGAGTTTGAACTGGGGATGGCTCCCATGCCCTAAAGTCAGTAGCATGTTTGTTTGAGGGGAGGGAACCCAGAGAAATGAATGACGAAATGTTATCTTGAGCCATTCTTAAATGTCAGTATTCATTCTTAATTGAGCTTGCTTTAACTTGCCTTAGTCCTTCTTTTGTGTGGTGAAAAGAGTATTTAAGTATATTTAATTTCATGCTGTTTGCTGTAGAGATACACATTAACACAGGGTGAGGAGTAAATGTAAGTATACTGTGCTATTCTGTCTTCCATAACTAATTCTATTATCTAGTTGCCACCTTAATCTATATTCTTCCAATTTCTTTACTTTCAGTTACAGAGAACTCATAATGTCCGTGTCATCTAGCCTGTGTGGCAAACAAAAAAAACCCAGTTTGCCCAATAAGCTAGTAGTATTGGTAATGGTCTTCAATACCAGGGTCAAAAAGACTGAAGCACAAAACTTGAGGGTGGTTTGTTTTTGTGCAGTACAGGTTATTTAGATTAGTGCAAAGATTCTGGAAACCTTTCTTTCTTAATTTTATTAATGTACTTGCTTTCAATGTAATCTCATCTTGCATCCATCTGAAGCACAATACTGACTAATATTTTCATTTGCTTAACCTGTTTACTAAACCCTGAGTTTCCCAGAGCGCCAAGGATAACACATGAAGGTGACTCAGGTACAGTTTAAGAATATAGAGCAGCCTAGAATAAAAGGCTCAAGAATAGCAAGTAGGAGTTATTTACAGCAATTTAAGCTAATCTGTCTAACTGTGTGTGGAAGCTGACGAGAGCCCTTGCGTGAGGGGGCAGCGATATTCAGCATGGGAGCAGGGAGTGAGCTCTGCAAGAAGAGATCTAATATGCCTTTCCTCTGGTGGCCTTCCTTTTCAAGCAGATGCAACTAAAATACAAAACACCAGCTACATGAAATTCTCTGAAAGCTCTCACATGGTTTTACACATCATAAAGAGACAAGGGCTTGCAGCTCTTCTCTTTCTTCATAGACAACATTTATTTTTTTTTAATTTTTTTTTAATAGCTTTAAATTGCTGCTCAAGATTTATGGTGTTCCAATAACCACATTAGTGTACGGACTGAACTTGAGGACCTGTATTTTAAGTTATTTACACATATCTCAAAATTGACTTTTGGGGATTGAGAATGCTCTTCCCATATCCAGAAATAATTACTTCTGGAAAGGGAGATAAACATCTATTTGGCTGTTTTAAGTGTCCTAGCTTAAGTAGTATGTCTTTCCCCTGCGCAACTTTTTTTAATGACTTTTTTGAGCTCAGATTACCCAGAAACATAGCTCTCTGAACAAGGGGGACCGTGAAGCTTTGACATTTGTAAAAAATATAGTCATGAAAAAATAAAACCATGTCTTTTTAAAAGAATTCTACTCAGTTATACTTACAGTTCATTTTCCTAGTTTCAGAAACCTCCTGCTTTGTCTCCCATTGCTGCTCTTTTACATAGGGATGATTGTATTATGCAGGGTGAAGGCATTAGCAATGTTTATGGGCTTTTGCATTTTTGTTAGTATTTTAATTAGCATCAATTTCTCTAATCAGACCGTGCCATTAACATTTATCTTATTCCATGCTTAATAGGAATCAGAGTTGAAGTTTGTGTGCAACCATGGTGTTCATTGTTCCTGGCTCTGTGTCTGCATGTGTCCTTATTTTATTTGTGATTGACAATGTTGACTTTTTCTGGAAAAATGATAAGAAGGTGAGAGACAGTCCATGACAAAATGATCAAGGTACACTGCCCACAGCTGAATCTCTTGATGATGAGAACTTCTTTCTTTGAGCAGACATACAGTGTCCATCACAAGTACTATCTGCACTTGGATGGCTCATGTAAAAGTTGTGTTTCTTTGGAAAACAGTAATATAGTACTGTAAAGAGACCGTGTTTTCAGCTTTATTTACCTATCAGTAATTTTCTTCTTTCTTTGAATGACTTGCCTTTGGTAGCCTGACAGTACCTTTTGTGTCCCCTCAGAATTTTCTGTGCTGTAAGCTGTGCCCTTACAAATGATTTGAACTTGTGGAAGTGGCAGGGGCAACTTTCGGAAACATGTAGCTGCCAAGTTTCCTGTGATGTGATCTTAAAATAGACCAGACTGGGAAAAGAGGGGAGGACTGTCACCAAGTGCCGCTCCGCATGTCAGGACTGTTTTTACTTGATCTATATCGGCTGGTGAAGTCCTTTGTGAGCAAAAGAAAGAACCTCACCCCCACCCATTTCCTCTTTTCAGGCTATTTTGGGCTCGCTGTGAAGTTCTCAGTGTACTTTCTCAGCCAGAGCAGCATTGTGAGCTCCTTCTGGTAAATCACATTTTCGGGTTGGGGGGGTGGGGAGGACTGTAAGCAGAAGATAGGAATTTGTCTTTAAACAGGTTGGGTTTTTTCTCTTTGTGTGTACATGAGTGTGTGCAAGAGAATATTCACTATCCCACTAAATGTCATGGAAGT
This sequence comes from Gallinago jamesoni, assembly GCA_025769975.1. Lineage (NCBI taxonomy): Eukaryota > Metazoa > Chordata > Aves > Charadriiformes > Scolopacidae > Gallinago > Gallinago jamesoni. The sequence continues at coordinate 99,052,491 of JAOQGH010000012.1, read as the reverse complement.
TTCCACTATAATTTGTTTTTACCAAGTTTACTTATATAGCTTTCACTCTTGTTAGCAGGTGGTATTGACATTTTCTCTTTTCTGTTTTAAGGAGTCATTACATTTAGCAAAGAGCTAGTCCCAGGAAGAGGCATCAGGATCTAAAGGAATTTGTGGAATATTCAAGCTGAGTATTCTTATTAGTGCATGGTTGAAAAATGCCACTGCCTAAACATACATCACTGATCTATTTCTGTAGTGAGGCAATAGCCTAATTCTTTTTTTTTTTTTCCTCTGAATTTTCCACCAGAGTAACTCAAGTTGTTGTCACTGAGATTTTTGTTGACTCCACCCATTACGGGAGAAATCAGAATTGGGGTCCAATTTTCTGTGTGAGAAAATGGACGTAAGAATTCTCCTCTCTTTGTTATGTCCATATTCATAGAAAAAAATATACAGCAGAAAAAAATAATCGGAAAGAAGATGTGGAAGTGTGGGAGAACACACTTTCAGATTTCTTTGCACAGAAAAATCAGGATGATCTGAAACATACACGTTTCAGAAAAAGAGAATGGGGAGGGGGTTTGGAAGGTTTTATCGCATGTTCAGCAGGGGCTTTTTACTGTTTTTTGCAGAACTAAACAGTCCTGCAGTTCCTCAAGTCCCCAAGCCTGTTAGTACTTGAACCTACTGAAGGCTGAGCAGTTTAGAGGAGGAAGGATTTGTACTCACTGCAAATTTTTGTCTGTGATGTTGTGAACACTAGCTTAATCCTAGGGAACATTTGGTTTAAAGGCTATGCTTGGTTAAATGTAAGCGTTTTCCAGACACCCCATGAAAAAAAGTCCTCTGTGGGAATGGAAAAAATGACTGATTTTATTTTTTCTGATCTTGTTAAGTTCAAAATTCAAGAAGAAGCCAAGAAAAGATAATTTGGATCTTTCTGCATCATAATAAATCACTGTAACTAAAAAAAAAAAAAAAAAAAGACCTGCATTCAGTATCTGAAAATTCTTTGAAGTTTGCCTTTGGGAAAAATGCTCCTTGTGCAGTCCTGGTGAGGACAATTGACTGTTCCTGACTTCTCAGCGTGGACTGATATGTTATTTTTTTGCATTTTAAACAGTGTTCCGGTTGTGTGCATACTGCAAACTGGGACTATTTGCTTCCAGTTTAAAAGGGAACAGGTATTTTCCAGAAGAATCAGCTGTCTTTGGTTTACCCCCAAATTATAGTTTTACCGTAGAGAAATGGTCTCAGTGCTTCAAATGTCCTTAATGCTTAAATTTGACATGAAGTCCTGGGGGGGAACAGTTGAGAAGGAGGGGACTTGGTACTTATAAATTCCTACATGATTTAATTCTTGGGTTTGTTTGGTGTGTATTAAAATCCTAAGTAAAAGTCCATGCCTTACTGTTAGCACGTGAGAATGTTTTGCAGGTGTAGAAACTTGGAGTCAGTCCTGATAGCACTGTGTTCTCCTGGTGCTTTTATCTTGTCCCATCTTTTCCCTGAGCTGAGGCAGCCTTCCTGGAACATCTTATTATTTCCATGGCAATGGAAGTTCCTCAAGCCTCTCTTACAGGTTTTTCCATCACCTGGTAGATTAGCACAGTGCATATTGCTATTATTTTTCTCAGAGATACCTCCTTGAGTCTCACTCACTCACACCACGACCAAAATATAGGATATAGGCTTACTAATTTTTTCTCTAAAATTGATAAAACTTCAGCAAGAGCCCAGAAGGCTGGGAGAGGTGAGCAGAACAGTCCAGCTTAGGTTTGTTTCCAAGCCTGACTTCCCCAACATAACTCGTTGTTTACGTATTTGGCTGGCAGGGCTAGACGTGGAGTGAAAAATCTTATATTTAAGTTGTCTCAAAGCTTACTGCACTGTTGTTGTGAGGGGTATGTTAGCTTGTTTAATTCCTTGTTGCTGAAAATCTTTTCTTCAAGCTCCTGCCCCTCATTTCTGGCGTCAAAAAAATTACATAAATGGCATTTTCATTTTGGGATGGTGATATAATTCGTTAGGGGCCAATCCAGGGACCTTCATGGGTGTGTTTTGGGGAGCCCAGGCTCAAATTCCTGTAAAAATAAATCATGTGAAATAGCTCCTTCTGACTATTTCTCTGTAGGCAGCTTGTTTTATGATGGGAGGTCATGGAGGAGGACGGCTGTTGGGGCTGAGTAAGCTAGGGGAAACACATGGGGTTTCTTTCTGGGGGTGGGGGAAGCATTTCTGCCCTGGCGAGCCCGGCACCAACAGCCTGGCCCATCTGATGCCGCTTTATGAGGAAGGTTATTGTCAGCAGCCAAAGCGTAGAGGGTCATAAATTCTGGGATGCGTCGACGACACAGTCAGTGCCAGTCCGTGAGCAGGAGCTTTTCTCAGCCAGGCACAGTTCCAGGTGGCCGGGAACAAGACAGGGCTGCGTATTTACAACCCCGACAGCCTGTTGCTGGAGGCTGCTACCACTGCGCAACAGCCCTCGTCTGTAGTAGCTGGGTCGTGACATTGGCATGAGGTACTTTGCACAGCTGGGCCACGCCAGTGCCAGATAGGAGTCCCGTGGTACAAGCTGACCCAGCTGCACTGGAAGTCTCATTCTTTTCTCTGTCTTTTTTTTTTTTTTTTCAATCGAGAATGGAAAGTGAGGGTTACAGCTAATATCTCCTTGCACACACGTGCATAAAATACGTAGCTGTTAGGCAAACACAACTCTCCCCTTTCTTTTCTTTAAGCATTGCAGGGGTTTCTTCTTAAACATCTGTCGTTGTCCAAGCTGCATGTCTTGCTCTCGTAAAGGCAGAAAGTGTGTGTTTTTTTAAAAAAAGGTGTGTGTGTATACAGAAAGAGATATAAAAATAAAATATATCCCTGTTTTCTATTTCAGTTCTGCTTGAGGAAGAGCAGTTTTGAGTATTGAAATAGTGCAAGCTGAACATTTCTCTAATGAGCATCATTCTATTTGAGTCGGAAATACTGAAATAGTGCACATTACACAGGTCAGCAACTAAAGCCCAATTACATACTTATTTGTAAATTGTCCAATTGCAAAGGGGCAGCAGTCAGCTTTTCTTGCCCAGTCTAGGGTGTCTCATAGGTATATATTTACAATTCCTACACCAGCTTCATAAGCATAAAATGAGATCCAAGTCTCTTAGTTGCCCTGAGGGTTTTTTAGGTTTGGAATGGACCTTGTTTCCCAAGTTTGTCTCTATTCCAATAAAGAGGTTTAAAGCATTCTTATAAAAGAATAGATATAAAAATATAATTAATGAATATTGGATACTACTGACAAACAAGTGAAGAAACATTTTTTTAAATCTTCACTGATGGCAGTCTGAATCAGAATTTAGCTCAGAGCAAATTGCCATTCTAAATTAGCATTCAAAAATAATTTGCCAAGACATTAAAAAAAAAAAAGAATTGTTTAAAATAGTGACGTTGAGAAAAATCATCAAATGACATAAACCCAAGAAAAAAACTTCCAGTTCTTTTTATTTGTTTACTGGCTTTTTATTTCCTCTTGGGGGGAACTCTGAAGCCAGATTTTCAGGCTATCTTCTGCAATTATGGGAACCCGGAAGGATTAGTTTTTAAATGAAAGCCAAGTTTCTCAAGAAGAAACAAGACTCCAGGAACTGGGACTTTAAGAAAAAGAGCAAATGCAGCAGTATTTGGGGTGGCTTTGTTGACTTTCCCACAGGCCAGGAGAGCCATGGTCCTTGACAAACAAAGCTGAGGGTGCGTGGCTCCCACTAAGATCCGCTTGCGAATGCCCCGGTGTTGGCAGTCGTGGGTGCAAAATGCTGTGTCTTATCAGTCCCTGGCCCGGCTTTGAGGGGCAGCTTTGAGGGGGAGCACGTAATAATGGCGGGAGGGCACGAGAGGCCAAGCCCTGCACGCTGGGCTCCCTTGTTCCAGTTTGTCCGTGTTTTTCAAGTAGCAGCGCGCGGAGCGATGTGAGAAGCGAAGGGTGGAGCTGAGTACTTGCATGAGTAACATCTGCAGGACTGGGCCTGATCCTCTTCCCACTGAAATCAATAGGCATCTCGCCAGCCCCGACACCGGGACCAGGATCTGTGCCAGCAGAGAAAAGGGAAACCAATTAGGCTCCTTCTATGGCCTGCTCAAGGAGAAAGTGTGGGGTTTTTAATTTAAAAAGAAAAAAGCCCATATAGGTGAAAATAAATGATACTATTAAAATAGATGCTTTTGCTAATACCCATAGGAACATGTTTTGTAAGCAGTGTCTTTAGTTCTGCCAGTCTTCCTTCAGATGTGCGGGAAGCTTGGCGCCTGGTTGGAGGAGTCAGTCTCTGGGTTTGGAGGTGTGGGACATGAAGAACTGGAAGAGGAGATAGATAGATGGCCACTGGCATCTCCGTGACGGGCTTGCCATGAGGGCTGGGAACATGTTTTTCTCTGCCTGGGAATGTTGTGTTGCAGCTTTAAAAAATTTGGAAATAATATCCTCATGACCTGGATCTTTTCCCTAAGCTTTTCCTTTCTTTTTATCTTTTTATTATAGTTAATCTTATTTCTAAATACCAGTTTTCTTTCCCCCAAGGAATTCAGTAGGTAATGGCATCTTTACCTCTTTCTCTATCCCAGTTAAGTTTTTGAGGTGGTTTTTCATTTCTGCAGAGGGTTTTTTGGGTTGTGTGTTTAAGTATGGTAAATTAGAGTAGAAGTAGGTCAACCGATTAGTAACTGCTGGTTTGCCTTTAAAAGCAAATCACATTAAAAAAATTCTTCATATTTCTCAGTGTATGTGCCAGCTATGTGTAATTTTAGCTTGTGGTAGAGGCAATGGGTCATTTGGGGCAAGGGAAAACAAACCCTCTGGAATCAGAAGTGAGAGCAGAGTAAGGAAAATAACGAAAACACATGTAATTATTTCCTAAAAAAATGTAGCACTCCAGTGAGGTTTCAGGAATCCTGAGCGTAGGACAGTTGCAGCTTTGAACTGGTGTGTGGTGAAAATTGCTCACCTTGGTAGTGCAAGCATAACTCATTGACTGATTTGAGAACTTTTCTGTTTAAACCAAATAAAGGCAAAGCTTTCCTATTCACTGTTTTGTCACTATCGGCTTGTGGACCGTAAGCAGAACTGTTACACTGCTGGCATGTCTGAAAACATACTTTTATATTACCTGGAGAGTTCTTTGGGTATCAAATGGGCTCACACTGATAGTACCTGTGCTGTGTTAAAGTAAACTTAAGGGTAAAGCGTATGTAAGTGGCATTCCTCAGGCTATAAAGCTGTATGTTTTACTGTTAAAATTTTGTCTCCTTCCGCTGGTGCTGTTCGTTTTGGGTAATCTTAGATGTCACAAGGTGCTTTTCCAAAACTGACCACAATGATTGCGTTGAACTTTTTGAAAGGCAAGTCTCATTCGTAAAGGGAAGATTATCAGTGACTTGTTTGCTATACTTCTAAAAACTGCTTGACGTGTATTTCTGAACTAGTTGGGGAGCTCTTTAAACTTGTCATACTCTGAAGTTCTCCTAGTTAATGACTGCAGCTTAGTCTGCACTGGAAAATGGTACGTCAGCGAGGGTTCTGCGTAAATCACTCTCCTAACACATTCAGCTGTGCCAGCAGAAACTGGAGGGTAGATGAAATTATTTAAAAGAAAAAGATTGTTTTGCTAGTGTAGCTTGTTCCTTCCAAGAGGCAGGTTTAAGCTATACTGTCTGAGGGGTTCTTTGCTCATATAGGCTGTGTAGGGGTAAGAGACATTTACCTATGTAACTTTATGAACTCTGTTAAGTGCTATCATGCTAGGAGAAATAGTTCTCATCCCCGAGATGGCCTGTTTTCAGAAACCTTTGCCAGCCTCCCTGAGGCCCCAAATACCGATTTAATGTCTTTTTAGAAATGAATTCATTTAAATAGTGCAGTTCCCTCCTGGTCCTGATGAGTTAAAGGGCATTTCTTAACAGTCAATCTGATCAGCAGAATATAAATTGCAACCTGATCTGGATTGAGTGCTGACCTGGCTTTGGGCACAGCATTGGACAAGGCACCTCCCAGGGCCCCTCCAGCCTGGAGGATTCAGTGGCTCTGGGCAGGGCTGGGCCAGTTCATGGGCAGCAGGGCAGCATATGCTGTACACATAAGAGAGACTTATGTAGCCTTCATAGGTGCTGGCAATGTGATCCAAGAAAATTGCCCAAATGGACCCCTCTAAAAAAAGATCTTTTGTATTGTAGATACTTTCTGACTGCCTAGATCTCTCCTCTGCTTCATCTGGTGATCACTATGGTTCCTCTGCCCTTTGCCATCCCTGGCAGGTTGCAAAGGTAGAGGGCTAGCAGTAACAGCATTGTTAAACTCCTAAGTGGCGTCACGCTTCATGTTCTTTTTTCTAATTTTCTATCTTTAACATGCAGTGGTGCATGCCATGTAGAAGAGCTGCGGTCCATCTACCATCCCTTCCTTGCACTCAGTAACGTTAATGAGTTAGCAGTATGAAGGAAATTGGTACGAGACATCCCACTTCCTCTTTCAGTGTTCAGGAGATTGTTTTTTTTTTATGGGTCTTTTCCTCCTCTGTGGCCCAGAGGTGATCATCCACATGGATTTACTTAGCATGGTTGTGGAGGCTTATGGAGGAGATATCTCATCTCCTGCCTCTTTGTTGCTGTGCTGGCACCCCTTATGTTCCCAGTAGTGTGGTGCTTCTCCAATTTCCTGTCTTTACATGCCAGATCATGAGACCTAGACAGTCAGCAGCGCTGTGCTGGGGCCGAAGCCAAAGCGGAGAAGCAGAAGACGTGTGAGCAAAATTCTTTCCTTGGGTGAAGCTCTGCAGTAGGGGTCTTAGGTTATTGACTTGGAATGACTGACCCAAGTCTTTCTAGCAATTTGAAGGTGGGGCTTGTAACTGGAAGCCCTCCTGTCCCCTCTTTTTTTACCTTATCCTATTTCAACAGTGTTGCCGTTTGAGCTGGGTTTAAATTCTGTGGAGTCTGCAGGGCTGTGAAGAAGATCCTGGAACTCTTGCTGTCCTGGTGCTGCACCACGCACTCAGATTTCCCGTTTTGTTTGCCAACTCATTCTGAGACTAAAAACCAATGTAAAGACCCACCATGCATGTGAACCCTCAGATCCTGCAGGACAAAGTTCTGAAAAGAAATCTGAATGGTAACAGGAATGATAGCTTTTTTTTTGGACTTCAAGGACACTCAGTAGTAAATTGGAGACTATGAAAGTCTGGAATTGATAACACTGAACTAGCAGTAGCCATGCAAGGGTCTCTGCAGAGTTGCAATACTGGTCATCTGGACCCTAGTGAAACCATAGTGCAGATATTTCTCAATGCACATCATGATGGCAGAATTTAATTTTTTGTTAATGGAACTGATCTGTTTTGTGATCCAGTGGAACTTGAGAGAGGGAGCTAGTTCTGCTGCCTGCTGCTTTTGAAACTGTTTACAAGATTACCAGCCACTACAGGGAGCTGCTTTCCAGCTAGCAAGGCTCAGGCAGGCTGCCCTGTTTCCCACTCTTTTTTCAGATCTTGCCTGTTCCCTGCAGGTCTCCCTTGATTGCTGACATTCTTGTTGGCCCTTTGTCCAATGACTGGCAGATTATCATCAGTTCCCTTACCTCAAAACCATCAGAGGAGTAGCAAAACCCAACTCATCCACAGGGACAGTTCCATCCATCCTTTTTTAACCTGACTTACACCACGGTTTTCAATATTGAAGATTGGTTAGCATTTTTTTAATGGCACAGGAATGCTTGTCTGAGAATAGGTACATAGTTATGCTCTTATGATCCAAATTAGATAGAAACGTGGGTCTATATGCATCTGGTTGGGATAGTAGGCTGCAGGGCTTTTGGTTCATTTGTGTTTGGGTGGTATGGTTTGTTTTTTTTACTTTGAGATGTCACTTGAAAAGGAGTTTGTCCTAATTTAACAATAATCCATGATCTTTAGGTAAATGTATTTTGCCCTGGTGTTTACAGAATGATTAGGGGGTTATTTTTGACACAGGTCTTTCATGTGATAGGATCTGTGCTTTCGGGCTGCATTTTTTGCAAAACTGAGAGTGAAAAAGCTCTACAGGGTTTAAGATAAATCAGTCTCTTTTTCCTCTTGCCTCCCATGGTGAATTTGCTCCTGTGATGGTTGCATAAGGCAAACCAGCTGAGCAAAGCCTCGGTAAGAGTGAAACAGCTTGCTTTCTGTCAACTTGCCACACTGCTTCTGTATGTGCTGCTCTACACCAGTTGCAGATGACCACAGCAAATAGCTGCCAAAACTCCAGCAGTCCTTTCTCCTGTATGTCTTTGCTCACTGGTGTGGCTGAAAGGCTTTTGTGCTACTGCAGCGTAGCTCGTCTGCTGATGCTGCATGGTAGAAACCAGTTTATCATCAATATCTGTTTTGATACTTTGACAGGCACGGCCGGTCATATATTTATGCTTTTGGAAATGGAGAGAATGGGATATCCAAAAATGTGAGCAATCACAAGCTTGGAGTTGTGCAGCCTCACTTGAGGCATTGCCACAGAGGGTCAGGCTCAGGACTCAGAAGTCTTACGGGAGGAATCTGGAAGTCCTTTGCTGGAAGGGCATGTGGAAATCCAAGGCAGCATTATTTTTCCAGGATACTGGATACAAGTAGCCCGTCAGAATAAGGAACTTCTCACCAGTCTGCATTTACCTTATGCATATTACCTTGTTGGACTGGAAATTGAGATGGTACCTTTAACAGGTTGTAAGTGAGCAGGTTTTAGGCAATTTGAACCCAGTGGTGTGTGAGGCTCACTGTACCGGTGGCACGGTCCCTCTTCCAAGTAGAACTGACTCACAACTGCCCAGTTCCTCCATTATAGGGGGTGCGGGTTTCCTTCTGTCCCACGCTGGATGTGGGAGGCAGGACAGCGTGACAGCTCTGGCTTGCAAAGAGCTACTTTTTTGGCTATGTTTCCACATTGTTTGTTCCATCTGAGTTAGTGAGGTACCCGTTTTATAGTGGCGGGTACAGCATGAGCCTACACTGGCATGCTCTAGCTACCTTCCTACATACTTGCTTTCATCCAAGTTGTACAGTTTGAGGAAAGACTTGGCATTGTCTTCCTGAGTTACCAAATCTTGTATTAGTCATGTCTTTGGGAGATGGTGGCAATTCTTCACCTCCCACACATAGCCTAGATATAGTCTTTTACCGGGCCGAATATGGATTTAAAAAAAAAAATAAAATCCTGATTCTTCAGCTTCTTTAACTGCAAATAGAAATAATTCATAAATGTTACAGTTTTGTTTGTCTGATGAGTACGGTAGCCTATCCCATCAACGGTATTTTTTGTTTCCCTTCCCCCTCTTGCTGTTGCGGTAGGGTGAATTGCATCATTTTTAATAAGATTAGAGCTATTTGCATTTTAAGGTGTTCAGGGTATTAGCTGGCGGTGTGTCAGTTTAGTCTGTCTGAGCTGGCTTTGGTCACCTCCCATAAAGGTTAGAGAGTTCAAAAATATTGTGCCTAGTTGAACTGAGAGTCTAGACATGTCTGGAGAGATCCTTAGTTTTCAGGCTTTGTCTAAGCTTTGTTTCAATAGGGGTGTGAAAAGTACCAAAAATGACAAGCTAACACAAAGGTTTGAAAGTCATTTGAGTACTGTGTGGGTGAGAAATGCCTGTATCTGTACTCTTAGTCAAGGAACAGTAGAAGGGCACACATTAAAAAAATAAAGAGCACTGTCAAGCAAATAAAAGGCCCTTTATTTGCGTGTAGAAATGGAGAAGGAGTGTGGAGTTGCTCCTGGCTTTACTGTAGAAGCTTAGGTGTTCTAACCTAACTTTGAAACTTATGTTCAAACCTCTGCATGCCAGGCTGTAGTCCTCTGTCGGCATTCGGTCTGATCCGTGCAACCTTTCCTGGATGTGAGCCAGGCGACAGCCTTCCCTAAGGCTTCAGGAATGAAAGAAAAGAGCAATAAATATGCAAAGTATTATTCCCACAGGACTGCACACTTTGCCGCTCCTGGAGGCCCAGCTGACAGTGGTGGTCACGTGCTCCGTACATCTGTGACCGTCCCTCCAGGTACCTTCTCCTTGTGCCACCTTTCTGTTCAAGAGGGCTTTCTCTGAAGACCCCCAGTTCTCTGCCTTGAAAAGGCTTGTTCCCTTTTCTCCTCCTATTCCAAGGTACCTCTTTTGCCCTTTGAGGGGAAAAAGCATGTTGCTCAAGAACATGGTTTTCAGGGGAAGATTTTGAAGCAAGAAGCAGTACTGCTCCTATACCAAAAGCTCTCTTGAATTGTGGAGAGTTTAATGGGTCTTAGCAGAAGTTGGAAGGTTGCCTGAGCCTTGACAGATGCTGTTGTGTATTGTGTGCTCCCTGCAGGAGTCCCTGTACACTGGGGTCATCTTACCTTGTGTAGGCACTTCGAAGCAGTGGTTGAAGTAGGAATGCTTAAGGACAAGCCATGGAGAATGGTTTTGCAGTTGCTGGCACGTGGACAACACACTGGAATTACACGCTATTTGTCTCCCCAAAAAGCTTGCAATTTCTCAACTAGCCGATGAAATAATCCAGGAAGAGGACAAAGGAACAGTAACATAAGCGAAATATCCCTGTTGAGGTTTCCTGGAGAGGAATTTGTGCAGAACAGGAGCTATTTGCTTCTGCAGGTTTCTACAGGCAAATTATATTCTTGACCACTCTTCAGTTCTCCTGTTGGAGTATTTCAAAGCTCTGATTCCTGAAACTGTATAAATAAGAATGTCAAGTTTCATTAAAAAAGATATAGTAAAGCATGTTTCTAGCTTTCCTCACTGCAGTCTAAATCTTTAAGGTGTCACCTTAGTAAACCCAAATGTTTCTAAACAACAGAAGGCAATGGAAACATTTTTTTTGAGTCTTGGGATTAATTTCAAGTGGGCAATACTAGAATTATCAAACCGTCAGGATCAGTAGTGCTAAAGGCTCTTGAAGGATTTAACAGCCTCAGCAGTTATGTTTAATTTGATGTGTGGAGAAAGAGAGCAGCCAGTTTATTTCCCTAGTTACTTAGGCACCATTGGTGATATATTTGTGGGTTTGTATATTTAATACAAGCTTTGATGTTTTCCCTTATGCATCTTTTTATTATATAAATAATGTCCTTATTTCCTAGTGTTTGTTGTTAGTGAGTGCAAATACATTCATCTTTTGTTTCACCCTTCCCCAGTGACCTGTTACACTTAGTTATAGGATATGCAGAAAGGAAATAATTAGTCTAACTTTGATCTGCCCTTGAAATTGCGCTGTGCTTTTAAACCTGTAGAAGAGGAACAGTAAGTTTGTTTCTGCTCTCCTCAGCAACAAAGCACAGGGTGAATCTAGGCATTGTAAATTATTGTCTTACAGTAGCCTAAAGAGCCACTTTTTAACAAATGAGTTATAGATGGAGACTTTTCATTCTGGCACAGAGATGCTGCAGATAGGGCAGTGGTGTGCCAGGAGCTCCTGAACTGTGAAACCAGAAGAGACCGTTAGATCATCGCTTCTGAGCACCTGCGTGGGTGCCTGTTTCATCTTACCTGCTTACTTTCATATAGTCTCTCACCTTAATTTTCTTTTTTTTTGGTCCACTTTCTTTTTACACTGAAGCTTAGTTTGTTGTTGATTCAGTTCTGCATACCTCTATGGCTTTTTTTTTTTTCTTCTTTTTTCATTTGGGCATTCTGCTTGGCACTGCAGGAGCAAATTATTAAAGCTTCCCTGCTCCAAAGACCTCTGGAAAAAAAACTAAAAAAAAAATCTGCCAGAAGTTATTTGAAGTGGGCTGTGAAATTTGCAAACTGTTATGGGAAAACCAGGTACAGTTTTCTGTTCCTGGTCTCCATAGTCTGGGAGGAAAGCAAGGTTTGGGTGATAGAACAAAAATTAAACAGTTTTGCGATTCGTTTTTTCCAGTTCCTGGTGCTGAAGGAGACTCTGGGGTAGTATGGCCATGGCATTTAAACTGTGTGCCCATCTAGTTAATTGTCTTTTACTTAGTTGAACCTTTCAGATTGCCTTTTTGTTTTTTTTAAACCTTTGGTTATTTCCCACTATGTCTTGTGTTTTGAGACACCAAATATACTAAAAGATAGGTAATAGGAAGAGAGGAAGCAGCTTTATTTTTGTCAGTATCTGGACCTTGTTTTCACTGTTTCTTTTACTGCTCAGGAAAAAAAAAAAGAAAGCAAAAAGCATTTGGAATACAGAAGGTACAACGGGTGCTAATTTCTCCTGCTACTTGACTTAGTCTGGCTGTATATTTACTGTGTGTGGCGTGGTGGGAGATTGTCCTACTGCAACAGAAGGCTGTCTTGGTGATTCAGTAGATAGTCCCTGATATATAGGAAATAGTATTTGCTGTCACATCTTAAAAAGGCTTCCTTCAGGGTGGGTTGGTTTCTTTTTGGCTGGGCAGCTGTTGAGCTAAGAATACCCAGAATTTTGTACAGTGGATGTGAGCATTTTACTCCTTAATCTCACCTCCTGTTTCCGAAGCAATTTGTCTTTTTTTTTCATCATAGTTCCAGACCTCAAGATTGTAGGTATAAGGACTGTCTTTTTTTTTAATTATGCAGTGCCCAGGCCACTGCAGCTGTGATTTTTGATTGATCTTTATGTTTCTGTAATACAAATAAATAGTGAGAATGTACAAATTTTACCAAGATGATGTTTAACAAGCATGGATGAAATGGGAAAACAAGGTCTTTGTAGATCCTCATAATTAAAGATCCCACTGAAATGATTCACAGATTGTGTTATTATTTTTATTGGGGTCCTCTGTTATTGCTATTGAGTGACGGTTTACACTCCAGTGCAAGTATTTTTATTCTTTTTGTCTATTAGCTGGGTGTATTTCCTGCCCACAGCCACCGTGTTGTTGCTTTAAGATGACGACATCCCCTGTGCAGTACCCCAGAGCTAGATGCAGTAGTATATAAAAGTGTCTTTACACACTTCACACTATATATACATTATAATGCTAAATTACTTAGGTTTTTGAAAAGGCATTTAGTCCTCTGCTAAAAGAGGATTCAAATGTGTACAGCAGTGGTGGCTATTACTCAATGTATGTTTGTCCATAAATGCATATGAAAGGTGGAGATGTTAATTTTAGTTTCACTGAGTCTACCAGGCTGGAAACTGAATGTAAATCTGAGTATGTATCTCTCTGTTGTGTTTTGCCTCCAGCAGCTTTTAGAATCACAAATGCACATTTTTAATGACTAAATGTAACATTAACAGAGAGCCATTCTGCCCCAATTGTTTCATCAGAGAATGGACTTGCTAGAGTCTGCTTTTAAGTAGCCACATCTGTCTAATGAAGGTTTCCTCTGGGGAAAAAAAAAAAAAAAAAAAAAGATTATTAAAAAGCTGAGAAAATGAGATTATTCATTTCTGTCCAAGCTTGTGAGTGGCAGTGGAATGCGAAATATAAGGAAGAGGTCATGTTGTATGGCTGCACGAAAGACACTTCTTCCAGAAGCTGGTATTTTTGTCAGCCCTACCAGAGATGGGCAGGAGGCTGTACGGTACCCCTGGGGCTGGCACCCAGCAGGGGTGTCGGGATAGGAAACCTGTTGCATTCTTTGGGTTGTGTGTGGAAAACACCAGGAGAGGTGGAGTATTGTAAAGGGTGGAAGGGCAGCATTATGTTATTATATTTTTCTTCCAATTTTTAAGTAAAACCCTGCTGCATTTTGGGAAATTAACAGTGAAATGGAAACATTTTGGAAAGCTACTGGAGCTTTTTCTCTCCGTCTGGCATTTCTTCACTCCCTAAACACAAGGTGCTGCTTTGCTGGATGTCGGGGCTGGGAGTGCGGGGTTGGCAGTTCGCTCTTTGCAGATACGCTTTGGAGAGGGCCCATGCCTAGATGGTGAGGCCAGCCTTGGGCAGAGGCACCTGGGGGAGGAGCAGTTCCCTGTTTCAGAGGGGATGTGGTGGTCCAGCCGTGGTGGGGAGGATGCTGGGTGTTATCCTGCCTATGTCACAGGGCAGTTTCTGCCAAGCAGCTAGCTTGTGGCATCTTGCTCCTGGGTGAGGAATGGATATCTGAATCCTGTTGGAAAGGCTTTGGGGCTTGAGGGGTCTATAAAGGAAAATGGAGCTTGGTCAGCTAGAAGAGTCCATGTGGAATCAGCTCCTGGCAGCTTCCCATTCCCTTTTCTTTTCCAATAATGTGAAACTGATCATCTTAAATGATGTGGTTAATGTACACAATTGAAAAAAAAAAGGAAAAATACACTGCAAGGTTGATGTGAGAAAAGGCAGAGAAGCACCCAAGGGCAAGTGCAATTTGAAAACCATGCAGCTGGCTAGTGATGGGATGAAGTGTGAGAGATTATCCCCTCTGCATCCTACCTATGCCAGTAGGTTGGGAGGTCTTTGTGCTGGACAAGGCTTCCTGCCGGCTCCCCAGAAGGAAGGGTTTTGGAGAGGTCAGGGCTTTCACACTGCTGCACCCTCTGACTGGGCTCGTGTCGGGAAGGGAAGAGACCTGGGGGGAGAGAGAGGCAGCACAACTGCTATTAAGGGTATGACCTTAAAGGAAGAGGAGTTGCAAAAGCCAAAGATAAAGATGGCCCAGAACAGCCTTAAGGCTGCCAAGCCTAAAATTAGAGGCAGGCTGGGCATTGTTTTCCTTGCAGGCTCACATGCCGCACGTGTCTTCCCCCAGCTGGCCCACTCTGCGGGGACGGCGAGTGCTGATGCCGAGGAGCACTTGACTCCCTGGGAATAGGTTTCTTGTGACTTTCGTCGTCCCTGCCGTCACGCGGTGGGAGCGGGCGGGTGGCACTGCGGAGCTGCCGTCACCCGCGGGCACACGGGGTGCAGCCCTGCCGACGGCGGCTGTTGCTATTGACGGCCAAAGCCTTGCTGACGGTAGGGAGGATCAAGATTATTCTTGGAGACCAGATGAGGCATTAAGTGCGGAGTTGAGGTTAGGAGTCCATGCACATGACGCAATTCATGGGGACGTTTCCATAGCGGTTTCGAAGGTGGGTAGTGGATGGGGAGCAGGCGGCAGAGGGATGCTGGGTGCCATATCCCAAGCGTGTGTTGTAACTCTTCCCTCAGGGGCTGTGGCTTATGTTTTGGCAGGGCACCTGTTAACAGTTATGCCCCAAAAATTCACTTTTGCCAGATAAAAAAAATAAATAATAAATGTTTGGGCATAGCATGGCCATTCTGGGTCGGCCAAACAACGTTGAAAGCCTACACTGGGGCTGCACTGCTGCGTAAATAAGGCTTGATTCTCATGTCAGTGCATTAAAATGGAGTAGTGTGACCGAGTAGTCACTACTGTTTAAGATGGTGTATCTGTTAGGCAGACATGCTGTTAAGTCTGTTAAATCAGACTTACTCTGTGAGCTCTGAAACAGGCTATCTTAATTTTATTCAGAATTCACTTAGCACTGTTGTATCCACATTATGCGGCATGAAAGCCTGTTAGAGACATGCTGCGACTGAGCAACAGCCTTTCTGGTCCGTTTGCCTGGTTGCTACCAACTCTGTATGGGACTGGGGCAGTTTTAGGGGGAAGAGCACAGGTAAACCAGGCTGTGAGGGCACTTTTGGCTCCTCCTCTAGCTGCTGTGTGAGGGTCTGATCGGCCCAGGACATTTCAAGAATGCAGAATTTGGTTTATTCATCTTGCTTTGCCCTGCCTGTCCTTCTGTTTCCTTCAGCTGCTTAGGGAAAGCAGTGGTTTTCCAGCTGCCTTCTTTAATCCCCTTTGACTGGGCTGCAATTTCAGCCGAGCGGTACCTACATTACAGGGCAGGAGAGGCACGGAGTATAATGCTGCACTAAGGGTTTTACACTTGTCTCCCGGCTTGCTGCGTAGCCAGGATAAGTCATAACTGTTTCTCCAAATCCCTGTGAGTTTTTCTTCAAAATGAAGTGATTAACTTCTGCTGTAAACTTCCCCTTGTCTGGGGCATCCAGGCCTTGCGCTGAGCTTGACAGCATTCAAGATCTCCTGCCCACATAGACTATTAGGTTCTGCTTATCCTTCGTTTCCACTGCCTGGTGAAATATTAGATAACGGGGAAAGAGCTTATCTTACGTGCGTCTGAACTGACAAATATGGCAGCCTTTCAGTAAAAAGGCTAATGCAGACGAGGCCTTTTTCCTGGCTGGAATAAGAATGAGGCTGGCACTCGTCTCCTGCCGCTGACAACGGTCAGATGCGTGCGGCGTGATTTCCATAGCATCCAGACAGTCGGAGCACCTAATATCTACCTGTCTAGTCAATACATCAGCTTTGCTAGAGCGGGGAGCTGAAGTTTGTCATTGAGGCGGGTTTCTAATGCGGCACGAATGGATCTTTCGGCGTTCTCCAGGGTAAACGTTGTAAGCCGCGCAAATTTATTTACCAGCAGTGACAAATAACTGTGTCAGTCACTTTTGTTTTCTTCCCTAAATAAGATGTTCTTTGTAAATGCCCTTATGGATTTAATTTTTGTAGCTTTAAGCGGGGAGGAGGGGGGAAGAAGGGGGGTCGATTTCTTGCTGTTTGAACAGGTTAATATTAGTGTTTATTTTCCTCTGTGTTTCTGCACATGAAAAATTCATATCATAACCTTCAGAGGGACCCATTTCAGGATTTAACAATTTGAGGGTTGCAGCTGGGAAACGCTGTCCTGGCATCAGTATTGAGGGGAGTTTGGCTTAAAAGCCTAGCTGAGAAACAAGTCTTTACAGTGCTGGGGCTACCTGAAGTGGGCAGAGGGAAGGAGGGGGCTGCTTTGCCTGCGGGGCGCTGAGCAAGGTCTGCTACTCATTTCAGAAGTTTCTTGGCTCTTCTTAGGTACAGAGCTGCGCTTGAAGTTTAGCACTTCCATTTTGAGAAAGAATGCTCACCGTTATAATGTGGCATATTTCTGCATTGCATTCATATGGATATTTTAGGAAATTGTTTTCCCAGCCGTAAATCCTAAACTGTACATTCGCTGTCGAATTCTCAGCCACCAGCTAAAAACCAAAGTGTCTGACAGCCCATAAAGCTGGGGATCTAGTGGGACAAACCGGTAGCCTTTTTAGAAATGAAGGAATAGAAGTTAATGGGGTGGCTTGCTGCAGCACGGCGAAACACAAGCGTGCTCTGAACGGAGGAAGTGGAAAGAGCTGTTAGTTGGGCAAGCCAGACACACCTAGACAGCATCCTGAGCTGCTGCCAATCCACACGGGGGTTTTGGATGCTTTCCAGGCTTTGTTCCTGAAAATAAATTGTTCAAGATGGGAAACTTTGAAGATTGCATTGACCAGTGAGCCGTGCCTCTGGGTGTGAGCTTTAAGGGAGAGGACTCAGGCTTCAGATTTGGGCTAGAGGTTTGCGGATTAAAAACTGCCATCAAAGTTTAGCCTACACGTTTCATTTGTTTGCAGGAGGTGGTCTGCAATTTTTCAGTTGTTTCTTCATTATAAATGGGATTTATTCTGGCCTCGGAAATGAGGAAGGCCTGTCGATCTGATTATTTAGTTTAGCTATTGACTTCCTTTGTAGCTACAATTCATATAAAATGATCACCATTGTATCTGCAGGATACAGAGGTTTCACATGAGAAACAGATGAAGAGACTAAGTAACATCTATCAACCGTTCAGAATATGCAAAACAATGGATATATGCTAACTATTATGTTAGTTATTTAATGCTTTGATAGCCATGTTGCAAAACAAATGAGGAGGTGGGGATATCTTTTGGAACAGAATATACTGCAGCGCCTGCCTTGATCTGCATTAGACATCTGCACTGTGAAGTACAAGTGATGCTGAAAGATGCACTGAGAAAACAAATGGGTTGCAGCACTGTCGTGTTAGAAATGACAAAATGTGTAGGCAATAGAGAAGCTAAAACTACTTCAGTTTCAGGCAGAATTGTAAAGTATTAACTGAAGAAATATAGCAGAAAAGATAAAATACGAACATTTTTGAAACTGAGATTCAGTTCTCTATGCAACAGAAATTCACACTGTGCTAAAAAAAAAAAGAGCAACTTTTTTTTTTTAGCACAAAAACAGACCCTCAAAATTTTGTGATTTAACACTGAGAACCACAACTAAGTAAAAAAAATTTTAAAAAAAACCCAACACCAACAAACAAAGCAAAAAAACAAATTCCTGAAAATTTTTGGAGGTGTTCAGGTTTAAGCTGGCTTTGAGGAAGACACCTACAATGAACAAAAAGTCTGAGCTTTCAGAGGAAGAAATATGAGAGGACATGAAGGAAAAATGCCAGAGTCTTTTTAAATTCAAAATGTCTAAGCTGTCTGCCCAAAAATGGGATTGATTCAACCTGAGAGCCAGTTTGGGTTGTGTGACAGATTCATGCTCCTTATATGCACAACCTTTGCTTGAGCAATTCCCTTCTTCCCATCTTCTGTGTGTCAAACAGAAACCAGATATATTGACAGCAAGGTAAAGTTATTTGACGTGTCTAAAAAAAACAGGATGAGCGCTGGAATGGGTGTGCCTTTTCTAATTAATTTAGCAAAACTGTGTTAATATGATGACATGCAGCTTCCAAGGCAGGAAATATGGCAGGTAAGGTATTGGCAGCAACTCAGCCTTACCGACCTTAGTGGCGTACGGCAATGTTTCTCAGACTTCATCCATAAACCATCAGTGGTGAATGCATGGAGATTTCTCCTGTGAGACCCTTTTGTCTGCCTACCACAACCAGGGGATCAGGTCCCTGAGAACAGAGGTGGGCCAGGAAGCTCTTACTGTAGGGTGTAAACTTTGTGAGGGGAAATAATTGCAAGGGTGGTCTGCACTTGGGCTGAGACTACAGAAATAGGAGTGGTGTGGGGAGTATATACTGCGCTGCCCAAGGGCAGGAGCCATGCAACCAGGTCTTTGCCATGTGCCGCAGGGAGTTTGTATATGTGGTCCTCATGGTCTGACATGCCCGGGCACCGTGGATGGGAGAGGGGGTGCATGTGTACACACAGGTGTTTGATGAAATCTGGTGCCCAGCGTGTGGGGAAGGCTGAGGTACCACATGCGGGTGGCCAGCACATGCCTCCGATGGTCTGAATATGCTCTGGTAAACTGCACACTCTCCTGAGCCGTTTGTCTGGGACTTCTGAATGGCAAAAAGCCTGGTGTGAGCTGTTATGCAGATCAGGATGCCGGGCGTCCTGACATCCTGGACAAATCCCCTTAGTGCTTTCGGTAAATCTGCAACTGGGATTTACCGTTGTGACAGCGCATCCTAAGTGTGGTAAAAATAGCCCGTCTCCCAGCATCGCAAACCTGACTCACGTCCCACAGTTAATGGGTGAGCAGTCAAGGCTGTTTCTTGAATCGTTGCACGAATGCATGAAGCGGTCCTGGTGGCAGGGGATCACAAAGCTGCATTGGAAAGCCCTTGCCTGGCTCAGGCCGATTCTCCGCAGCTTTGGCTTAAAACTCAGCAGATTAGAAGTATGGCAGAGCCCCCTGATCTCAGGCTGAAAGGGATGATGGAGAGATCTCTCTGCCCTTTGCTTCTCCAAAAGGCTTTGTGTGCCCTGTGCTTGGCTGGAGGCGGTCTGGAAGATGTGCTCTGCGGGCAGTGTCTCCTCCTAGGCTGGGCAGAAAGCACAGCCCTCTCTCTGAAGGCTGCATAATGACTTGGCTTTATTTGGTTTTAACCCTTTGCCCTAATCCTAACAAAAAAACCACATTTTTTTATTAAAAATTAGGACCACACCAAATTTGAAGCATCAATAGCTTTGTCTGCCCCAGTGGGGTAACGTGAGAGGGAGTTAATGTGCTTTTCCCGCTCTGTGTGTGCATGCATGCAGGGGAGAGTGTGGTTTCTCTGAAAATTAGTATCTTACTCACTCTGAAAACTTCCTCCCCAACCATGAGATTCACCCAGAAAGTCTCACCCCACCCAAACGGGGTGTAGTGGTATCTCTTTAGTGGGCTACACAAAAATGCTACCGGTGAGTCAGTACAGTGTCAGTCAGATGCACAGTCATACAGACATGGGATGAAGTAGTTTGAAATGGAGCCTCCTGTCCAAAAACACCAACCAACCAACTGCAGGACACATTAGCTGTCAGTTCCCAGTGTGCATGGTATGCATGGTCTTCCTGGTAAATGGTCAAGCTGCCTTCCTATCATATCTGCAATGTCTCAGAAGTGGCTTGAGTTGGTAGATACCATTAATTCTGCTGAAAACAAGAATACTGTCCTTGCATTAGGTGGGATTGGTGTCATTTTATGTAAAGTAGATGCAGATTTAAGCTTTGTTTGGAGTTACTAGGGTACTGTCCTTCACGTGGTGTTTGGAAATACTTTTTTAGAAGCTACGCCAGTTTTGACATGCTGCTTTAATGTTCTTCTGGCTGCAATAGGGCAAGACATAGAAATCTTATGTTGTCATCACAGAGAGTTGTGAAGCGTTCCTTTTTTTTTTTTTTTTTTTTTTGCTTTCTCTCTCTTGCACTCTGTCATATGGAAACCAGATCAAGATTATGAAATTATTGCCCACAAACTGTGATCTTTTTTCTCTTTTGTGGTGGGAACTGACAAGTCAGTGATGGCTTGGTGCTGTTGGTACTAGCTGTTCGTGCTGCTCGCATTTGTATGTATCAGGAAGTGCCGAACTTGGCGTGCTTCTCAGTTGGCACACAGGCTGGTGAAACGTCAGATTTTTAATTGTGATAAAGTTCACGAAAGAAAAAAATTATGGCAGATGTTTCCTTTTGTCAGAGCCGAACTGAATCATTAAAATGTGATATGATGTACTATGAACGAGTCAGTGTAAACACCATCCCTGTGAACATGTCAAAAGACTGAAGAACGTAGACCATTCATGGTAATGTTAAAAACCATGTGGTCTGAATGCTGCATTACCAAGCTTTTCTTGTTAAATGCGGAGCATGAATCTTATGAATTTTTGTTGCCTTTATACAAAATGAAAAGATAACATATTCTGCTTTGGTAAAAATAGACTGGTAGCTTCTGCAGTGTGGTTGTCATTTTGCTGGTGGTTTACTCAGAGGTCTGCTTTTCACAAGCAGCAGTGAGGTACCCGATTCCCATTGAGCGCTGCGCTCACTCGCATAATTCCCTCTTTTCTAGCGGATGTATTTTTGGGAAGTCTTACTCCTTTGCCAGTCTGAAGGAAGCGGCAGAAACGCTGCTGCTTGCCGAGGAATGTCTGTGAGGATGTGTTAAAACTGGGTCCCGATAAGTGGTTATGGAAAAACTGCAGGAAGCATCCAACGACCAACATTCTCTGTGGACTTTCTCTCCTGTCTCCTCCTCACATGTCCTACGTGAGGATTATTGTCTACACACTCACTTAGGCCATTAGTTAGAAAAGAAGTGCATTAGAAACTTCCTGATGCTTCCCCGTGAGCTGAGTACATTATATATGCAGTTATTCTCATTCTTGCTGGCCTAAGAAGTCTTGACTAGATTCTGATTCATATTCCCAGTGTTTTCAGTTCTCAAGATTTTACTGTAAATTAAGTGGTTTCCTTAATGCTTCAGCTGCTGGAATCAAGGGAGTTGACGAATACCTTCATTTTGACATAAAGGTCAAAGAAAACACTGGAAAGATGTGATCAAAATGTATCCCAAAGTGTGGTTTTATGCCACTCTTCTGATTTCTGATTTAAGGGAGCTTGACTTAACAGTTTTGGAATGCTAGGGATTGGCAATAAAATACTCTGTTATATCATAAAGTGGTTTATAAACTGTGGCAAATCCAAGTAATTGTGCATATCAAAAATTCCATCCCCCATTTCTTTTAGGGGTGCATTGCAAGTGAGGTAGATGTGTTTTGCAGATCAGTTTAAATACTCTTAAACTGTGGCCTCCGTCTCCAGATCAATTACATTGCTTTATTGGGGAAAATTTCTGTTTGTGTGCATGGACACAAACAAATTGTTTACAAACAATGTATTTTGTTTTAAGCAGGCCTGCAGAAGCAAGAAGTAACAAACTTCGTAAAATAGCTGTACAGGATTCAGTGATAGCAGTTGTTAAAGGCAAAAACATCTGTAGTTTTTGCACCATGGCAATTTTTGGAAATGCAGTGTGCTTTTAAAAATTACCATAAGTTTTTACACCTGTCTTGCACCCTAGGAACTTAATCCATCATGAAACCTCACTAGAAGATGCGCCATTGTATCCTGAGGCAGATGTGAAATTTGTGTGAGTCACTGATTTGCGATCAAGCTGAAGGAAACTGAGTCTACAATTCTTAAGAAAGAAGCCGCCCATTTGGGATGCATTTACGCAGCTCCTTTTGTATAAATCATTATTGCTATAAACTATCCATTATTGTTTGGAGAAAATTAACAATGCAAATAAAACAAAATACTGTGGCAGAGCGATTTTATGCTTGATTGTAATGTTTAATGGCATGTTCTCATAAAGAGGTTTTCCCATCCTTCAGACCTATCATGTCTGTGACTCACTTGATTTCCAATAGTTTGAACATCCCCCATTTTATTCCTAGAGTTGTTTTCTCTAGAGCAATTTCTGGAAACGTGCTGCAGCATGGGGTTATCCAGGGTTAATTTCCCTTATGATTACACATCCAGACAGCATATATGTAAATGCTGCAAGACAAATTATAAGAAAACGGTAGGGCAGAAGAAAACAAAGAAAATTCCTTTGTTTTGCTTGTAGATCCATTTTTCAGGAATGATGTATTTCCCTTACTCACTTTTAAATGTTAATACTAGCTTATGTTGGCATTGTAGTTCTTTAAAAGCATCATTTTTCTGTCATCACTGACCTCAAATTTTGCCTGTTTTCCCCGTAGCTCTTTGGATACTTTTTCCAGGTTCCTCTCTTCATCCTTTACTTTCAGGTACTAGACAGCACCACCAGTGAGACAGGACTTTGTATCTCTAAACCAGCTGATTATATTAATGTCAGAAATAAAATACAGTTCCTTGCAATCTACTTGTATTTTTAGTACCTTATTGTAATCCCGGTTCTGCTTTCCCTTCTTATGTCCATTCTGCCTCCTGCCCTTAGGTTTCTTTTTTTAAACCAGGATTGCTGGGTTTTCTTGTGCTCTCGAAAGGTTTCTGCACTGTCTAGCTATTTGAGGTCTTTCTATACACCTTAGTCAGAAAGTACTAAAATATCTTGATAGTTTGTTAATCTGCAGTCAAGTGCCCATTGTTTTCTTTTCCTGGCTGCCAGGGAGTTTGTTGGGAATTGAGATTTATGGAGTGAATAATCCAGCTGGCAGGAGACTTTCTGTAACTCTGAAGTGTTCTTCAGTGGAAGAATGAAGGCTCCTTTTTGTTGTAAAATACCGCTAATGGTTTATTTAGTAACCTATATTTCTACAACAGGGCTTTCAGTTTTGTGTTGGAGGTGGATTCTTGCATATGCATAGATTCTAGCACCTATGCTAATTCTGTCTCTCATTTAACTTTCATCTGTTCCTATGGTAGGATAATGCATGATGTGATCTCTCAGCTTTTTAATGTGGTCCTTAGTGCATCTCTTCTAGCTCCTGTTTGAATGGGCTGGAAAAAAATATTAATAATGAGGGATGATTCTTCCCTGTACTTGCTGGGAATTGCCTGGAAACCACGGGGAGCTTAGGCAAGGTAATCATGCTGCAACCACTGAGACTCCACAGAGTCCAGTACCAGATACTAATTGCAGTTACTGCTGCGAGAACTCTGAATAACAACGGAATTAAAAAAAAAAACCCAAACATTATGATCCATTCTTGCCTTTTCTCTTACTTAAATAGCTCATTTTTACAACTGCTGATTAGATTTGAGCTCAAAATAAGCAAAAATCTATGGAATATGATCAAAATGAAGGATGGAAAGGGTTGGAGTATTTTCAGTGCAGCTGATCTGTTCACGAGTTTTTAATAGAACTAAATGAAGGATTGAATTAGTCAATGATCAAAATAAAGTGAAAGCCACTGTATAACAGACTTCAGCGTAACAGGTACCCATGTGAGATTTGGGTTCTCAGCCACCTGGTTGCTTTCTCTCTTTAGGGATATTTTCATGGTCTGAGTAGCCTGGACTGATTATCACCCTCAGATTTACAGCTGCCTTTCCCTGCCCGGAGTTTTTCATTCCTTATGCATCAGCACTAGGAAATTCTGTACCTGTTTTTCAGCAGTGGCAGGGGAGCATTGAAGTTACCAGCAGCGTAATCTCCAGGGTAAACAGGGCCAGCGTATTATTCTCACTGTACCATTTAACCCTGCTGGAGGAGACGACTGTAAATTGCCCATGTCGAGCTGGTGTGCGAGGACTAATAGAACTGCAGTGGGGATAATTCATGAGTAGATTTTCTCACTCAGAGCTAGGGCTAGTCAGGTCTGAAACGGTGATTACTTTTAAAACAGCTCGTTATAATTCAGTGTCCCAGATTGAACCCTCCTTCCAGCACAGGAAAACAAAGCACCGCATGCGTGGCCAGCACATGGACCACACAGGCTGTGCGACTAACTATGCATATGAAGGACCACTTTGTTTTTCTAGGAAACAAGATTTGGAGGGAGCTCTTTAACTGAGGATTGCAAAGGGTGATTTATTTTTTAAAAAAAAAGAAAAGGGAGAGAAAAATCAGTATCACAATCCCTCCTATTAACGAAGAGTAAAGAACAGCTTTAACAGGGAGGTAGTTTAGAGGCCTTAAACACTGTCCTCTTCTGCGTTAAATCCCTCCACCAAATTTGCTTCTTTTGGTTTGTGTCGCTGGTCTCTCCACACTCCTGTCTGCTTGTTCCTTGAACCTAATTTAAACACGACATTATACGCCTAGATGTGGACCTGCTGGCAAATCAGTTACTTGAACTCACTGCCAATGAGAAAAGTGCTTTTCCTTCCCTTGGGGTGGTGCCATTCCCCAGTGTCTTTTTCTGACAAACTTAACCTATAAACTCTAGATTTAACCAAAAAGGCAAAAATTTACCCGGGGAGGTGGCAGTTTGAGAGGTGGGGGCGTGGGACATTTAGTGGTTTTGTCTGCAGTTGCTTGAAGCCCATCCAGGTGCAGACCCTCACCCAAAAGGGGATGGTCCTGGTCTTCTGCTCTGTCCCTCACCAGCCACTTCCAACTTCCTTCTTTGTGTTGGCGTCAGCATTCACTGAGCAAGCAATTTGACTTCTTCCCCTCTGATCAGAGACCTGGTCTGGCTCGTTGGTGCCTCAGCCGTGTCACCGTCTGCATATGTGCTGGGGCCAGCACAAGATGGGCAGCAGGAAGGAGATGGAGCCATGCTCCCATGGTTGCTATCCTGACACTGGGCTGGGACTGCAGCAGGTGGCTATTTCCAAAAGAAGTGTGACCAGCAGGTGGAGGGAGGTGATTCTGCCCGTCTGCTCCACTCTGAGACCTCAGCTGGAGTACTGTGTCCAGCTCTGGAGCTCTCAGCACAGGAAAGACCTGTTGGTATTAAGTCCAGAGGAGGGACACAAAAATGATCAGAGGGCTGGAGCATCTCTCCTATGAGGACAGGCTGAGAGAGTTCAAGATTTTCAGCCTGGAGAAGGCTCCAGGAAGACCTCATTGTGGCCTTTCATAACTTAAGGGGGCTTGTAAGAAAGATGGGGACAAAGATTTTAGCAGGGCTTGTTACAACAGGAGAGGAGGTAATGGTTTAAACTAAAAGGTAGATTTAGACTAGAAAAAAGGAAGAAATTTTTTTACAGTGGGGGTGGTAAAATACTAGAACAGACTGCCCAGAGAAGTGGTAGATTCCTGGAAGATTCCATTCCTGGAATAATTCAAGGCCAGGTTGGATGGGCCTCTGAGCAACCTTATCTAGTTGGTGTCCCTGCTCATGGCAGGGGAGGTTGGAGTAGATGACCTTTAAAGTTTCCTTCCAACCCAATCTATTCTATGATACTATGACTATGTCTAGGTAGTCCTGAAGACCCATGGTGCTGCTGTGTACGCCCCCTAGCCAGACTGGTTTTGGGGCTGAAGGTCTGGCTCCCCCTCAATGGCCACGTCACCCCAACATGACTCTGACCATGAAGCATCATCCTCGTGCCATCTGGAACAGGCATGTAAGGACATGTGGCCTTGCATGAAGTGTTAATGGTTGTAGATTTGTGCCCATCTCAGATGGTTTTCTGGGCTGAAGTTACACGTGTGGCTCCAAGCTGTATCACAGCACAGGGAGGGGGAAGCACCTCCACACCCACCTTGTTCTCCAGGTTCCCTGGGTGAGTGACCCCAAGGGGCTGACTGCAGGCAAGAGAAAACACCCCCTTGTTTTCCAGTTTCAAGACTGTGGTTTTTCTCTTACTTTTCAGAGTAAGTGCTGGCCAAGAGCCTGCCCACAGTCAGTAATGTCTTTAGTAAAGCAGAGAAAAAAGGGATAAGTAGCGGAAATGCAAAACTCATCGAGAAAGCAGCATCTGTCCAGTTTTGGTCACCAAAGCATGACTGTGTTTTCTTAGATTTAAGAGATTAATATCTTTACTATTAGTGAAACAAAAAAATCTGGTTTTGTTCTTGCCGGCTCCAGAATGAGTTTTTTGTTTTGCTAGTCAAGACTGAGGAGCCAAATGAGTAAACATGTCCTTTATAAAATTTCACCTAAATGTTACTGAGTTTAACTAGCCCGTGGCTGTATCATTAATATGCTGGACTTGTAATGGCTCGTGAAGTCAGTGTGCCAAAGCCTGCTTAGGGAGCTTCAGCCCTATTGCCAGAGTGGCTCTTCTGCTTGGAGGTTGCAGTGGAACCTGTTCCTTGGAAGGGAATTTTAGAAGGAAGCTGGTCCCCCATCCTTGTTGAGAGAGCAGCTTTTATGGGCTATCTGGCACTTGCTGCGCAATCGTTCAGCCTCCAAAGGGCTTGATTCACATTAAAAACTTGATGATAAATTCTTAATAACTAGGTAGTGAGCCAAATATTGTTCTGAGGATGTTCTTGAGGATGGTCATCAGGTGTATTGCTTATGGATACAGCAGTCTGTAACTATTTTGCTGTCACTGTGCCTGCACTTGTACAATATTAAACAAATTTTGGTGGGTAGGGAAGTAGTGAGCTAGCGAGGGAGTAAAGTGTGTAACGTATCAACCTCCCCATGTGCTGAATCCCCAGTCCTGCCAAACCAATTGTTTTATGCTGTAGGTTAATGCCCTTCAGGAACTGAAAAGACTCAAAACATCCAGGTTTATTTCTTCAATTGCAGGAGAGCAAAGTAAAGGAGCAGCGTTAACACTAATATGTTCACTTTCTTCTGTTTTCTGCTTATAGTCTTTAGACTACACTTATCTGAAACCAACTTCTCATTTTAAACACGAGGTTTGGGAATGGTATACTTGGGTGAGTCTTTGGCTCAGAAACTTTGTTTTACACTTGTCGTGGTTTTGACCAAATTGACCAACCAGAACGACAGATGGCCTCTCCCTCCCCTCCCTTCCCTAAGGAAAAGAGAGGAGAGGAAAAGGGAAAGAGAAAAAAAACTTCTGAGTTTAGAAAGAACTAAACTACTTTAATGAAAAAAATATAAATAAATAATGAAATAATAATAATAAGGAAAAGGAAAAAAAAAGGAGAAAAATGTATACAGTATATACAAAACTGTATCAAGCTCCCAGGGTGATCATCACGTTACCAGCAGGCACAGGAGAAAGTCCCAGGCTGGACTCGGTGATGGACAGGAGCCGGATTCCGGATCTGGAGTCAGGAATGCTCGGATCGGGATC
>JAOQGH010000012.1:98932483-99024731 GCA_025769975.1 Gallinago jamesoni | reverse complement strand
TAGTTAGAAGAGGCCCAGTTGAAAAAGTAAAATTACTGAACAGAAAATTAGTTCTGTTTTACCTCAAACCAGGACAACACTTCAGTCGTAAAGCCTTGAGAATGGAGAATTTGCAACAGGAAGATAATCAGCCTCACCAGCAGCTCTATACACATGAAGTGGGTGTACAACATACAACAACCATGTTTAACAGGGCGGTGTGTTAATTAATTGATTTCAGAGTAGTCTAGGGGCGGCACATTGTAGTTTTGAAGGTGCTCCACATCTGCTATCTGCACTCAGTTATGTCTCTCTGCTGGTAATGGTGCCGTAGTCAGTTAATACTCTGCTTGCACAGAAGTATTCCAGTGACATATACTTTAAACTCATTCTGCTCTCCTAGATGTCTTGAAAGATGTTTATTTACAGTCCACAATCACTGTCCCCCAGCTTGACTGTACTGCTTGGACTGGGGCCTTAGACCTTGCAGTTTTGAGCAAAACGTCATCAATGGTTTAATAAATCCAGACAGTGGGGATAGCCTGTAACCAAATGAGAGTGCCCTGCTGTGTGCAGTTGATATATATATATATATATATATATGTCAAGATGTGTCTCCCTAATGTTTTCCCCTGACTCTTCCTGGTGCTAGCTTGATGGAGGGCTTGGCCATGCTGGTGAATGGAATAGAAGAGAATCACAGAATGGTTAGAGTTGGAATGGACCTTAAAGATCATCTAGTTCCAACCCCTCTGCCATGGGCAGGGACACCTCCCACCAGACCAGGTTGCTCAAAGCCCCATCCAGCCTGGCCTTGAACACTTCCAGGGATGGGGCATCCACAGCTTCCCTGGGCAACCTGTTCCAGTGTCTCACCACCCTCACAGTAAAGAATTTCTTCCTGATGTCTCATCTAAATCTCCCCTCTTTCAGTTTAAAACTGTTACCTCTTGTCCTGTCACTGCACTTCCTGACAGAGAGTCCCTCTCCAGCTCTCCTGTAGGCTCCCTTCAGATATTGGTGGGCTGCTATGAAGGAAGTGAGGAGGAACATCCCGGGAGCTGAGGGACGGGAGGTACCGCTGATGAGGGACGTGCTGCTCAGGGGGCTCCAGTGGGGCTGCGCAGCGGCGGGGGCAGCCTTCAGGTCCCTGCCGCCTGCCCGCTGCGGGCCCGGGCCGGGGAACCGACCGCCTGCAGAGCAGCCGAGCAGAGGGGCTGAGGGGGAGGCAGACGCTGCTGGAGCCCGAGTCTCACCATCTCCTGTGTTTTCCTCTCCCCTCCTTCCTCTGTTTTTAACTTGCGGATGAGGAATGCCCAGGGCTCCAGGCCTTGTTTCCCCCAGTGGTCACTGTTCCGCGGTACCGGGCCAGGATGCGTCTCCCGTGTCCTACCCGCCAGGACTCCCCCGGAAAGGCCGCCCCGCGGAACCGCAGCCGCGGGGTTGAGATTTCCTCGCCGGTGCCTTTCTCCAGCGGGCGGGGACGGGACGGGGAGACGGGATCGGCTGCAGGGCTGGGGAAGCCGCTCGGCCTCCCCCTTCCCCCCGGGCCGCGGCTGCCGAGGAGGGTGCGGGGGGGGGGAGGGAAGGAGGCGGGCGGGGCGGGGCGGCCTGGGCGCATGCGCGGCGCGGCGGGGCAGGCGGAAGAGCCGGGGCGCCCCGAGCGCCCGCCGGGCCGGGCCGGGCTTAAAGAGCGGCGGGGCGGCGGCGGCGCCGGGTAAGCTTCCACCTCCCTCCCTCCAGCCCTCCCAGGCCCCACGGCGGGGCTCGGGGAGGAGCGGGGCCCCGGGGGGGGGTTTTCTGTATTTTTTTTTTTTTTTTTTTTTTTTTGTTTTTAATCTCTCTCTCCCCTCTCGCTGGTTAATTATTATTATTTTATAATTTTTTTTAAATTTTTTTTTTTAAAATCCGTTTTCTTCCGGACGAAGCCCGTCGGGAAGCCCCCGGGCGTCTCTCTCGTGTCCGTGCGTGCGCGCACACGCGTGGCGGGGGGCACGGGGGAGGCAGGGAGGGAGGGAGCAGGGCCGGGAGAGGCCGGTACCGGCCCTGCCCGCCCGCCCGCGCCGCGCCGCCCGCTGCCGGTGGCGGCGGGGCCGGGCTGGGCTCCCCCCGGTGCGCTGGGGAGGGGGCTGGGCCGGCAGGCGGACGGGGGCTGTCTGTCAGTCAGTCCCCGCTTTGGGCTGAGCGGGCGGCCCCGCCGACGGTGTCCCCTCGCCGGATGGAGCCCGGGGCTGCCGGTGATGCGGCGCCCGCCGGGGGGGCTGGCGGAGCGGCTTGAGCGCCCCCTCCCCCTCCTCCGCCGGAGGCGAGCATGTCCAGTGAGCAGCTTAACAGGACAGCGGTGAAGGATGCGCGGTTAAAAGACCTGTTGTTGGAAAGAGGTACCCGTCTGTCCGTCCGGTGTGTATGCGCGGGGAGGGCTGCTGCCAGCTCCCTCCCCGCGTTACCGGAGGGAAACCCAAGTTGCAGCCCGGAGCGCTGGGTGGCGGAGCCCTGGGGCGCCGGGAGAGGCTGGCTGCCGAGGGGGGTGCGGGTGGTGGCCCAGAGGCTCTTGCTTGCGTGGCTGTTGATAGGGTTATAAATTTATCTTTTCATCCTGTTCGGTGAAGGTGTTTTTATCCCACAGCGAGTTGCCTTTTTCGTTTTGCGTGTTTACCGGGGAAAATACTCTCCCGGGTAAGAACGTATTATAAATATTATTTCCTGAGCATGAAGAAGGGGGTGTATATGAGTGTGACACAAAGACTTGGGGAGTTAAAAACGTACCATTTCTCTTTCCGAAGCTTCTCCCCCCCCCCCCGTTAATTTCCCAGGTAATTCCTAGGAGAAGCGGCAGGAGGAGGTGCTGGTCAGGAAGGTGGCCGGCAGCGGGGCAGGAGGCGAGTCGGGGCCGGAGTCACCCAGAGCCTCTCGGCAGCCGCCAGACACTGTTTGAGCTGCCCTGAGCAGCGCCAGTAAATAGAGACTGTCTGCCCCTCTTGTTTCTGTTCTTTTTTCCTGTTAATAACTTAATGAGTAGCCGGAGGGCCAGTCAGGAGGAAGAAGAGATTAAAAATCACCTTCCCCTTTTCTTTCCCTCCCCTTTCCAGTGAGGAAATCCTCTTAAACATCAGCACGGTGTTCTGTTGCATTTTGGCATTTGCGATGTAAAGTTGGACTTGGAAAATCCCGTGTGCTCACACCTGTGTACTGTGATTTTCTTTCTTTTTTCAATTATGTGGCCATGTTTTAGTCAAACACTTCTAAATTATTCTGCCCTCCCCTTCCTTCCCCCCACGGGAAATTCTCAGTTCCTTTTATTTCTAAAGGAAGGGTACTGTCCCCTGCCACTGAAATACTGGGGCCTTGATAAATTTAGAAGAGTCTGCCCTTGGCAGATAGAGAAGTAACATGTCATCCTAGTGATCTTTGCATTCTAGGAAAGCCTAAATCAACATTGCTTGTTTTGTGCGTTGCCCTTTAGCAACAGTCTCGCGGTTTCCAGTCTGAAGTATTGCATGGACCTCACCCCCCGCTACCCCCACCCCCCTCCTAAAAAAAAAAGTTTTGGGTAAATAAATCCTTTGATACTTAGTAGCTGCAGGATGTGAATTGCAGTGGTTGTCAACTGTGTCAAGTCTGTATTCTCTGCTTCTGAGCCAAGAAGAATTGACTTTTTACTTAAGCATGGGTTTGGTGTTCTGCTTCGTTAATTAATTTTATGCTTGTAGCTTTTTGATCTTTTGGTGCTGACATTGTTAGCTTCCAATGACTCAAGAAAGGAAAAAGATTGCTGCATATGGGGTTGATAGCAAAAGCAGAGCAAAGCACTGACTAACCAAACTTCATGAAATGGTTGGTAGTCTTAATGATGAGTGGATGGTACTTAACATCAAAGAGAAATTAAATGGTAAATATATTGTTGCCCTTTACTTTTTCCTTAGCCTTAAATTAATTTAGTTCTTCCTACTGAGGCAGTCACAGAACCTCAGCACTTAAATGGTGGAGTGTCCATGCCCACTGTGACAAAGAGCTGGGCCTTGATGCTGGCTTCCGCGGACCCCAGTGCACCTGTAGCTCCTGTAGTGTGAGGTTTTGTTCACAAGAAGTCTTTGAGTAGTGGAACAGCCTTAAGTTTCCTTTAGCCTTTAGTTCCACCACAGGTAGTTTTATGTGTAAACAGCATTTTTCTAGCTTGGTTTCATAATTGTGTTGTGTTTGCACAAGCGTACTGCTGTTACACAAAAGGTTGAGGATGACTACAAATCAAAGAGATGAGGTGGTGGTGGGGAAGCTTGTTTTCTCTGGTCTGCTTTGAGTAATCATTTTTATATTTCATTATTTTTCTTTCCTCGTTGGCTTTTTACAAAATAAATTTATTATCAGTTCCCCAAAGTTCATGTTTTGGCACCCAATAGTGGAGTCATTTTTTGAAAGCGCTGAAACTGAGCAACTTGCGCTGCTGCTTTGCTTGTTCTGCAAACCTAGCAACCAAAGACCTCCTCCCATTAACTGGAGTTGTCTTTCAAGATGAGAGCATCCCCTGTGAGCAATGCAGTTTCCATAGAAATACCAGCAACTGTGTAACTCCAAAGGGCAATTTCCCCTTTTACGTTGCTCATCCTTAGTGCTCCAGTATAGCCGAAAGGGTGCAAGAGTGACTCATCTCTAAATATACTTCATATTTGTGGTATAGGCAGGACTTCAGATAAGATGGTGAACTGTGATGGAGTTCATTGTAATTGTATCTCTTGCAACAGCCAAGGCCCTGGTTTCATTTTTAACTGTAGTGGAACATATCTTGTTTTAGATTACCAGATCTCTTTTTGGATTTTTACCTGAATGGGAACGCCCTAGAAAAGTTAATTTTACGCTAGTTGGAAAGAAGTAATTGAAAAAGGCATTACATGTAGATTTAATAGGAAAAAGTTTGTTTTCTACTTGATTTAGGTAGGTTTTGTGCTGTTTAAGCTGATAAAAAAAAATCAATTAAGGATAGTTCAGTTGACAATGTCTTGATTCCTCTCTCTGTGGTCTCTGCTTTTAAGCACATGGAGCCCTCTTGACTCTCTTGGCATTGCAGGTGGCTATTAAAGTAGAGTGGGGTTTGTGTGTGTTTGGTTTGGCGTTTTGTTTGGTTTTTTTTTTCCCTAGTGAAATTGATGTCTTATCTAAAAGGCTTGTCTGTGGTGTTGATGCTGAAGAATTTATTACCTGTGAAAGTTGCAAAGAAGGATCACCAAGAAGTTTCTTAGCTTTGACCTGCAGTCACTGACACCGATTGATTGGCACTGCCAAAAAATGAATAATTATCATACTTTTTAGAACATAGTTTTCTATGCAAAACTTTGTAAAATGGACAGCAGTGAACATCTTACTTCAGATGAATCTTGATGAAATACTGAAGGTTTTTCAGATTATTGCTTTGATGGATAACATTCTGTGTGATTGACATTTCTTTTTTTTTTTCTTTGTTTTAGCTGAACTGGAGTTTGTGCAAATCATCATTATAATTGTGGTTATAACTGTTATGGTGGTAGTGATCATCTGCTTGTTGAACCATTACAAACTCTCGACACGCTCCTTTATCAACCGGCAGAGCCAAAGCAGAAGACAGGAGGAAACTTTGCAGACGGTGAGTATGAGCCCCTTGCACCAAATTGTTTCTCCTTGTGCTGTTTGGGTCTGCAGCAAAGCCTCCCGAGGAGCCTCCGATACAGGCAACTGTTGGAAAAACTTCTGATGTCACTTCTAATACTCCCTGTAGTTAGATCTTTTGCTGAGGTTATATTTGTTGGTAGAAAAAAAAATGCAGAACATAAATTTAAGATATACTGTCCTTTATTATTTTTAGCCCCTGCTGTGTTTTATGTGTCCTGTTTTCATTTTGTGTTTGGAGGTTTAGATGTTTTTGCTGCTGCTGTAGTGTGGAGGGGGGGATGAATGGAGATCACCTGGGGTATCAAGATTGGAAATACATGTTGTGACTTTCCATATACTTGTTAATATCCTGGAGTTTTATCACTACTACTGATTTGTGAAGCTGTAGTAACTGTTTGCTGGATCCAAAACACTGGCCCAGGAAAATATGTTTGCTTCACCCAAACAGCAAGAAAATATTAGGAAAATGATCTGTCCATGGACTTGGAGTGGTTACAATGTGTTGTTACAGTAGAGCCAAAGGCTCTCTGAACCTCAGTTGAGACTTGTTAAGGCTGTCTTTAGTCAATCCAACAGTAATCGGGCACCTAACTTGCCTTGTGAACCAGGAGTTTGCTGGGTGGGATGCACTGCTCCATTGTGAGGGTTAACCACAGGGTGTTCCTGACCTTGGGACATCCCCCTGAGCCACAACAGTATCCTGTGGTGTTGCAGGGAGGTCCTTTTTTTGATGTCCTTGGGAGTGATGCCCTTTGCCTCTTTGCTGACTTCCCATGGCCAAGGGGCTGTTTGCAAGGGTAGCCTTTTGATGCATTGAATTCCTGGCAACAGCATTGCGTTCACAGCTTAATTTCATTTCACAGTCAAAAAAATTGTCTGATTCTAACTGGAAGGTGCGGTCCCATAATGGCTTACTGCAGTAGCAAGTCCACAGCCTCACCTTTCTTTCCATCCTGGTCCTTTGTTACCTCCTTCTTTGTGTTCCTTAGGAAGCTGCCAATGTCGTGGTGAGAGGCCTCAGTGGGCTCATCTGGCTGAATACTAATTGCTTTTCTTTTTCCTCCAAGTTAGATTTCAGACATATCAGGGGAGGGAGGGCTGGCAGGGGAGGAGGCAGGGATGCCACAGCCAGGGCTGGACACGAACGGCTGCTGCGGAGCTGCTCCCCTGGCAGTCCTGGCAATTGGTGGCTCTCGCCTGAAAGGCAGCTCTGAAATGTGACAAATGCTTTGGGCTCCCCAAAGCTCTCGTTTAGCACTTCACCTTTTTGCTGCGGTGAATAGCTCCTACCCGCACAGCCTGTGCGGGAAGTAAAGGAGCTGTCTCCTTAAGGGGAGGTTGCCTCTTTCCCTAGCACTTTACTAGTGTAGGAATGTTTATGTCTAATTTGGTGACAGATGAAACTGGAACTTGTCAAACCTTAACCTTATGGACTTCAGGGCTGAAAAAATTGGCTAGATTAATTTGAGTATTGCTTTGAAATGGATGCTGTAATTCAAGAACCATACTTCTATCCACAAAATGTTAGCTGTAATTGCCCCAAGTACCTAAAATGAAATAATTTGAGATAAAGGAAATGCATTTTCATCTCCACAAATCTTTTAAAACTGCAGTAAGCTGTCAAATGCGTGAAGTAACCCATTATTTCCTTTGTATGGTTCGTTGGTATTGTCTGTTATCAGAATGAGTGGCGCCTTTTCTCTTGGATGTGAGGGAGGAAGCAGCATCTTCTGAAGAAGAACATGCAATTTGGCAGTAGGGAGCTTGGGAGTTGCTTTAGTATCTAGAACTGCTCTTAAATGATTTTTAAAACAATGACTCAGTTTCAGTTTGATAGCACCCTTGCAAGTAATGACATAGCCAAGTGAGCTCTTCATGGAAATTGATTGGTTGGCAAGAACCAGTTAGTAATTCTTCTGAAAGCTCTCTTGTGTAGGTTTGTCATCACTATATTACTCATCTGGATTTCTGATAAGTGAAGCTGTTCTTTAAAGAAGGTCAGTCTTGTGGAAAATGAGACTTACGGAGGTCTCTGAGGTCAGATGGTGAATATGTTTGAATTTTCCTTTGTCTCAGGTGTTGGAAGTTCTGATAGAACTTCTGCAGGGCAAACCTTAAAAAGCAGTGTGTGGTGTGTGAGGGGTGGGAAATAAAAGCATTTGCTCTGTGATGTGAATCTGGAAAGGACTGGTCTGTTCTCATTGTCCACGGCAGAGTGAGTTGCACAAGGTAAATAATGTGAGCAGTAAGATGCAGGTTAGATTGTACCTTCAAAATATTATTTTTTTAACCAGACAGGCCTTGTGCAAATGTTATCAATAAGTGGATTCTCTTCCAAAAGGAATGGGTTTTGGGTGTGTTTTTTTTTTAATGGTATATAGACTCTGAAAACAGACTTAAATGTTTATTAACTGCTAATGTCTGAAAAAAAATTATCATTCTGACTCAGGCATTCTGTGGGTGGAGAAATAGTGAATGGAAATAGAGGAAGTTCAGCAGTATTTCTTAAAAGAAAATGATAAAGCAAGTTAATTGACTGTTGGCTAGTTCCTGTAATGAGTGATGAAATGAAGCTCCCTCACGTAACTGAGGTAGCAGAGGTGTATCAAGATGCAGAATCTTGCCTTTCCTATTTAGATGGTCATTATTATTTTTTTTTGTCCTTTGGTTACCTTCAATTTTCTTTTTCTTCAAGCCTGTCCTATTTCTAGATAATCGTGCCTTCCAACAGCTGAGCTGTGGCTGAATTGCACAGATCTCTGGCCCTGTTAAAGACCAACTATCAAACAGATGATCTCTCTGTTATTGTGGTTCCTCTAGAAAGCATAATAGAAACGAACAGATAATCTATCTACTGCCTTTATTGCCAGCCTCATACCTGTAAAACTCATGGGGTCAGGCCTCCAAAATAATGAAATAAAAAGTACTTGTTGGTTTCTTCTTTGTCTGGCTGAACTTCCTTCGTGTTAAGAAAGGGAAAAAAAAAAAAAGCCTAGAAGTTGAAATTCTCATTGTCTTCAAGTCCAGAAATTAGAGTATTTAAAAAAAGATGAAAATACTACTACAGTCATAAATTGTTAGTAACATTTGAAGGACTGAACTCAGAAAAAATAAAGTTTCTCTTTGACAAGTACCTGTTGAAAAATGGTGGTTATGTTCCTGTTTTGTAACTACACTTTGCTGTGTGACCATCTTTATCTTTTTTATTTTCTTTCTTTTCATCCCCTCTGTAGTCACACCTCTCAATCTTTCCCCTGTTCTTTCTTTGCTTTATTACCTTGGTTAGTGTGCTGAGGCCTTAGACAGATCGCAGCAGGGGCAGGATGACCTTTGAGCGCTCAGGAATGTGGGATGCTTCTGCAGCAGTGCTGCTGAGGATGCTGCTGCCTGCCCTGCCATCTCCTCGTATGGACATAAAAACGTTCAAAGCTTGTTGTAACATTAGCAGTCATATGAGTTTGGGGGTCATAACTGTGAGAGGTGGAACGATGCTGAGTGACAACCGTGTTGGCATGAGCAGCAACCTGAAGTAAGCCTGCACAGGACTGAACGCTGCCCGTGTCATGATGGATAAAGTGCTGAATGTTTCCCCCTGCTGGCTGATCCATCAGCAGCGTTTGGTTTCACAGCCGGGAGCAAGCCAAGGTTTGCAGAGCGTCTGAGAGGGATGTGAAGGCTGTAGAGTGTGGAGTATACTGGGAGGATGCCCAGGGCTGCTTCACTGGGACGGCACCACCTCTGGGAGCGAATCCTGCTACCAGCAGCACTGGGGAGGTTTGGGGCAGCGCCATGTGGCAGCCTTGGAAATGCACGTCTGTGCACGGGGTATGTGCATCTGTCCCTGGGGAGGTGTGTGTTGCGGCAGTACCTTGGGAGGACTGGTGGTGTACTGGGAGGGCACTGTTGGTGGTAACAAATGTAGGTAGCTGTGGCTGAGTGGCTGCCGTGGCACTCTGCTGTTTGCTGGGATAAAACCAAGATAAATCTTGCTTTCTGATGATTAACTCTGAGTGTCATCACCGGTGATTTCTGGGGGATGTTGAGGGAAAAGAGATTAACTAAGTGACTTACAGGGAGGTACTTAATGAGCTTCTGATGTTCCTAGATTGATTCCTTCTCCCCATCCTGGTGGCTTCTGTGTTTGTGTCTTTTTCTCTTGTAAAGCGGCTGTTGAAGGAGTACTGAACACTGACTACCCCAGGACCACTCCTGGCAGCAAAATCCCTGCATCCATCACAGAAGATGCTCACCCTGACCAGCCCCTGCCT
Source organism: Gallinago jamesoni (assembly GCA_025769975.1). Classification (NCBI taxonomy): domain Eukaryota; kingdom Metazoa; phylum Chordata; class Aves; order Charadriiformes; family Scolopacidae; genus Gallinago; species Gallinago jamesoni. The sequence goes on along the minus strand of JAOQGH010000012.1, from coordinate 99,014,844 downwards.
CCCAGCACTGAGGGCAACATCACTGCTGGGGCTAGTCAGCTTGCATTAGGACCTGCCTTGATAATGCCTATTTTGAATGCCAAGCTCCAGGAACACAGTTTTAAAAATACTACCCTGCTTCTTGGAACATCTATTTTAGAAGAAAAGGGGAACATCAGAAGGGTGACAGAAAATACTCAATAATATTGACAACTCCAGGGATTTGTTGGTGATTTCAAATGTTAGCCTTGCCTCTTGGCCTTTTAAATTGTTCACCACTGGTGCTAGCGTTATTCCTTCTGTTCCCTGCTGACGTCCCTGGCCCACTCATTCTCATTTTCTGACATGTGCAAAAGAAAGAAAATTCCACTGGGAGCAAGAGACCAGTCTAGAGCTGGAAGAGAGTGAGAGTGCTGTAGATGACCCTGTTTTGCCAAACCTTTTCCTTTGCACCAGGCATCAGCTGGCAGGAGCTGGATGAACGGTTATCCTGCTGTATGTAAAAGTTTTAAGGTATTAAGTAAAAAATAAGCGTAAGCATAGGGAGGTGGACTACAAGTGAGAGGATTGGTGATCTGCATAATTATATCTCTCTAGTACTTCTCCTTGGTACCTTGCATCGCTCTGCCAATTGCTGTAACCTTTCCTGCCCTTGGGAAACACTGCTTGTGAAGGGGAGAGCAGTCCTGCTGGAACATCTGTCATTCCATGACAGTGGAATAGTTTTGCTTTGCCTGTGTTTAGCAGAGAAAACCTTGCAGTCTTAAGAGCTGCGGTGATCTCTGTGGCCCAGAAAAAGGCAGGGAGGAACGAGTCCCTGTACATTCCTGGAGCATTTTGAGCAAGCCACTGTTTTAATGTGGTGTAATGTATCACTGCCACCTAGGGCCAAAATCAGAAACTACACTGCTAACTCAAACACTTCATTTGCAAAAGAGGTGTGTATATTTTTGTGTGTGTCTGTGTATATGTATAGATATAAAAAAAAATAAAAGAAAAATTTGAATTCAAACGAGGGGAAAAGAGGGACCTCCTTAATACTTGTAATGCATTTCAGAAAGTGAAACACTGACTTTTTCTCCTAGGGAATACAATTTCAGGCTAAGTTCTAATTCTCAGAAACTGAGAACTGGAGAAAATATCCTTAAGAGTCAGTAAAAAAGCAGTTGGGATTATATGGGAGCGTTGTGATTTAACCCCAGCCAGCAACTATGCAGCTGCTTGCTCATTCCTCCCCTGGTGGGATAGGGGAGAGATGGAGAAAAGTAAAAGTGTGGAAAAACTCATGGGTTGAGATAAAGGCAGTTTAATAAGTAAAGCAAAAGCCATACAAGCAAAGCAAAATAAGGAATTCATTCACTACTTCCCATGGGCAGGCAGGTGTTCAGCCATCTCCAGGAAGGCAGGGCTCCATCGTGTGTAATGGTTACTTGGGAAGATAAATACCATCACTCTGAACATCCTCCCCCTTCCTCCTCCTTCCCCACGCGTTATCTGTTGAGCATCATGTCATATGGTCTGGAATAGCCCTTTGGTCAGTTGGGCTCAGCAGTGTCCCCTCCCACCTTCTTGTGCACCCCCAGCCCACTTGCTGGCTGGGTGCTCTGAGGAGCAGAAAAGGCCTTGACTCTGTATAAGCACTGCTCAGCGATAGCTAAAACGTTGGTGTATTATCAATGCTGTTTCCAGCACGAATCCAAAACATAGCCCTGTATTAGCTACTATGAAGAAAGCGAGCTCTATTCCAGCCGAAACCACTACAGGCATGCTTTTGCTTCAATAGCAAAAGGAATTATTTTCCTCAATTCCTCAAATAAGAATTGTTCCTCAAAATTCCAATTTGAGGAATTTGTCTTGCTGAGGCTGAATTTTTACCTGAGTTAAAAATTATTCTTACTGTAAATTTCTCTTCTATCAAAGTGCACCCAAGGTGGGTGGGTGGGTGACACTGTGCTCTGGGAAGCAATAAAACTGTTTTCTTGGTTTAGCCTTGATTGCTCTTACCTGAGAGCTACTTGTAGGAATCCCTGGGCATGTGGTGCGAGGGGATGTCCAGCAGGGCTGCTAGCGCTGGATTTGCTGGCTGCTTTGCTATTGCACTGAGCTGTATCAGTTGTCCCCAATACCATCTCGCTCGTGAAATAAGAAATCACTGAGTGAAAACAAGTCAAAAGTATTTTATTTTTTATTATTATGCCAACCTACCTTAGTATTTTGAATAATAAAGGGAGAAACTATGAGGGAATATAAATGCAAATACTGTCACTTCTTACCTGATTTTTACTGGTCTGGGCACAGGGAAACATTTTAGCTGTCAAATAAAGATCTGTAAGTAGAAGGACAAGGAGAGAGCAAGAAATAACACTTTCCCTCCGTGCTTGTCACCACTGATTGTTTGTGGCAGTCCCAGAATGTTATTTCTTTACATCTACAACTTGGGGGGGGGGGAAGTCATAGGGATATTTTCTTTCTGCAGCAGTGAGGTTTTTCCTTTCTTATCCTCTCAGCTCCTTGCTCCAGAACAGTGGGGTAGGTGGGCACCAAACTTTGGGTTTTGTTGTATTTACCCAGTGCAGCGGAGGGAGAACTTCTCTGATATCAAGTCTTGAGAAAGGTAAACGGTAAGTTTCCCATGGTGGGTGCAGCTATTTCAGCCACTCTGCCTTCCTGGAAAGACCAAAAATTGGGAGGATGGGGCAGGCGTCTTTTGTTCCAGACAGATGCCTCCTTCTGTAGAGGAGGTAGGGTTTATCTATAGAAGGTAAAATGCAGAAAACCCCTGTAGCATTTCAGGATGAGATTCAGCTGATTTCTCAGGATGAGATTTCGGTGTGTGAAATTTTTATTAATATCTTAACTTTTTCTCTTAGCCTTGGGGTGTTAGTGGAAGGGCACATCTAAATAAGTGTTGCAGACAGACCTGAGCAGAGCCTGCCTTTGCTCCAAGCTGGCAGTTCCCAGGTCAGCCCTGAAGCAGGAGCTGCACAACTCAGTAACGAGCTACTGCTTCTAGCTCAGGGGCACCTGATGAAATATATGCTACATAAAAGGATAAGGTCTATATAGTGCGTGGTATTAAGCAGAAATGATTTCCCTGTTCTGTTGTATCCCTCAAATACTTATAAACCTCACAGAGCTGTTCATATTAAACACTGGCACGTTGTCCATTCTCTCTCTCTTTTCCTTCTCTCTGTATTTTTCTTCCCATGTTCCCATACTGCTCTCCTCTTATAGTTTAGGAAGTTCCTCTACATGTTTGTATTCGTCATTTCAGGTCACTGCACAGGAAGTTTGTGTCCTAGAAGGATTCAAAGATTCCTTTATAACTGAGTGCAGGAAACCCAGTTGTCTGTTATCTGCTTCTCTTTCTCCTGTCCATTTTAAGACTTGCCCATGCCCTGAGTATAGTGCCTTTTCCTGCATTCAGCCAGTTAGTCTGGACTTGTTCTAGTGGTGATGGGAGAATCCTGTACTGTGGCACTGGACTGACCGCCAGTGCATGGTGAGGCTGGTCTGCACATGGTGTGTGCGCCTGGTACTTTCCAAGCGTGGGCACGCTGAGCACATGCTACCCAGCCATCTGCTTGGGGAGTTCCTCTGGCTCCTGGGGTAGAGATCTTGCTGGGGGTTGGCTGCTGCCAAATGATTTGTTCAGCCTGTTGCTCTCTCCAGAGGAAACCTTGGGCAGGGGAGGAGCTGCAGGTGGGCTGTAGGTCACGCTGTCGCTGAGGCCGTGTTGTTACACATCCTGGCATCCTAAACATCTCGCAGCCTTGGAATTCAGCTATGTCCCAAGCTGTCTACCTCCTCGAGTAGTTAGTCCAGAGCTGGGAGAGCCTTGGGCTTCTTTGCTCACATCATCTAGGTCTGACTGTCCCAGCACCCCAGTTGCACTCTGTGGGGTCCCTGTAGCAGCTGCAGCGCTTCTCGGCAGGGTTTTTTACTGTACTGGGATCCAGGCATCTGCAGTAGAAGTAATGGGCAACTCTTTGAGTGAGGTGTTTCTGTTGGATGTTGCTGGTACCAGCTCTGTGCCTGGGCTCAGCAGGCAGGTCCCTGCTCCATCTCGGTGCGAGGAGTTTTCCTCCGTGTGCTGCACCGTCTCCCTCAGCTCCTCTGAGGAGAGATGGGCCCTACACTGGGAGTTGTCGTGTCCACTTCCACTTCGGAAACTCTTTCATAAGGGAGTTTAAGTAACATGAGCGTTGGGGCTGGACTGAATTCCTTTCTGGGTTGGGTCATTGGTTTTGCCTTTTTTCCTCTCTTCTGAGCCTGAACACGTTAAAGGAGGGACTGAAACAGCTGCACTAAGCATAAAGCTACCCATTACTGTATTTTTCAAACCATCGCTCAGGAATCTGCTGTTGGGCTGCGTGTGGCCTGTAGTTCGTGGCCAGTAAACTGAGCAGTTTAGCTTTGACTAGCGTGTTTTACTTTACAATTGCAACAGGTTTGGAGCCTGCCGGGTCAGCTGCTAATAACCCGATTGTCTTTAATTGTGCAAATATACCCTCAGATATTTCAAAATGAGGGCATCTGGGTGATGGAGTGGTGGAAAGTGGGTGCAAGCACATCCATACAGGTATATATACAGTTACACAGTTACCATTTCTTCTATTGACAAGACCTTATATAGGCACTGAAATACCTGAATCTACGCAAGAGTTGTCTTTTGTATCTGCACTTGCAAAGGGAAGTTATAAATAATTGCAATTGTCAGCCTCCCTCTATCTCTGCTCTCTAAAGCTACAGAAGAGAAGTGATTGACCAGCTTTGTTATTCAAAGCATTTCCCTTAACAGCTGAATCCTGTGGGAGATTCCTCTTTGAGCAGCTTTTTTCTGCGCTGGACTCTCCTGACAAGATCACATACTGCTTTTGGTCTCTGAGTGTCATGATGAACATCTAGTTAAGTCTATTTTTACATCTGAAATATGTTGAAAGATGCTGTGCAGAGAAGGAGCAGTACAGTAAGATTTGAAGGTAGTCTATGCAGGGGAATGCTTTTGGGGTCAGTATGCATTTTCCTTCCTGTTTCTGAAATTTCTTCTATAAAATCATCAAACTTGAATTAGCACCAAGAAAATAGTTGTGACTATACATTGTTTTGATTTTCTCTTATTGTACCAAGATTGAAATCCTGTGCTTTGTAGCTGCTCTGGTGTGTCCTTTTGAGCCTCAAAATTTTCCAATAAAATAAATCCATTGCGGTAGTTACTGCTACTCTGGACTAATTGAGAAGAAAAGTAATGACACACACATGTTGTTCTTCACCCATTTATTCTGCCCTGCCTGCTGGTACAGTGTCACAACAGCCTTTCAAGGCATGAGAGAAAAAATACTGAGAAGGTGGTTGGGGAAGTGGTTGAAGAGGGGAGCTGGTGGCTGAAAGCTCAGCTGCTTGATTACCGTTTATGGTGGGAATCGGGCAACTGATGGTTTTGACCAGATTATACCTGGGTTTAGAGTGACTGTCACTGAGGTTATACACGCCAGGTTTCACGGTGAGCTGTTTTGGCTGTGGTGTGTGATCACTGGCAAGTTTCCTGGCTGGCAAGTCAGCTTTGTCCAACCTGCTGACTGTGCTGATGTGTCCTTGTCACGGGGTGGGAGGTGACGGGTACCTGCTCAGCAGCGAGTGCCAAAGTGTCTCCGGTTGTCTCTGCCCATTGCCATGTGCTTGGAACTGCAACTGGTTTGCTGTGTCCTTACAGCTGGTGAGGCTGGGGTCTGGGGGTGGTGTCTTGGCGCTTGCACGATGGTCCAAACTTGACTTGCTTGGTTGCAGAGCTGCTGTTTGCTCCGGTTGTGGAAGGTGAGGGGTGGGATGATACATGTTTATCTCCTTTCTCTAGGTGGAGACAGTCAGTCCTTAGAAGCTGACTGCCACTAAAAGTTGTGGTATTTGAGGTAGGATGGTGATGTGATCTATTAATTTATCTCTTTTGTTGTGTTTTTTTACATTCCAGGAAGGGTGCTTGTGGCCTTCAGAAAGCTCGGTTTCACGCCAGGGTGCTTCAGAGGTACAGAGAGATTTCTTATTATCTTCACAATTGTGCTTTCCTCTTTCCTGTTACGTATATTTGGCTCCTCTCAAAAACATGCATGTATTTAGTAAATAAAGCTTTTCTAGTGTAGACCAAGAGCCAGCTTCATCTGGACATCTGAGCTTGCCTTAACTCCCATTCCATGAATGCTTAAAACTTTTTCATTAAAAGAATGAAATTCTACCTGCCTGACACCTCATCTCTGTCCACAGCTCCCCATATTGCAGTAGGCATTCATAGGTAAGCGGTGGAGGTGTCTCTTTCACGCAGTGGCTCAATAATTTGGGTATTCAGTGGAATCTACAAGACTCCAAGCTCTTTTCCAAGTGTTCTTTTCCAAGTGTTCTTCCTGGCTTTACAACACGTATTCTATCACTACTGTCTTTCTGTCTCCAGTTAGTACGGTTACCTGCTCTGCGTGATGATTTGTGGGTGTGTTGCTCCAAGTGGCCCAGCTCACCTGTGTCAAACAGTGAATCTTCCTATCTTCCTGATGGCTGACCTTGCTTTTTTGAGGGGTGAGGGCTAAAGACCCTGTGTGGACTCAAAAATTAGAAGAGCAGTTTGACAGATCTAGATCTAAGAAGCTGATGTGTCTCTCTAGACCTGGGATAGATTAAGTGAGGAGCAGTAACTTCTCACAGAGTGTCTTGAACCCTTCCTCTTGTAAAGCCTGACCTTCTCCAGGGCTTGATATGCTGGGGACATTTTTTCCACTTGCAGTGCAGAAGCCTTGCAGGTCCTCCCCAGAGGCTCAGTTCTGGCTGAGAACTGAGGGGGAGGAGGACACTTGATACACTCTGGTAGTGAAGGCGTGAGATATGCCAGCCCTTTGCAGAATGTACTAAAATGACCATCTGAATTCTTTAGTGATGGCAGGGTATTACATTAACTCCAAGTAGGAGGGGGATGCTCAGACTGCAGCCAAAATTCAGTATTGGGACATTTTTATAGAACTAATTAATTGTCAAGTCTAGAGAGAAGGTGTTTCCTACGTACAGAAACAGAATTGTTTTCTCTCGGCTCTGCATGTTTCAACGTCAGAAGAAGCTGTGTTAGGTCTTGGTCTTCCTTTGTGAAGTTGTTCTCAAGTATCTTGTCTTAGATCCTTCCTGCAACTCCTACCTCTTCTTTTCACATGCATGTGTGTGGGAGCATGTGTGCACAGTATCTACTGGGTTTAATCTTTTAAGATAGGTGGCAAAGAGAAGTATTTTCTGGATTATTGGTTCTTTGTAAATACGTGATTTGTGCAGATGTGGAGTCACGTGTCTCTCTTCCCATTTCAGATCATGTATGCTCCAAGGTCCAGGGACAGGTTTACTGCCCCATCTTTTATGCAGCGGGACCGTTTCAGTCGCTTCCAGCCCACTTACCCTTACATGCAGCATGAGATTGACCTTCCTCCGACCATCTCCCTCTCCGACGGGGAAGAGCCACCACCGTACCAAGGCCCGTGCACCCTGCAGCTCCGGGACCCAGAACAGCAGATGGAGCTCAACCGGGAATCTGTCAGGGCACCGCCCAACCGAACCATTTTTGATAGCGACTTGATAGACATCTCGATGTACAATGGGGGCCCCTGCCCACCAAGCAGCAATTCGGGCATAAGTGCAACCAACTATAGCAGTAACGGAAGGATGGAAGGACCACCCCCAACGTACAGCGAGGTCATGGGGCATTACCCAGGCTCCTCTTTTTTCCATCACCAGCACAGCAACGCGCCTCCTTCCTCGCAGAGGGGGAGCAGACTTCAGTTTCAGCAGAACAATTCAGAGAGCACAATAGTCCCCAGCAAAGGCCAAGACCGGAAACCAGGAAACCTGGTCTAAGTCACTCGCCCAGGTGCATTTGGACTGAAGACGAGAGTGAAGCAGAGCGGAGGAGGAAGACCCCCATGCTCCGGTGCACAATGTTGTTAACGTTTCACGTGGTACAACTTAGTAAAACCAAACGTGCAAACCAGTTCTTTGTTTCTGATTCCTTTCAGGGGAATTGCATGCAAAGCAGATGGAAAGAAATACAAACTTCCATTCAGTTTGTCTACGAGCAGTGTTTCAGGGGAGGGGGGGGGATATATTATTTTTTTTTTTTAATAAACTATTTCAATTATTTAATTGTAAAAGTTAACTTAGCACAGAAATGAGGCTTGTACAGCCTGTTTTATACTCACTGAATGGCAGAAGGAAGAAGGTGGTTTTGCTAGATAAATGGGGGAAGAATTGGCCAGTTTGCTTTTTTTTTTCTCCCAGGGTGTGGATTTTTTTTTTTTTTAATATGAAACAAAATTCCTGTTTTGTGTGCCAAGGTATAAAGTTGAGAACTTAGATGAATGCAAGGAATTAATTTGTGTTGTGATAAATGTGTTTTTAAAAGTTGCACTATCTTAATGTTTAAAAAAAATATATATATGAGGGAACTGTTTTATGTGAAGTTCTTCTGTATGTTGTCTTTTCACCTGTGGAATAATGATAGAGCCCCAGAAGTAATCTGGAGGAGTTTGCCTCCCTCCCCCTGGGCTTGCTAGAGAAAGGGGACAGGACTTAGCCCTACATCTCTTGACTTTTACAGATCAAGAAATACAGGGACACTCGTCTTTGCAATAATTTGCATTCAAATAACAGTGCATCAATGAAATGTCTTGGAGACTTTTGGATGGAAGACGGCAAATATGAAATCCCAGCATTTTCCACCACTTAGGGTTTAGCTGTTTTGCAGTGTAGACTATTTGTTTCATAAACAGCAAAACAAAACCCCAGATGCGTTAATTTGTGTTGATTCTTACTAAGTACTGCCATTATTTTCCTTTTCATAATGCAGTAATGCCAGTACTGACAGTTTTAGAGATTTTTGTCCTCACTGTAGCCTGAAATGTATTTAGCTACATATCATGACATTATGCAATAAATTGTTTAAAAATGCAAGGTGGGTTTTTTCCCCTGCAATGCTGTTAAAATACGTGAGACTCTTGTGCTTTTCACTCTCCATTTCATCCGTTAGATACTGATGTTCAGTCCTGGAGATCCATCCTGTTGAAGTGAAGGGGCCTTTGTAGCTCTAACCCCCCATGCAGTTTCCGCAGCAGTACTGAGAGCGCTCGTGACAGTGGTGCTGGCTTCTGTGGCATCCCTGGCAGTGAGGTGGGGAGCACCAGCTATTCTCACTGCGAACCATTTTTGCTCTGGGCCCTGTTGTGGAAACCCTCCTCCGTGCATGTCGTCTGGCTGATGCCAGCAGGAACCGTCCTCATGGGTAAAGATGACTCATGTATTAACTAAGTGTCTGTAGGCCCTAGTTTTGCCCTGCTGGTCTTAAGAGTAGTTGGAAAATGTTAACCTGCCTGTAAGATGGCACATGGGGTGTTTCTTCCCTGGCTGTTTCTGTGTGGAGGCGCAGTGCTGGAAGGCAGTTGGCAAATGGTGATAGTGGCATCACAAGCACATGAAAAAGCACAACTTGCACTTAAAATGCATTTCTGAAATGGACTTAAAGTAAGAACCTTTAGAGTCTTATCTCGAATAGTTTCTAATATGTCTGTATGTCACAGATCTTTTCACTTTAAGATCTTTCACTTCTTTCTGTTTCCTTAAGCCTTGTGCTTGGTTGGGGGCAGTAGCCGCTGAGTGCCCTGAGGGCGCTGCGGAGGGTTCGGTGCCCGAGCGCCTGGTCCCGTGGCTGGAGGCTGGATTTCTGCAGGACTTCTGTGCACCGGGGGCTCTGATAACTGAAGTGCGTCTTTGATCTATGCAGAGTTTTAATGCCAAAACAGTATGCATGTCTGTGTGTGTGTTTTACGGGCCTCAGTGTAGGTTATTTTCTTCATAAGGCAGTTTGGTTTTATTCTAGTTTAGAACATGTTTGTGTAACCATTAGTCTGAATATGCAGCCTCATTTGTCTCTGTAATTGTTTTTTGGTCCAAGCCATGCTGGTGATGCAGAGCAAAGCTGCCTTTTAATATATGTGTTACTTGAAGGGAGAGAGATTGTATGATGGGATTCACTTATGTTTTTTCCGCTTGGGCTCAGAGGAGAGATGTTTAGGAGATGACTAGGTGGCTATCAGTCAGCTAAGGCTCTAGTCATGTCTGGTTTCTGGGAACATAAGCTGTGAAATTAGATTTTTGCAAACACCTATTAACATATTCCTTAGTTTAAAAAACAAAACAAGACCAGAAGACAAAACCAGCAAATACTGGTATTGTTCTTCAGTGACTTTTGTTGTCCTTCGGAAGTGAGCTTTTTTGGTCAGAGAAAGTGTGTGCCTACAAGATAATTTGCTGTTGCCTAAATGAGGATTATTTAGCCGAGAAGCCTTTAGGTAAGAACAGCTGGAACTCAGTTGTCATGGCAGAGCACACCTGGACTGGGCCCTGGGCTTGGACTGGTTGAGTACCAACTTTTCCCCATGCACAGATGTCAACAAAGTGAGCCTTGAAGTTGCCTTCAGGGTCACCTCTTGGGAACATGCTTTCTTTGAAGACAGCCCTTTGCCATCTTTTGCCATCGCTGCATGTCAGTGGATTTACACACTTCCCATTAATGGTGTCTGCTATGATTGACACGTGTACTGTTGTCTCTTCTTTGTGTAGAAAACGTTACCTGTTCCAGTTCTGCAGAAAAGATTTGTTTAAAAAGAACTTAGTATTTGCTCAACTAATGGCTGCATTTCCTCTTGCATCCTCTCCTTCTCATCATATTCTGCTGTCCAAAGCTGATGTGCAGCCAGTAGACCTGTCAGCTCTGAAAGCGTAGTCAGCTGTTGCTTGCTATAGGTGAGTTTACAATCTGCTGCTTTTGATTTGGGGTCTCTTACAGGAGTAAATATGGTATTTTCTGATGAATAGTAATGATCTCCAACGGGAGTCCTGCCAGTAGTGTAACGTTGCAACACTGTGTGTTTTTCTATTATTTTTTTGTAGTTGCAGTGAGACAGAATATGCCCTCGCTAACACAACAGAATGGTAAAAGAAGGAATATCAGAATTAGATAGCACTATCAGTCTTTACAGGGTTAGAAGTGGTGATCTCTGAAGATAGGTAATTCTATGGAGCACTTACGGAAAACTCCCTTTGGAGATATCCAGGATTAATAAACTGTGTTCCACAGCCACTCGAAGTTTTGTAAATTATAAAAGATTTCTGCAAACATTGTAGAGTCAATCATGTAGACTATACCTTCATACTGGTTTATGTGTATCATGCACAAACCCCACATAATACGTGTGTGGAGTTTTCTATGTGATGGATCATATTAGCCTGAATTCTGGTTGCGTCTCCTGACCTTTACCCAGTGACCCATCTTCTCAAATTCAGTCCAGTCACGTCCCCATTCTAGAAATTTTCAAGTTAAAAGATTTATTTTTCAAATGTACCTTTAAGAAGGGAAGCATTATGACCTCTATCCTACCAAAAATGTTAATTTTCCCCCCTCTGTGACTTGGCACGGCTCCCTTCTTGGTGCTAAGTATGCCCCATCTTTGCTGTTTCCCTATGACCTTGCAGGGCTAGAAAAGGCAGGGGTTTAGTCATAGAAAAGAGATTTCTTTCCCAGTTTCCCAATGGAAATACTCAAATTCTGGATGTACATTTAGCCTGATTGTGGTTGGGTTCATCGCAGCGCTGTACAAGCAGGATCTTTGTATGAACACCTGCTTTAAAGGTGTGAGTGAGTAATAAGACAACTAGTACCCATTCAGCAGAGCAGTGCTGAGACCCCTTTCCTGGTGTGTGTGGCACATGCAGAATTCATGGTTCTTTGCATTGGTTCTTTTGCATTGGTTTTGTCAGGGAGGAACCTACTTAAGCTACTGATGAATTCTGCACTTAACACAGTCCCAGTCTGATGTCACTTTATTAGAGCATGCTGTTTCCTCAGGATGGACACGTGTCAGACACGTTCTTGATGGCTAGTGAGGAAGGTATTTACATTCCTGCAGTCGTGGAATCTGCAGGAACTGTGGGTCAAGCTGTGCTTCATTTGGCTTTTTATTATTGCTTGCCTACTTCTCCCATCAATTTGTCCCAGCTGGAAGCTGCTTCTGTTTTCCCAGAATTATCCCAAATAATATAATAATGAATAAATAATGAATTTTTGTGTTGCAGAAATACTAAAAAAAGTGTTGCTGAGATTTTTTTTTTTTCTGTGAATGTGGTTCAGGGAAGGGCAAGGAGTGAAATGACATTGTTTCTGAAAGAATGCACTTTCTTTGCAATAGGGAAGAAAGCCTTGTCCTGCTGGAGAGTCCCATGTGTAGGCTGTCTGGAATGGCACTGTCTGGAGCAGTTGTTTCTAACCCTGCTGGGTAGTGAGATATTGGACCTTAAAACTGACACTCTGATCTGTAAGGAATGTTTGGATGGTTTGGAGAAAATTGATTACTCACCTTTCTCTGTCTCTGAGCCCTGAATGCTCATGGTTAACAAAGGTAACTTGATTTCATGGGCAAAGAAAAAGAAAGTACTATGGTGGTGAAGATATACTCCAAAATCGTTCTTTGATTATTTTTTTTCCCTTTGCCTTTTTTTTTTTTTTGACTCCCCCAAAGGATAAACAATAGACTTGCTCATATATTTGCAGGTATTTAGGATTATTCATAAGTTCTCTCTGGTCATTACCATTAAGTCATGTCCATGCACATATGTGTGTATACATACCCACATGTAAACTTGTGCCTGTATCCACCCCCTGATTATCTCCTTATTAGTTACTATGCTGTAATCACCTTCCAGAAGTGCTACATGGGCTCTCAGGAACAATGACAGGTCATTCGTCGAACAGCTGGAGGCATGAGGAATATTTGCTTTTCAGGCCTGTAAATGTCATGGCCCTGTTTTTATCAGTAGGGGAGTTTCTTGCTGTGCAAAGTTTTGCCCGTAACCTGGTGCACTGGTGCATCTTCCATCCAACAGCTCTGTCCTTTTGGGTAAGCTTTGAATCCTTTTTGCATTTAGGACAACCCTAACGTAGGCCTGATGTATTGATGTACAGGAAGGAAATGTACGTCATGTACTCTGAATTGCAGAAGCATGTTTTTTCAAACCTAGCTGATGTTGGGAACCAAGTGATCCATTGGTATGGTGGATTCAGATGAAGGCTGGCTTTTGATTATGTCTCTGCTTTTTAGATAAAGACTGCTGCAAAGAACTTAATTAGACATATCTGGTTTTTTTTCCTGCACTGTGTTGCCTGCTTCCCAACCAGTGTGATTGCAACTTTTCTTCTAAACTAGCCCCAAATATGTCAATTGTTTAAGTCCCTGGAGAGAGGTACTCTTACCGAATTGACCTGTTGAGGCCTCTTAGGGCGTGGAAAAGTCTCTTGTGAGGATGTGTTGAACTTACAGAGGTGTCCTGTCTGAAGACTCTGTTCTGCATGTTTCGTTAGGAAATTAAAGTTTTGAGAATTGCCCAGCTGAAAATGTTGGTTGGTAAGATTCATTTATTTATTTTTAATACTTAATATATTGTTTGCCAGTCTTTGCTCATCAATCAGAGGTGTAACTTACCTTTTCACCCACCTCTGGTTGCCATTGCTATGCTGGCAAAAGCCCCATTGGGCACACTTACACCAGCAAAAAAGGGTCATTTTCTTGGTTCAGCTCCGCTTGGGGAATCAACAGAAGCTGCAACACTAAGTTCAGCCTCCAAAACCAATATCAGACCTGCACTGCCTCTTCCCAGCAAACTCAACTGTGGGTGATGGCTCGGTTTCAATGAAGTGCTTGACCACGCTAGTCAGTACCACAGACACACAGTGGAGGAGGCCACTGGTGTTTCCTTGAAATTGCAGCTATTTGCATTAAATACATTTCAGGGCTGCTCGTGCAGTATTTTTAGCCGCTCACTACATTTCTCCTCCTTTCAAAAGAGAAAACTGAGCATGATTTTGTGTTGAGAAGTGTTGCAAACTCTCCTGGCTCTTACTTCTGCCTTGCTGTTGTCTCTGTTCCATTTTTAGACTGGACACAAGCAGTTTGGGTATTGCTAGCATCCCTTTCCTGCTAGAGAAAAGCTTACCTTTTTATGTTGGTTAATGATAAAGAAACAAACTTGTAACCTAGATGCTTCCCCCTTCCCTCCAACAACTTCCCCCTGTGTGATTTACTGCCAGAGATGACTCTCATTTCTTTGCTATATTGCTGCTGCTGTTTTAAATGGTTTGGTATGTGAGCTTTCTGAAACAACGTGGTATGTGTAGGATCTCGTGGGTGACAAAAGCTGTCTCTTTTCTTCTTCCTTTCTCTCCTTGGTTTGTGCTTGTCTGTCTGCTGTGGTAGGGTTATTGATAAATTATATCCGTCTGTATTAGATATAATTTTGAGGAGGTTTGCATGTCAGTAGTTTGTAAGCAACTAAGGTGCCTCATGTTCAGGTCTGAGCAGATAGGAATCCCCTTGCACTTGAGAGGGCCTGATCCAAAGCCTGGTGAAGTTGGTAGGAAGACTCTTGCCCACTTCAGGGGGCTTTGGATCAGGCCTTATGCTCCCACCTTTGTTGTGCCTCACTTAAAATGGTGCTTTTTCAGTTGTCTGTCTTTTTTTGTTTTTTGTTTTTTTTTTCTTTGTATGGTGCTGTGTATAACTTGAATATATTATGCACATATCCTACCCAATGGGTAGAACAAACAAACATACAAAAACAAATAGATGTTGTTAATACTGTAAGATAATGTATAGATGATACCAATTTTAACACAAAAAAACATGGCATAGACTTTGTGAATGCCAACTTCTGTGCTTGGTCCTTTTTTGTAAGAAAATTTGCAGATGAATGCATACAAATGACAAAAAGTCTATGTATTTTATTTTCCTATTAAATCTCAATATAATATCATAAGGGAAAAAGTTTGAACAAATCCTTTTTGACTAGCCTGTGTATAGCGATTGGTCGCTTGATGCATCCTTGCTATGAAGATTTGTTCTTTTTTTTTTTTTTTAAATGTGTCACTTTAAGAAAAAGGAAAAAACACAAAACAAACAAAACCTCCACAGCTTTAACCTTGCAATTAGATGCTTCTTGTATTGGTTGTTGCCTTGCTATTGCTGAGTTGGACCAGTATTATTCTCCAGCAGATAATGTTATTTATTATCCTTAATTACTTTTTTTTTCCTAACTTAGGAATGGTCTAAAAACTTTCGAATCTTTTTATCCACATCCTAGATTTGAAGTGAAGCTCAGACTAGTAGGAACTGACCCAAACCATCTCTGCAAAATCACAACTAGACCAGCGAGAGTTTTGTGAGAACAGCCAGCCCTTGCTCTATGTCCTGTACTGGTATGCCATCCTGCCACTGCAAAAACTGTCTTAAGGCTTGGTGTGTAGCTGGGACTTGTGGAAGAGCTGTGTAGTTGCAGGGTGCAAGCCTTTAAGGGTAGGTGAGAAAAGCCGTAGTTGGTAGTGAGCTGAATGCAAGGTTTGAGTGTGAGCTTTGAATGGACAGCGCTGCTGCCGTGATGGCCGCTGACAGCAACGGCTCAACTCGGGTTCATATTTAAGATTATGGAGAAATGCCTAAAGCTGTTTAGACCCAGTGTGGGAAGCACAGTGGAAAGTGATCCAACGCTTTTAACTTTCTGCCAGGCTCCCCCAGCAGTTTGGTTCTTCCCCGGTGTCTCCGTGCATTCGGCTGTCCATCCCTGTGCCCCTGCACGGGCCCTTCAGTAAAGCAAATACCTCAGGAAAAACTCAACATGAAGTTCTAGTGTAGAGACTTGCAGATGCTGTACTTATTTTTCTAAACTGTTTGTTCTAACTATTCCAGGGCAGTAGGTGATATCAAAGTTTATTAGTTCGAGACAGACTCATCCTCTCACAGATGGATACCGACTAATCTTTCATAGATACTCATGTCATTTTGTAGCTTGTTTTATACGTGTCAGGCTTTAACCACAGATGTAAGGTAGCAACGTGATGGGATACGTTTGAGGTGGCATTTTTGTTTGGTTTTTCAGATGACTAGCTAGACGCTATGCTAAAACTCAGGGGGCCTTATCTGGGGGCCGGTGAAGTCAATGGTGAGGCTTCCTCTGGTTTGAGTGGGCTTTCAGTCTGGTCCGTCATGCTTGAGGATGGTGCCTTGGAGCACAGTCCTTCATGACTTCTTTGTTGACCTGAAACTTCAGCTATATATTTGTCTGTAAATATCTTTTAAAATGCCCTCACAGGAGTCTTGTGTCTGAATGTTGATCATGGTTATTTTCTCTTTTTGTTTTAAAGAAGTGTGTAAGTTTTTATGGCCAGTTCTGCATCGTCAAGCCCTACAGGTCGCTTGTATCCATCCCTCTATATACAGAGCTGTTTTATCCGTAAGCACATACCATAGGGAAATACACATATTTCATGATAGCTATTAGTTAACTCATTTATTATTTGTCAGGGCATAAAGTAATTGTTTTGGAAGTATGCCTTGCCTGGCCACGTTCACGTTTCTGTTTGCACTGCAGTACCACTTCTGTGCATGAAGGAAGAAGAACAAACAAAAAACCCCAGGCCTTGACTAGGAAGGCTTTACAGAGTAAACCTCCTGCTGGAGGAATCTAGGGTAGGATTTATCATAACAAAACTTGCATATTGAGTGGACCAAACATGAGCATGTCTCCTTTTAGAGGCACTAATTTGCTTTGAAGCTGTAGTGGAAAGAGCAGACTGTCTATTACGTGTACTCACAGCTGCGTTCACGCTTTTCCATTTACCACGAAGCACAGTAGGCAGCCAAGATTTTTAAAGAAATATAAGCAGAAGTTATGAGAGCCTCAGGCATCATAGACCTGGAAAGCAAAAATAATAATAAAAATCACTTTAATATGCTTTAACAAAGCTTTTCTACTTACAGTACAAAGACTACATTAGCGTCGATAGGGGTTTTTACCTTTGTATGGCTATCAACTGCCCAGCGCTGCTGTGCTCAGAGCATTTCACGATGGTATGTACATCAGTCAGGCTGTTACACTTAAAATTAACCATCAAATACCTGTTTTTAGAGCATTGACCCTTTCTTTGTTGTTTCTTGCTAGTTATTTTACAGTGTAAAATGCTTTATTGCTGTATGGATTTTTTTTGTATTTCTGGCATTGTGGCTTTCAAGATCATGTTTTCAACGCGTCTCTTATTTTTGTCCATTTTGTTTCAACTATTCTGAAATATGTACAGCACTATCAACATATTTAATCTTTCTTTTAAATTTTATTGTTGTAAAAACAAAGCTATTAAAAGCAGTAAGTCTTTTTACAACTGTATTGGAATTTCTCAATAGCTGTTCATGTGACGCTATGACAAACCTGGCTTGCTTTAATTTTTTTAAAATTTTATTTTCCTTTTAACACAATTAGTTTGTTGCTTTTTTTCCACAGTAACTCCCAGTTATATACAGGAAAAGATTTCAACTGTTGTGTATCTGACTCTTTTAATTGAGCAAATGGTGATGTCCTAGTTTTTAGACCTAAGGTCTGTTTATTGCAATACTTTTAAAGGAAGATGTTGCTCTAAGTGCTGTTGTTAGTTTTAAATACAGATTTTATGCTTGTTCTTAATATGCTGTGGTTAAACCATGGCACAAAATTATTAAAAATCATGAAATGCATTTGTCTCCTGTTTAATTTATTTTCTCTTTGAAGTGAAAAAGCAAAACCCAACAAAACTAAAAAGGTGAAACGCTAGAGCAGCCTTCTGCCCTAGCTGGTTTGCTGCTGGCAACCAGGTAGCTGATCATTAAGGAACCAGAGAGTGAACTGGGCCCTTGGAACATAGGTGAGGCCCCTGGGAAACGGATGTCTGATAAGGATTTTACATCACTGTTGTGACTTTCACCTGTGGTGATTAACAGCGGGATGATTTCAGATGTTCCTACCCTACCTCTCTGCCAGAGGCAGCTGTGTGCAAGTGCCCGCCTGTCACCCCTGTAGTTAACAGTCTAGACTCTTAATCTGAGCCACTCATGACTTCAATTCCTTTAAGATAACAACCCCGCCTCTCTCTCGTTATAAGCCCTGGGTGTTGGTGACTGCCCCGGCACATCAGTGCTGACCGATGGGGGGGATAAGCAGTGGCTCCAAGTCAGTAAGTTGCAAACATTGATTAAAAACTGAACACACAGGATATGGCTCATGGGGCAGCGGGAAGAAAGCACAACCTGGTTTAAGAAAGCTGGGTCATGCTTTTTGGGTGATACTTAAAATGAGTAATTGTGGTACAGTGGGGAGATGATGCAGTTAGTAAGAAACTAGACAAAAGGGTCCTGTGAAAGACACTCGTCTTTGGTAATACAGATCTTTACAAAGTAGATCAAACTATCCATGGCTGCTACCTGTCACTTTACTATACTAAAGCTTAACAAAACTAGGAAAGATCTTTTTTTATTTTTTTACTTTTTTTTTACAGAGCAGTTAGTTTCTGTTTGGGGGTAAGTGATGCTTTACTTAGCATGATTATTAAAGAAATACTTCTCTTGTGTTATTTTCTTTATACCTGTGCCTGTGCTTGCTAGAGCTTGATCTCCCTGATCTTGAGATGTGATGCTTAGAGGGACGTAGCAATTCAAACTTGGGGCTTTCTTGCAGGTCTCTTCAAAAGAGGTGAGTCTGCTGTGGGAGCCACAGTGCCAGCCCATTTCTGGTACCCTGCTTACCGAGCATTGTTTTTATTAGCCTCACCTGGGAAACAGGGGGTGTTCTCCTTGCTGCTGTTCTTTTCAAATGGCTTGGTACTTTAAATGGTACAATACTTATTTCTGGTTCAAAAGTAACCATTTTCTTTTCCTATAACCATCCTGAGTTAGCTCTCCCCCATCTACAGCATTTTAATTCTCTTTAGTATTTAGAAAATCTCTAGTTCCTTAGTCCTTAGAAGTGCTCCAAATCTCCAAGCTTCTGCTCCTCCTCTGCTGTCTGATCCCTGAACTCCCTGGAAACTGAAATTTTTTTTTGAGCCTGCTTTGATCTTTTACTTAATCTGGTTTTAATTGTATTTATATTTGTTTTATAATATGCCATTCTGTTTGATTGTGTTTTAATATCTCTGCCAATGGTTGCAACTCAGAACTTGGCTATAAATGGGATGTCTCATCTCAGTAGGGTTACTTTTTCCTGTTAAAAGATTAATACAGTGCTGCTGCAGCCCTCTGAAACCTCTAGGTCTGGCTTCCAGGCTCCCAGCAGTATTGCGTCTCATTACAAACACCCTGTTTTTAACATCCCAAACCCTTTTCTTCCCAAGACCCCTCTGTAATGAGACTTCGTTACTTAGACAAAAATTAATTAGGCTTCTCTCATTATCACTGTTTTGATCAGTTGTGCTTTAAATGAGCTCTAATTAAAATGCACATTTTAAAAACCTTGCTGCTGAATCCGATTCTAATAGCTCGTGTCTACTGTGGCGATGCCCTGCTTTTGTGCAGTTTGCATTGTGCCACTTTCACAGAAGTCTAGCACTGATTAGGATAAAAACTTGCACTTTTTTTTTTGCTTGTTTTCTACATTTTTTTTACAGATTGACTGCCAAGTGATTGCTCCTGAGAGTGGGGATTAGAGCTGAGGTACCAAATTCTTCACATGTGGTAAAACTGATGAGCTGAGTTTCTCAGTATCCTTTATAGTGATTAACATTACTCGTCCTCAGAATGTTTCAAAATATGAGAGAAACTATGTGCTGTACTTGCTACTATTTGATCGCCTATTTCTGCTTACCTTAGGTGTTCCAAGTTGCCCTTAATGCATTATTCAGGTTGGCAGAACTGCATGATCTGTCCCAGTGATGTCCATCACGTGCTAAGCTGAAGGCAGCTTTGCAGGGATGCCAGTGGATGTACTGACTACAGCTCAAGGGGTATGTTGAAGGCTTGTTCCCCTTAATTAAGGGACTAATATGTTTACTGTAAAATAGTTTGTACCCTTTAATGGTTTCCGCTATGAAGTGCATTGTGGAACAGTAGCAGAAAGGTGCTAATGCCATTTTGAAGATGGGGAAACACACATTAAGAAGGTCTGTGGCAGTGCTGGGAATAACCTTCCCATTGCCGCTGTCGTCAGTCCCTCCAACCGTGAGGTGTAGTTTCTCTCTTACTTCTAACACGCATGTACTGCTCTCTTGTACAGAGCTATTTTTCTGTGTCTGGCTGATAGTCACAGGGGTTTAAGCAAGCAGCCAGAACGTAGCCATCCCTCATCCAGAGAAAGAGGGCATCTTTTTCATGGAGGCCAAAATGCCATCCGTGAGCCCCAGAAGCTCCCTTCAATGCCAACACCAGATCATTCCAGATTAATTTAACATTTGCAGACATTACAGTGATTGACAGTCACGTTGAGTGGAAAATTCCAGTTTAATCCCACTCTCTGTGCCACAGACATGGGCTCAGACAGCTTGACCTACATTTAAACCTGGGCAGCAAGAAACTCTTAGGGGAAAAAGAAAAAAAAAATAGTAGTTTTCATCTCAAAGCAGTGAGAATGTTGCAGCTTATTACATGTCCCTGTGTATACGTATACCCCCACAATTGTGTTAGAATGCTGTGAATATTTCATAAGCTGAGCCGAGTTCGCCCTAGTTGGCTTTACTTGGTGAAGAAGCCACAGAAGTCAAATATAAAAGCACAACTGTGCTTGCATAGCCATTTAGCAGGGTTTATGGCAACAGCAAAATGTATAGGAGCTAGTTCTTTCCCGACAATGGGGTTAGGACTGTAAGTGCTATAAAATTAGCCTACAGCTGCAAACTTTGTAGCTCTTGGGGTGGGGGGAAGCTGATGAGCTGATGACTTTTGCTAATGTTCTGTCAGGAAAAGCCTAACAGGAAAAGCTTAACTGACTGACTGCAAAATCGGTCTGGTTTGTTTTGCCCCCTTCGTTCTGCAAGATCAAAGGTGCTGATAGTTACTTGAAAGTTTAACTGTATTTGTTCTGGGTAGTCACTGGTGCAATATTAGGTGTCACAGCTTCTCAGCGAGAGGTGCGCTGGCATGTGTTAAAAGCCATATGGCTGAGGGATAACTACATTAGCTGCTCGACAGGCAAGCCCTCTCACCTTTTAAAGTTATGCTCTATGTTCTGCTGGTATTATGCGCGTAGGTAAGAAAATGTGCATGCTAGCTCCAGCCATATGCCAGGGCAAACAGACACTGTCCTCTATTTGTAAAATTCTATTCCATCAGGAAAATGGTATCAGGTACACTAGAATTGCCATCTGACAGTAACACGGAGGATATGAAGTGCCTGTCTGCCTTAAACTACAGCTGCACAGTTTGCTCTGAGTACAGTTTTAAGTGCTGCTTCTGCCTCGGCAGTTTTGCTTTCTGCTTTTAGAGCAGATTGGCTGTTTACAGGTACATGCTATGCAGGTATGTGCAACTGTTAAATACAGGACTACTGCACAACAATCCAAAAGTGTAAAATACAGTGATAGTGACACTAGGCAGAACTTGGCATACTCCTTATATAAAATTAGTGTGTTGTTTTTATTTTCCTGGTTTATCTAATCCAGGATAAAAATTAAACACAGGTATTTGGCGAACTGAAGCATTAGCCATCAGGCAGCCAAGGCTGAGAAATTTCCCTTCCCCCACTAAAATTCTTCTGAAGTGTCTTCTTCCGCACTGAAACATGCTGCCACACCTGGGAGGTAGCTGAAGGCCATAGCTGTGTGCACACACCTGCTTTTGGGGGAAAGGTGCTCTGAGTCAGCTCTCAGGGAGTGCCTGGATAAAGAGCAGTGCTGTCAGTGCGAAGGTGCTGGTGGGAAGTGCTAGACGGTGCCAGCTGAGGGCATCTCCTGCTGCTTACCGCAGAGCCTATTGAGCATGAAGGGCAAGTACAGCATTACATTCTCAGAAGTCTTAACTTCTCTTATATTCTCTCGGCTCCATATCATTATCAGCTCTCTGGCAACTCTTTTGGCATTAATGGGAAAATCCATGTGAAATAATAATAAAAAACCCTGTGTGGTAAGCTTGCAGCTTGTGTATTTAGAGTCTAATGGTGGATCTGCATCTTGTCTTCATCTGCTCTGTGACTGCAGCTGGGAAGACATCAGTAGGCACAAGGGCCAGGTGAGCACAGAGTTTGCAAGGAGCCCATGCTGACTCTCTGCGCCTGCTTTACCACAGAGGGGCTGCCCAAGCAGTGTTTTGTAGTTACCAATATTGGATCCGTTCCTCTGCTGACTGTCCAGCACTACAGTTTTGGTTTAGATTAGGTGTAGGATCACAACTGCATTTCAGATGACTCCAACACAGCATCTCAATTGGAAATTACATCAGTTTTATGACTTTATTCTGATTGCAAGAGAACAGAAGGTCCTTGATTCAGCATGAGATTAAAAGGAGGAGGACAGGCTGTTTGATTCTGGAATAACTCAGTCTGCCAATGGAATTGACTCAAAAAATGTAGCATGTTTGAGCAACATGAGATCATGTGTCAGGAAGCCATGGCACATAAAATCTGGCATTAAGTATGCTAAACCTGGGTTTAGCCCATAGGTGAACCAATATTATTGAAACAGTATTTGGCAGCAGCCCAACACTTCAGCTTCTCCAGTATGGAGCCATGTAACACAGCAATATTGCCACACGGTTCATGAGCTGCTCCTGGGGAATGCTGAAGCCCAGAGGTTGCAAATGAAATCTTGCCAAGAGCACCAGTTGCTTTCTGCCTAAGCACATTCATGTGCTGCTTTCTCAGAGCGCTGGGACATAGGAGTTGTGCCAGTGTGAGCCTGTTTTCCTATGAAGGACAGTTCTTTAAGGTAATAAGGTTTAGAGAAATAAGGCATTACCTTCAGAGGTGGGTGCGATCATGACCACCATTACTCCCCATTACTCCCATGACTCACCATTACTCTCCTGGCCAGAGATCTCTGTTCACTGCCGTGCCTGTGAGAAATGCGTGCTTTCTGGGCACTCACGGAACTGCCACACATCACAAGGATGTCTCATGTCTGGCACCTGAAAAGTGCTGAGCAACTTTCAGTTATACCAATTCTGCACACAAAAAGCAACAGATTTATAGGCTTTTTTTTTTTTTTTTAAAAAAAAACAACACTACATTTTAAAAAAATAAACTTTTTTAGAAACAGTGCTGGAGATTTTATCTGAGGTAGGTTCTCCTCTGATTGTGGTTTAGTCTCTGGCCACTTGGCCAGACACAGAAGCAGTTAGAGATCTTTCTTAAATTGTGTGTTTTTATTAAACTATTTCTCTGTTGTATTGGAATTGGTTTCTTTTTTCATTCCCAAGCAAGCCTGCGTAACCTCCCCTGTGTTCCATCCTCTGACATTGTCCAATCAATTAATCAAGCTCAACCCCAAACTTAATGCTACATGTTGCCCTGCAGGCTCATGAAATGAAGACATATTCTTTCTACTTAAGATCATCTTCATCAAAATAGCCAGATAATTGCCAGAGGATAATTATGATTCTCTAATTACTATTGTTGCTGATGGTAAGTGATGAACAAGGATGAATGCTGTGTGAATGCTCTAAGCTGACACCCTGAAGGGGAAACAATCAGAAAATGTGTTTTGCCTTTGGCTCCAGCTCTACCTTGGGCCACTGTTTTGTCTCTGGCCCATTATCAGGTCACAGCTTTTTGGGAGACTAGTGGGGTTCCAGCCCCTATCTGGGCTGCACCTTCAGCTCTGGCACTAACTTCAGCTGCAGCCTGATCCCTGTTTAGGCTGTTATTTTGACTGGCCCCATTTTTTGGCCATTGGCTCTGCTCCAGCCAATTGCTCAGGCCATGATTGCAGCTCTGGCCTCATCTGTGACTGAGGCTCTGGATCCAACCTGGATTCTGCCCTGGATGCCAGGGCATGATTTTGGCTCGGCTGGACAAAAATCAGGCTATGACTTTGGTTCTTGCTTCATCTTGGGCCACGATTTTGACTCTGGCCTCTGCTCAGGCTGTAACTTCAGCTGCAGTCCAATACTAGGCTGCAATTTTGGCTTGGCCCCATCTTGGTCTGTGACTTTACTCCAGCCCTAACTCAGGCTGATATTTGGACTCTGGCCCAATGTTGGTAACTACCTTGGCTCTGCTGTGAGTTCAGCTTCAATCTTGGGGCATGGTCTCTGCTCTGATATTGGGCTGCAACTTAGGCTCTGGCCCTTGGTCAGTCCTTGACTTTTGTTCCAGCACTACTTCAGGCTGCAGCTTCAGCTTTTGTCTGGTATCAGGCTGTGATTTTGGCTCTGGACCATTCTTGGGCAATGATTGCAACTCTAGCCTCTGCTTGAGATGCATCTTTAGCTCAGGTTCCATCTTGGGTCACAGATTTGGCTCTGGCCCCTTATTGGGCTGTGATTTTGGCTCCAGGCCCTTCTTGGGGAGTGATTTCAACCCTGTTCCATGTTTGGGCTGTAACTTCTGCTTTAGCCCCACCTCAAGCTATGAGCGCAGTGGTGGCCTCATATTCAGCTCCTGTCCAATATCAGGCCATGGCTTTGGCACAATATTGGGCTATGACTTCAGCTCTGGTCTCTGCTCAGGAGGCTACTGCGGCTCCCACTCCTATTTAGGTCATGACTTCAACTCCAGGCCCATCTTGGGCTGCGACTTTGGCTCTGGCACCATTTCAAGCCACAAGTTTGGCTCTAGCCCCATATTGGTCTGTGATTTCAACTCTACATCATCTTGAGCCACATCTTTGGCTCTGGACCAGTGTCAGGCCATATCTTTGGCTCGAGGCCCTGTTTGGCTTGTTAATTTGTGCCTGGCCACATCTTGGGCTGTGACTTTCACTCCAGCCAAAATCTTGAGCCATGGCTTCAGCGCTGGCCCCAGCTCTAGATATCACTTCAGCTCTATTCCAACTTCAGGTTGTGATTTCAGCTTCAGACCATCTCTAGCCTCTGACTCAGGTCTGGCCTGTTACTGGATTTCTACTTCAGCTCCAGTGTCTGCTCAATCTGTGACTTTGGCTAGGGCCTGATAACAGGTTGCGAGTTTGACTCCAACCCCCATGTCAGTCTGCAGCTTCATCTCCAATGCTATCTCCAGTCATGATTTTGCCTCTAGCCCAGTACTGGGCTGTGACTTCAGTTCCTGCCCCATCTTGGGCAGTTAACTTAGGCTCTGGCTCCATCCCCGGCCATGACTTTGGCTCCAGCTGCATATTAACTTGTGATGTCGGCTCCAGCCCCTGCTTGAGCTGTGACTTTGGATCCAGTCTCACATTGGTTTGCAACTTCTTCTCCAGACCCATCTTGGGCTATGATTGCAGCTCCAGCCCTTGCTCACATCATGGCATCCACTCCAATCCCATCCTGAAGCAACAGCTTTGGCACTGATCCCTGCTGTGATCCCAACATGTAATACAGCCCCACCTTGGTCTATGACTTCATCTTTGACCTCATCTCAGTCTATGAATTTGGCTTTGGGCCTGTATTGGGAGGTGAGTTCAGCTCCTGCCTTATCTTGGGTTTCTACTCACCTCCAACCCAAATTCAGCCCTGGTCCATGCTCGGGCAGCTACTGCAGCTCTGGCCATTATCTGGGCTGCAACTTTGCCTCTGGTCCTTGTTCATACTATTGCTTTGACTCCAGTCCCATCTCAGACTGCTACTTGGACTCCAGAAATATCTCAGATCACAATTTAGCTCCAGCCTAATACTGGGCTGTGCCAGCTACATCTTGGTCAGTGATTTCAGCTCTGGACCAACTTCAGGCTGACTTTGGCCCTAGCCAATCATGGGCCCTTTTTTCGGCTCCAGCCCTGCTTTGACTTCCACTTCAGTACTGTCCCAATTTCAGGTTGCAATTTCAGGTCCGGTCCCATCTCACGCTGTGACTTCAGCACCATCCCCATCTGGTGCTGCAACTTCTGCTATGGTCTCGGGCTGCTACTTTGGTTGCAATCAGGTATTGGGTCTGTTACTTTGGCTCCAGCTCAATCTTGAGCCACAACTTTTGCTCTTGCCTGATACTGGGTTGCCACTTAGTCTCCAGCCCAGCATTGGGCCCCAACTTCAGCTCTGGCCACATCCATGTCTACAACATTGTCTCCAGCCTGATACTGGGCCATGACTTCTGCTCCAGCCTCTACCTGGACTTGCATAACTACTCTGGCTCCTGCTTGGCCCTTCGCTTCTGCTCTGGTGCTATCATCTTGGACTGTGACTTTGGGTTCTGCTTGGTACCAGACAGCAATTTTAGCTCTGGACCATGCTCAGGCTGAAGCTTTGGCACTGATGCCAAATCAAGTCTCAACTTTGTCAAGCTATTTGGATGAGACTTCAGTTTCTGCCCCATATTAGGCAGCAATTTTGGCTCTCATCCCAACTTGGGTTGTTATTTGGGCTCCAGCCCCACCTTCAGCTGTGACTGGCTCTGAACAGTGCTTGGGCTGAAATTTTGGCTCCTGCCCCTGACTGGATCTTATCTTTGGCTCTAGTCCTCATTTGGGCATTATTTTGCCTCCAGATCCATCTCAGGCTCATAATTAGCATCCAACAGACTTTGCCTCTAGTTCAGGCTGCTACTTTAGCTCTCACATCACCTTGGGCCATGACTTTGGCTTGAACTCCTGCTTGAACAGTCGCTTGGCTTGGGCACTTACACTGGCTGCATCTTCAGCCCCATCTTGAACCTCTACTTCTGCTTTGGCTCGTTTTCAGGCTGCTACTTTGGCTATGGCTCCATCCTAGGATGCAATTCTGGCTCTAGCCCCTCTTGGGCTGTAACATTGGCTCCAGGTCCTGCTTGAGTGCTACTTCAGCTTCTGCTTCTGCTGCAACTTCATTTCCAGTCTCTGCTCTAGCAGGCACTCAGTGCCTTCATGTATGTACCTACACTGGAGGCAGACAATGTGATGCCCTGTGGTGGTGTTATGTGGGAGTCAGGGAGCAGGCAGAAACAGCTAAATCACCAAAGCGGCAATTTCTCTCCTGTCTGTGTGGTGGCAGATACCTTCATGCTGACCTCACCAGATTTCTGAAGGTTTTGCAAAGAGGCGGAGGGACTCATGCCCTCAAGTGCCTAAAGGGCAGGTAAAGGCCCTTTCCAGGGCAACCTTTTCCCATGAGGAAGGTAGCCCCTACTAGCATTGACTGGAAGATACTCCTGGGCTTCTGCCTGGGCTTTTAACCTTAGCAAGGCCTCTCGGCACTCTGCTGGGGAGAGTTCAGGAAGCTCTGCTGGGCACTCCTTTGCTCAGGTCCTGTGTCTGCTTCAGTTCCAGCTCTAGATGATGTGGCCAAACTGTTTGCTTTCCCAGGCACCTGCTCCTCTGACCCTTCTGTGCTGCCTAAGACACCTACTCACGCTGCTCCACCTTCAGGGACACTGCTGCAACACAGGAGTGTGCCAACTGTGCTGGCTTGGGCACCAGTAAGAAGAGACCACATGTTGTCCCCAGGCATCCTTTTGCTTGAGGCAAGTGCTCAGCCTGTAAGCACAGCCCATGTGCTCTGCTTCACTGGGGATGGACACTGGCTTCCAGACACAGCGACCCATCAGTAACAAGAACTGCACCCTAGAATTGTGGCAAGAGCTATGGAAATTGTTATAAGAGAGAGACAAGGATGAAAGTTAACTTTATCCTATATTTAAAATTGCAGTAGCTGGCTACATGCTGGGCACTCAGTGGACTAGCATTGTTCATTCTCTGGGTGGCCCAGAAACACCCCAGCTGGTCTCTGCGCTAATGAGGCAATGCATTGATTCCAGATGAGGCTGACTTGAGACAAGGTCACCAGTGCAACAAAGCATTTCACTAAGTGTCACAAAAGCTCACCAGGTCAGATTTTCAGTCTTGAAGACTGCCTGTCCTACTCCGTGTAGATCAATCCATATAATTGTGTGCTTTGTTAATTGACATCCTGGATGGAGGATGTGGCTGTTCCAGAAACTCCTTGAGGTTCATGCTGTAAAACTGAGCTAACAGTACATTGATGAGACACTTGTCAACAATTACTATAAGCAGTTCCTGTAGCTGCTAAAATTGTCACACAGGACAGTCTACTGCACAGTTAAGAGAGGAGATCTTTTGTACTTATAATTGGTAGTGATGTGTCATTTAAGTGCTGGAGTGGTCAAAGGCTAGCTGAACATGGGGAATGGCAAGAGGACAGGGGTACCAATAGGGTGTGTCTGTATAATGAACAAGTTCTAACATGCTTGGGGTCTACAGGCACATCCTTGGACACCAAGGTGCCCCTGTGCACACCCAGCCATGTGCAAAGAAGAGATGGTGCAAGCTGCACCGAGAGGTTCCCACATCTGGCCCCAGACTGAGAATGACCATGCAGTATTACTGGGGCAGACTTCAGGGTTTGTAGGGTACTGCAGGACACAGGCAACACTGCCCGTGAAAATCGAAAACCAGAACACATGCCAACACATGCAGGGGAAGAACATGCCCAAAGGTACAGTAAGGAAAAATACATTAAAACAGAAAAAAATAAAAGCATCTATTAACTCAAATCCTACAGCAGTGCTCATCTCAGCAGAAGAGTTCACAGAATTATTTTTTAATATTTATCAGAAACATGGCACTTTACATCTTCAGGGCACTGAATATGCAATGATTATTCCTCACAACATCCCTGTGAGGTAAGCATTAGACCGCAGTTACTATCTGACGTGGACAGAGGCAGACAAGAATGTAATCAATCCTGCACAATCAAGTTAATGAAGTTCAACTTACTTAAACATGGAGAGGCCCTCAGTGACTCGACTGAAAACATTAGTGAGGCAGAGCTGATACTTGCAGAGCTGATACTTTATCAGCTATACTCTTTTACTCCAGTCAATTACAATTGCTTGGGGTCCAACTCTGTTACTTCCCAATATCCCTCTGCAAAAACACACATCGGTTAAACAAGATACATAAGCAGAGAGTTGCTACAAAGTGAGATCTGTAGTAGAAATAGGGAAAAAACCACTTCAATTTAGCCTACATTTGAATAAAACCATGTCAGAAGTTTGCCTGCCCAGTCAAATAGAAATTTCAACTATAGTCCTTTATGACATCTCTGAGACAGCATTTTAGCCTTCAGCTAAGTATTTGCTTGACCTAAGAAAATCTGGGGGGGTGGGGGGTGGGTGGGAAGCCTAGTAGACTGTGATCACTGTCTCAGAAATTATGCTTATTTTAGTTAAATTGTTCAACCGAAGTCTGAGGGATTCCTGGATAGGAGGAACTTTGGGGTTTAACTCTAACTTTGCACATATTTAAAAAGCCGCTTAGTATACCAATTTCCCAAGTAAACTTCTCTTTCAGAATTTTTTTGTTCCGAAAATGAAATAGAACAGTTTTGTAAACTTTAACATAATAAAAAAATCCTAGTTTTTAATATACACTATTGATTAATTTCATTTAATAACTTTCTACTGTTAATCAACTTTAGGAAACAAAGTATACTTGGCAGTACGACTACTGTAATTAAATCATCTTCCTAAAGCTCTCAATTGAGACTTCTGAAGAGATACACTGTTCGAGAAAGAAGATTCATAGTCTCAACCTGTAAACTATCACAGCTCAGCTGAAGTCAATGTAGCCATCATAATTCATTCAGACTGAACAGCTAATCCATTGATTCCTTCATGTGCAGTATCAGTGATAATGGTCTGTCTCCAAGTTGAGAGATGATCACGAATGAAGAGGCCTGGGTCCACATACTCTGAAAATCAAAATATGTTCCCTTTCCCAGAAGAGATATCTTCACTTTCATTTAATGGAAGACTCAGTCTAATGGAACAATGACTGTGCACAATGATGGAAGAAGAATAAAGTAGTGGCTTTTGGAAGAAACCATCTTCATTTTGAGGGGGCGGGAATTAAAAAAGAAAAAAAAAAAGAGGGAAGAGTGACTGTTAGCACTATCACCACTGGACACACAAACTTCTAACCTAAGATTCAACTTTTCCTTCTGTGAATTTAAATTTTTTTTTGTCATCACCTCTCCTTCAGGGAACTTTAACCTTATTGAATATACACAATTTTTAAATTCACAGAGCAACTGTAGTCTCCAGACATGGGGAGAAAAAAAAAAAAAAGGGAAAAACAAAGCTCAGAACTACATTTTGTATATCCTGCCTCACAAAGGGTTAAAGTGCTAAGTTTGATATACCCAAAAATTAAGCATCTTCCCTAGTCCTTAATTTTTTTAAATGAAACTTTATCTTTGGTTTCTTGTATCTTCTCTGTAATTTTATCCTTTGTTTCCTCCATCTTCTCTGTAATTTTATCTTTTGTTTCCTCCATCTTCCCTGTAATTTTATCCTTTGTTTCCTCCATCCTATCTTGTAGATATTCCTTTACTGGTGGTGGTGTGGACATGTAGCCATTCTTACGTAGATATTTAACAGTGATGGACGTTCCTCCCAAAGTCACAGTGTATCTGGCAGGAGTTGCAATCTTAAAGAAACCAAAGAACACACCATATCAATAAAACAGGACGATTTTACCTAGCAAATGTATTTTTAATGTTGAGAAATTATTTTGGCCGCTATCAGATACTAAAAAGATCTTCCATTTATATGGAAATAAGCCAATTTACAGTGCATCCCCCAGAAAAGCATATCTTTTGCCTGAAGTATCCTTCTGACAAAATCAGCATAGGCATTAGATTTCCATTTTAAAAAGAAACCCTCCCTGTGCATCTTGTGGGATGAGCATTACACATCTCAGAATGCAATTCAGAACAGACAGTATATGAGCACTGAGCCATATAAGCAAAGGGGAAATACTTACAAGAAGATATGCCTTAAATTGCAACTGACATCATCTACCTGGATTTATGCAAAGTGTTTGACACTGCCCCACATGACATCTTTGTCTCTAAATTGGAGAGACATGGATTTGACAGATGGACCACTTGGTGGACAGAGAATTCTGTGAACAGCCACACTCAAGGAATTGTGGTCAACAGTTCGATATCCAAGTGGCAACCAGTCATGAGTGGCATTCCTCAGGGGTCAGTAGTGGGACCAGTGTTGTTTGACATCTTTGTTGGTGACATCGACTGTAGGACTGAGTGTACACTCAGCAAGTTTGCCAACCACACCAAGCTGTGTGGTAAAGTTGACACACTGGAGGGAAGGGATGCTATCCAGAGGGACCTGAACAGGCTCAAGAGGTTGGTGTGTGCAAACATCATGAAGTTCAACAAGGCCAAGCACAAGGTCCTGTGCATGGGTCCCAGCAATTCCAAGCACAAATACAGGCTGGATTGAGAGCAGTCCTGAGAAGGAGGACTTGGAGGTGTTGGTTGATGAGAAGCTCAACATGAGCCAGCAATGTGCGCTTGCAGCCCAGAAAGTGCTGCATCAAAAGAAGTGTGGCTAGCAAGTTGAGGGAGGCGAATCTGCCCCTCTAATCTGCTCTGGTGAGACCCCTCCTGGAGTACTGCATCCAGCCATGGCGGCCCCAACATACAGACATGGACTTGTTGGAGCAAGTCCAGAGGAGGGCTGGAGCACCTCTCCTATGAAGACAGACTGAGGGAGTCAGGGTTGTTCAGCCTGGAAAAGAGAAGGCTCCGGGGAGACCCTATAATGGCCTTCCAGTACCTAAAGGGGGCCTACAGGAGAGATGGGGAGGGACTCTTTATCAGGGAGTCTAGTGATAGGATGAGGGGAAACGGTTTTAAACTGAAAGAGGGGAGATTTAGATTAGATATTAGGAAGAAATTCTTTACTGTGAGGGTGGTGAGACACTGGAACAGGTTGCCCAGAGAAGTTGTGGATGCCCCTTCCCGGAGGTGTTCTTGGCCAGGCTGAATGGGGCTTTGAGTAACCTGGTCTAGTGGGAGGTGTCCCTGCCCATGGTAGGAAAGTTGGAACTAGATGATCTTTAAGCTCCCTTCTAACTCTAACCATTCTATGATTCTACGAAATTCTAAAATTCACAAGAGTATAGGCACTTTTCAGTCCAAAACTAGGACCCGCACATAAAGAACCAGAGCTAAGAGACCTTAAGAGGTCAGCTAATCCAAGACACAAACCAAGTTCATTATTCTCGATACACCAACCTGTTATTTCAGAACTTTAAAGTCTGCTCAATTTTCCCTTTGCAACCTACTCTAATGCTTCTACATCTTGAATGTTTTTTCCAACACTGCCAGATCTCCCAGCTATAATAAAGTATTTATATTTAACCACATTTGTTTATTGGTCTCTTCAAGGCACTGGAATAATTGGTAAGAGTAGTGTGTTCACATTTTGTTTGAGAAAATAACCCCTTTAAATAACAGATAAGCAGCACATCACATTTGGAAACAAAACAGATGCGTGACATTTGAAGCAAATACAGTACTTTGGTTTTAAATGGTCTGACATGTTTCAGGTTTCCCAAGCAATAGAGAGACCCAAGCCTGAATGTAAATAATTGATTCAAATGGACAACAAAAGTACTTGTCAATGATGGAGAAACTAAGGTAGGAAGATAAACTAGCAAATCCTCTGACATCAAAATAACTGTACTTTTATCCAGAAATCACGAAGTATTTAGATTTCGTACTTGTTAATTATGTCAGGGATATATCAGAGGCATAACTTAATCACAATTAAATCTCTGAGGGCAGACAATAGTTTTGCACCAAACAAAGAAGTTATTTTAGAAATATAGATTCCTTAAAGGAACGCAGAGCCCATGTCAACTTGCACGTCACTGTTTTTACTAGAAAAATGAATGTGTTAACTATCAAAGAGAGCAAAACAGCATTAATTCTTTTTGATGTAAACAAATAGACCCTGTTTAGCTCACCAGGCAAGATTTAGAGCTTATTTACAAACTATAATTATACTTACTTTATACAATGCATATGCAGTTAGTGCATTTCCACTCTGGGAATTTTTCAGGATGCTTACTATGCTGTCTGGTAAACCAATCAATTCTAGGAATGGAACAACATTCACTCCTCTATAAAAGAGAAAAAATTTGCAACCTGAATTGGGATCTGAAACCTGAACAGTGATTTACAGTACCATTTCCATTCTTCAGCTCTATTATGCAAACTTTGTAATTTGATAGCAAAGTATTTTTTTCATCTAAGCAATATCCTTATAGGATTTCTATTTCTGTACATATAGGCAAATTAATGTTTTCAGCATTCCAAGAGCTGACCCATTTATATTATCCCTGTCCAGCTGAGTAGCTACTAACTTACCTGCGTCCCAGTTTATTATGTTTGAAGCTAAGTTGACACAATGGTGGTAAGACAGCTATTCAGGCTTCACTTGTACAGGTTCGGCTTCATGTTCTGTTTTGCATAAAATTACTTTTTTTTCTTTTTAAAATTTCAGACTAATCTGTGGCATGTACAAAAGCACAGAATCCACACTTCAGTGTCCTCTGTTCACTTTTAAATGTATTAAATAAATGGAATGTGGTGTAAGAAAATGAAGCAACGGGTTATATGGACAAGACTACAGGGGCTTTGTGTCCAGTTATTCTTTCATGTCAATATAAGGTGGCAAGATGGGTGGAGGGAGCTCCTATCACAATTTCTTTGTATTTGAAAACCAGGAAAGCTAACATCAGCAGCAAAGAAAAAAAAAGACAGCCTATCTTTTCATTACAGTAGAAAACTACATGCAATTTTAGAAGACCTGACTTTCCAATATTTACAAATGATGTATTATTAATATCATTATCCATTTCTATCTAATATTTTAAGCATTCTTCTGTGCATATAATCACTTTAGCATATAATCACTTTTTAATCAGGAACAGTAACAGGCAGTAATTTACTAATAGTTACCAGAGCCTTCAATCTGAAGGCCTCTCCCCAGAGTAGAAAATGGAGACCTAGTAAGATCTGAAAGACAGCATTAACCATGTTATTTCATAAACCACCATTGTTTAGTCTCATATCATAAGCAGTTGTTCTAAAAGTTATTTTTCCACTTCAAGAGGGTGCTGCTCCTGTGGCACAATAAACTGAAGCTCTGTTATAATTAGTTTCTACTTAAATATTTCATCAGTTGTTTTAATCTGTCAAATACTTATTTTAGCAGCTAACCTAAGTGTTTCAAGAAAAGTAATCTTCACTCAATCTGAAACATCTAGATGTAAGCATCAACCTGGATTCATCCAAAGCAAAATATTTTTATAGCTCAAGACCTTTACTCCTCTGACATGAGCTAAATTTAGAATGACATTTGGATCTATAGCTCCCAGAAAGGGCAATTATGCCAGCTGGTTAGAGTAACTAAAACAAACACTTGTGTGGTAAGGCATTCTGATGTCAAAGCCCCATCCTTGCTGCCACAAACTGTTGTTGTTTCATGCTTTCTATTACTAAGTGTAGAACACTACGAATCCAGAGAAAAACATTTTCTCACATTTAGCACACTATTTACAGATAGATAAAACATCTCTCATCTGAACTAGCAGCTCATAACTAATATATGAGGGTTTTTTTTTCTAATGAATGCCATTTTCCAGAACAGTAACTGGCACATGCTACAGCTGAAAGAAACTAAAATTAGTATACTTAATTTCTCTTTTTTTTTAGCCACACAAATATTTAATTTCCAATTAAAAAGTCTGGCCTACAGCAGCAATTTTTTTTAGTGGAAGGCAGGAAAGACAGGAAACAAATAAAAAAGGAAAAGATAGACATGGATTGCGAGGAGCTCACAGCCAGGTGAGTGGCATCAAAGTCTAATGACGAGGGAGGACTGGGGAAGAAAGGAGAGGAAGTGGCGAAATATCCCTCAAGTCCAATGGCAAAAAAAGAACAAGCCTATTAAAATCTCACGTAGCAATTCATAATCAGGATTCAAAGTGCCTGTCTTTACCTTGTGAGAGGTTACTAATAATTTCAATGCTGTTTATATTTTGGGGAGACAAACATTCCTTCAAACGTTAGCAACTTATCTGGTACACAGCAATAACTGCATAACAGTACGTATGTGACACTCTAATGAATCCTATATACTTTCAATATAAATCCTATGCTTCAGTTTAAAATGTAGCCTCACTTACCTATTACATATATAGGCACTTTATAACATGTAAAAATGATTTCTATGTCCTTTCACCTGTGAAAGTCAGTCTCAATTGAACAGCAGTATTGGGCACTGCAACTAAGTATCAACTTACTTCATGGCTGCATAGTAAAAGGATCCAAACCATACAGTGGAAGTGAGAAGATGCACTGGAATCATGACTTTTCCATACTGTTTAAATGTTTTCTTGAATCTCTGAACGAGACTAATTGATTTGTCTTGTAATGGATCAGGATCTGAAGAATCTGATTCTACAGGACTCTGCTTGGGTGTATCAGTGGCTGAAGTCAAAGGATTTCTTTCTTCAGGTACTTTGTGGGGACTGTCTGCTGGCTGTGACGAAAAAGTACTTTTCTTTGAGGCAAGGTGTGCTGCACCTGCATGAAGACATCGTTTAGGAGGGTCCAGTGCCAAAATCACTTTGCATCCAATATTTGACAATGCTGATGGTCCATTTAAGCACTGAAAGATACTAGCACGAGGAAAAACCAAACATGTCCCATGTGCCAGCTGAGATACAGTATGTAATAGACTCCGTTGCATTTTGATGAAGTGTGGCTGAGGTTTCTACAGAGGGGAAACAAGAACAGAGCAAACAAATCACATTTCTATAATCTAGAATCTAAATAAGATTCTATAAATCTTATTTGCTCCAATTCCACTTGAAATTCTCAAAATTTTAAATTGCCTTTCATTCTTCTACTTTAAAAGGTTTTCCTTATCTTGCATGGCAGAAATTGTTACCTCCTAGAATTAAGCAAATAATTTTAGATCACACTTCTTTAGCATTCTGAACTAAAATGGCTCCTTCACTTAACAGACTCTGCTCCTCACAGCTGAAATGCTCATGATACTGTAAAAAATATTTTTAGATACTTAGTGCTATCTACTGCTATTATCTGCATGATCTGGCACGCTTACTGAAAAGTTACCCTTGAAACTTCACTTCTAGTAGCAACTAATAGTTTGAGTGATACTTTGAGCCTGCATAAATGTAGTACGAACTTATTTAAGTGCAATTAAAATAAATTTTTGATGTCAATACATTCTTAGTTTTGGTATAATTTTTTACATCTTATACTATTTTGAACTAAAAGTTCATACAGTAAAAAAAAATCAATAATAATCATTAATAATCAATAGCTTTAAAACCTGACCATAACAGCTTACCAGTATACATCTGTTAGTAAGGGGGATGGTACTGTTGAATGTCATGTATTAACAGGAGCAAAACTGCACTGCAATTTCAGAAACACTACAATGCAAAAAATATTTTACAACTTTGGATAACCCAATTAGCTTTATGATTTTTAATGCAAAACAGTTACTCTTGGAAGTTTGAAAGAACCATTAAGACATTTCCCACAAAAGAAGAGGCATTTCAAATTTTGCATGGCATGTACAGATGTCAAGAAGTTATTCCCCTCCCCTCCCAAATACATGCTTTGAGCTACTGAATGAACTACTAACTCTCTTTGCCTTTATATGACTGCAAGTTACAGGACTAATTTTCCTTCCCTCCAAGAAAAGTGCCACATATTGATTTTATGTAACAAATGCCATTAAGTCAGTTATATTACACCTTTCAAGTCCTTCTGATGCTTTTACATTTACAATATCATAACAATTCTTGATCCAAACTAGAAATCATTAAAGTTTAATTTAAACTCCACTGTCATCTTCGTGTCTACTTCCCCTTTACCTATAGCTGTAGATGCATTTCAATCAGGTGTTTTGATCATGAATTTGTCTAAGGTGCTGAAAAGTATCAATAGTTCATTACATAGGAAGAAGTTAAAAAAAAAAAGAAGCCATACATACCCTTTATACTTTCCAGATATGCAACAAGAAAAGCATGATAAGGTTTGTATCTTTCACTAGTTCCCCACTTTTCAAATACATGTCTTGAACATATTGATGACTCTGCTAAAGTAGAAAAAAGGCACATTTTGAGAAATAGCAAGAACAGCAAACCAACATTATTAGGATTTTTGGTCAGCCTGAAAACTTGCTTACTGAAAAAGTTATTGGTATAAATTCCCCTTTGGATACTGACACACTAATGGGAGATTTTTTCTGAGTAACTTCGAAGTTCTTCAACTCTGAATTAGTGTTCTCTTCCAAGAGAGAAAAATTTTACAACCCAAATGCATGAGTTGGAACGTTCCTGCCTGTATGTATTCTAGCACTTTTATATTATCATTGTGTCTGAATTAATTACAGTTACTATAATTAAAGTTTGATGTGGTGAAAATATTGCAGAAATGCTTTCCCAGGTCTCTGGGAACCTCTAACTTGCACATTAAGCACAGACACCCACTTTTGTTGGACTAGTACAAACAGGAGGTATTGCATCAACAGGGGAAAAGGGAACTTGAGTCCCTGTGTAAGCTAGCAGTTACTCACTCCAGTTGAGTTATGAACTCAGTGGGAGACAAGAAGAGCTGCTTACAGAGCAGTAAATCAGCTATAGGTGCTGCCTCTCAATAAGTCCAGCTCCTGTAAGAATTTACTAGAAGTAGCAACTGCTTGTGATATCTCTGATTTTACGAGAAGCTGAGATTCTTGCTGACTTCTTATATCTAAATGCAATTGCTTCTCAAAACAAAAAAGTAGAGAAAACAGCAAAACTCAAGTTGCAAATGACAGAGTGCCTTCTTAACAACTACCTTACTGATTTATAGAAATTGTAACAACACATTGGAAGGAGACAACTACATTGCTTGCCTATTGCCATTTACACTCCTTTCCTGAGTGATAACACTCTCCACAGAGGACTGTTTTCCCCTCTCACTAATAGTACACAACACTGAGCATCTGCCTTAAGTAGATTTTCACAATAACCAGCCAGCAGACTGAGCAAAGAATATCAATCCATCTATGGGAATTTGGGAGCTCTTGAGCTGGACTTCCACTGTTCATCTGTTTTCAGTGGATGATACCCTATTGAGAAATACCTGTTCTAAACTACCTTTGAAAATGCCACCTTACAGCATGGGGAAAACCACTCTGATTTTGGTTCATTAATGTTATTAACAGGACTCTGCATTCCAACAGCCTTGGAAGGAGACACTTGTTCATTTTCTTCTTGCTTCTATACAGAAGAATTATTTTCTGAGTTTTCCCATTCTATATAGTGTATTTATAGTAGCATTTCTAGGTTTTGCTGTCCAGCACCTACTAACAGCACAAATGTAACACTGTACCACACCTCTGATTCATTGCAATGACTGCAGAACACTGGCATATGAAATGGCTTCCTGGGAATGGGAATTATCCTTAATGTGAAGAAGCAATGGGGTCACTACTACATACTCAATGCTCATCAGTCAATAGCTACCATAGTTGTGATTTGTAAATGAATTTCAAGGCCTCTGCTCACAAAGTTAGGTGTACCATATAAGACCTAAAAATAGAATGTCACTGAAGGCTTTAAAGCAGGGGAACCACTGAGGCCACTGACAAGACCTGCCACACCATGTTTTTGTTCCTATATGCTCAAATGGACTTGGAACTCTTTAACTAAAGGGGTCTTCTCTATGATGCAAAACCTGGCTGGTCAAAGGGAAGGTTCTCTAACCCTCTACAGTACATCCTGAAAAGGTCCTGAACCTTGTAAGCACAGATGATGGTATGGTTCTAACTAATATTCTGTGAAACAGTTTACTTCTTGCTTTTCCACTTTTAAAACAAGCTTTTTGCTAGATGTTTGATATTAAGAAAAGGCTTCTATTTGAGAGAATAAAAGAAAACAGGTTTTTCAAAATAAGGTTGGAATCTTCCTGATGATCCTGTGTTTCATAGGTAGGTGCTTTATTTTACTTATCTAAATGAACAAAAGAGAGACTTTTAAAGTGCCAGTAAATTGGGGATTATACCACTATCCAGCAATACTATAAGAATAAATGAGACAAGTATTATAATGGTGACAGCAGGATGTATAAAAGGCAATATAACAGATAATATAGCATACACTTTGTAAATGGATTTTAAATAAATTAATATCGTTAAAGGGCTAATGGGTGCAGCTGCTCAATTGTATTATTTTAATTACTTAGCTCAGCATTGCAAATGTCTTAAACAGGACAGACAACTCAAAGTGCACAATAAATATAGTTGGAGGTCCAAATAAATATGAAACTGTGGTTGTTTCTTCCCTCTAAACCAGAAGATAAATACAGAGAAATCTGTCCTTCAAGATGTAATTCGCGAAAGGAAGTTCTGGTACCCTGTGCACTCAACAGGCAACAGGAGAAAGTGTGTCAGCCTATGATGAGAGACACAGTTTTATTCTCCAAGGATAATACTTAAAGAATTACTGGAGCTATACAACCACAATTGCCCCTGTAATCTTAGGTTGTTAAAACCATGCAGGTAATAAGGAAGTCTGGACAGAAACCTAAATGTTATCCACAATTGCACCTAGTGACTTTTGAAAAGTTGTTTCTTCATTTTAGTGCATTTCATTTTTTCATGCTGTTGCACGATGCTGTAAAAGCACAGAAAAGGACAGAAGTTAGAATCTTCATATACCAATGTAGAAAAGCAGCTGGTCTGCAGCACAAGAATTTTGTGGCAGCTGGGGGCAGAAGGTGTTTTAAAGCACCTTCAATTTCTATATTAGCATCCTCTTAAAAATGCCATGAGAAAAAAAATAAATAAATTTGTCTAAGGACAAAAATAGCTGTTCTCTGCTGTAAGAATCTCATGTGGTCAGTCACTGAATAGAAGCTATACTATGAAATGACACACAAACAGTTCTGGCATAAGGTCTCCTCTTCAGTGCTGTCATGTTCTGGCTAACTATTTAGTAGTATCTCCAGCTGGCTGTAAACTGAGCTGAAGAGATCTTGGCTGTTCAGGACATACTCCTGGTTGGGATTCTTGGACGTCCATTTAGTTCCTGAAGGCACGTTTGTCCCATGGCAAGCGATTAACAAGCCCTCAGACATAAAGGGAATGCTCTAGTGGCCTCTTGAGGAAAAATATATATCAGCTTCTCTTACAATGTTAGAGGTTTTGTTTAGCAAGCTTTTGTACTTCTGTTATAATTAAGATCAGCTTTGGCATAAACCTGATGCACTGCAGGAGCACCCTTCTCTCTTGTATTTGTTCTGCTAAACATTTGCCTTCCAGTGATTACTAGGAAGTAGAGATTAGTTAGACTTGCTTTTGTTACCGAGGACAACGAAAGTT
The DNA here is from genome assembly GCA_025769975.1 of Gallinago jamesoni. Lineage (NCBI taxonomy): Eukaryota > Metazoa > Chordata > Aves > Charadriiformes > Scolopacidae > Gallinago > Gallinago jamesoni. The sequence goes on along the minus strand of JAOQGH010000012.1, from coordinate 98,974,686 downwards.
CAGGATCTTTTAATATCACAGAGTTGGTCTGCGTGACTACCCCAAATTCATGCAAAAAAGAAATGGGAGATCATTGGAAAACACAGAAGTAGCAAGCCAGGCCAATACAGGTACAGCAAATGCTGCTGTGGATATCTGCTGTAGGAAAGAGAAATCATGCCAGAGATACTGTTAGATGAAACTTTAATCTGAATAATATATTTAAAAAGAGTTATCCTATTACAAGTAACTTTTCCTGAGCTACCAGAGAAATTAAAACACAAGAATGGGGGTGGATATAAGATGGCAAAGTCTTTAGTGTAAGTTCTTTTGTAAAAGAGGTCAGAAAGCACTTGAGGGAATTGCAAGTATACTACACGTAGACTACACCGATCTATTTTCTCAGTTCTACCAGAAATGCTCCAGATACCATACGTAAATATTGATGAATTTAAAGCATTTTTACTTGGTTTTTTACTGTTTAATAAACAGCTTCCAATGAAAATCCATGAGCTATTTTTTTTCCACTCCCAAGACACCTTTCTATGAAATCAGAGAATTAATTTACATTCTTGTCATTTTCATTGTCAAATCAAGCAAGCTTTGAGGGTTGTACTGTATATAGAGAAGAATTTTAAAAGGACACAAACCAAACTTTCAGAAATCCTTTCCAGCTCAACTTTCAGATTGTTTAAAAAGCAAACATACATAGAAGACATCCAAACAGCTCAGTTTAATACACTGCTTGCATTTTTGCTAAGTATCATTTAAAAAAAAAAATCAAAAAACTTTTTTTCAGATTTAAATTGTCTTTTTAAAGAACATATTAATCGTATTTATTTTTTGTTTAAAAAAAGTATCTAGCCAAGCTAATAAACCAAAATAAGAAAAATGCAACAGAAGAGATAACATATATGGGTTGCCTAAAAAGCTGGGAACACATTTAAAATCATTGTAATAAGAGTGCAATACATGTTTTTCCTAAACTCAATGTAAAATATAACTATAGACCATTAGGCAACTGCAATGGTTCAGCATAGCATACAGTCACTATCCATGGACAGCAAAACGGCTGTGTACAGGGACCTTTTATTCTCTGTATTAGTACTTTAGAATTAGTATTTTGACCTTTACTACTTTTGCAGTGTCCTTGATACAATGTTATTTATTCTAAACTATGAAACTCCATTATAACTTGAAGTTTGGGCATTGCTAGCTGTCTAATCTTCTCTATCACTTAGGGCTGTCTAGAATATATATATCTATGTAACACCACAATTTAGGTTAAAGGAAGTAATGCAACATAAGTCACAGTGAAATTTATTAAGATCATGGTAAAAAAAATCACAAATGAAACAAATGAAAGAGTAAACTCTTGTTGACAAATTACCTTAAAACCTTTGTCCCCTCCAATCTTCATCATGTCTAATCTCTATAATATCTTCACTCAGTAAATGCTATGCTATATTTTTTAAATTGATCACATTATTACAGTTCAATACAGATGTAAGTGGAGACAGTCACTTTTTAACCCTTATTTTATCTAAACGATTCTTGTTCTTGGTGAAACAAACTTAGTGCAAGTCCACAAAGTAGAATAAGTCCTGATAGGTACTTACACAGCAGTCTTCACTACTACAATCCTCTGCTACTTAACTATTAGAAAGCACAACAAAAATTAGCTTTAGGAAGAATAACAGTTCTTGTAGACATTTATAAAGTCTGAATATTGGATTCAGAAGGCAAATAAAGCAGGAGAACCTAATGCAATGACTATGTGTTGAGTTACAGATCTGGAATGCCAAACAGGAGGCTTAACTGCAGATCTGCATCCAGCCAATATGACAGTGGTATCCTGATTTTCCTCTGTGTTGTAAGGCATTAGATCTTAAGCTTGCATGCAGATAAGCATTATATAGAAGTGTGAATGTTCTCTCTCTAAGTGGTGGCATTCCATCTTTTAATTCCCTTTTCCTGCTTTGCAGTGGTGAACAGCTACATTGGGTTCCTTCATTCAGAAGTTTCATTCTGCCCTCTACTGCATTTTTACGTAAGTACAGCTTTTATACTATGAAGGTAGTACGAAGGTAGTACTACTCTCCACGATTCCTTCCAAGTATAAATTTGCTGGATCATCTTCTGTGTTAGTTCCAGAGCCTCACAAAATAACAGGCCCATGTCAAGGGAAGGGGGAACCACCGTGCCTTTTAAAATGCCATCAGATTTGACATTTTGTCAATTTGTCACTCTACAGACACGTTTGCAATAAGCAAGTTAGAGATGCTATGCTTTAAGATGTTAACTAAGCTTAAAAATAGGTATAAACATCTGTGCTAAAAAGGTTAAAAAGCCCTTTGTTAGTTCAAAGTAGGGATTATACTCATCTGCTTATCATTTTGCCCTTCGGCACATTACTTGCCACTTTAAGCTAATGATCACAATAAGATCTAATTCTCTCTCCTTTCTATTCCACTCTTGGGTAGTAACTTTCCAACCCCTAATAGCCTCTTCTGCCCTTGTATATATCCCAATATATCGCTAGTTCATTCCCCTCAAACACTAGAGTTTTTGTCAGAGGGCTTTCAACCAGAGAGCCATTATCATGAAGGGGTGTGTGTGCACACATGGTGAAGCAGTTCACAAAGCAGTGGGAAGTTTCTACTAAATAACTAAAAGGGGCTGCAAAAGGTAATTCACATAAGCAAGCCTGACATCAGCAGTTGGTTTTGAACCCCCTCAGTAAAAATCCACAAATGAACTGGTGAGGGGTTAGATGCTAAAACACAACCAAATAAAAACACAGATCAGTTTTCTACACTTCACTGAAACACTGCTTGAGAACCTTTTAGTATCTCCCCTCTTAACAGTTCACTTAACTTTTAACTGGCAGATACCTCGCTTCTTTCAACTTTCGCTGAGCATCTCAAGAGTTCTGACTCTACATTTTAACATGCACTGTTAAAATGCATGTTAACATTTATAATGTTAACATGACTATTAGGTCTATATTCAGGGTTCAGGTCTTTCTTTTATGAATTTCTGCTATCTCTCTTTAGAGTTCAGAGCTGCTGTGCACACCTCTCTTCACTAAAAGAGCCATCAATAACAGTCAAAAGGTTGCAACCAACACTGAACTCCAGCTTGCTTAAGACTTCCTGCTATTGGCTAGTAGCCAAGCTCAATTTGTAATTCATAATCTTTCAGAACTCAGGACTTAGCTGACATATAAAATTTATATTATAATACTTAATCTAAACATCCTTTGGAGTTATAATCCAATAGTTATTCCTGAAAGGTCCTGGGGACATGCTACAGATACTGTTACTTTCACCAAAGCAAATGGTACCAACCCAAATAAAGTTCAGCCTTTTTGAACAGACCATAGAATAAGAGCTTTGAATACAAATACTTTCTCCTGGCTACTTATAAGAGGCATTTATTAGGAGTACGCTTAAACGCTTAGCATCAACTTTGTACAGCCTTCTGCCTCATCTTGCATCGTGACTACCAAAACTGTCTCTTTTTTAGCCTTGATAAATGCCATTTTTTTGCAACCTTGGACCTTTGCAGGTCTTGCCTCATTGTGCCATGCCTCTTCCCTCCATAACCCAACCATCATCAACAGCATTGGCTGTAATAATATTTTAAATGCAAGTCATATTATGTAATAATTTTACAAAACACTTAAAACAACCCGTAACAAGTCTTCTAGCCATCAAATTGACACAAACTGCTTCTAAGACTTTCAAAAAACTTACTGAAGGAAAAACCCTGAAGACTTACAATTAGAAACCAAGTAGTAATAGATGTAAATGAGCCCCAGACTGAAAAAGATACCCCAAACTCAGCTTCAAATTCAGAACTCGCAGCGGAAGCACTACGTTGAAGATTTTTTTCTTTTATTCTCTCACCACATTTATTTCACATTTTCAAACACTGAAAAGCTGTCATTTTCCCCAACAAAAAATACACAGCGTTCATCTTTCTGCTGAATTACTGTTGGCAGACATTCACTTCCAGTGAAGTCTTATCTTTTCTAAATATTCAAACTAAGTGTTGAATTCCCTGTTGTGAATTCAAACTTGTCCATATGGGGAAATATGTGTAGTATCAATCAGAATATCTTGAAAAATTATGTGTGAAGAGGCTGATCATAACATTTACAGAACACACACATGCTCAAAACCACACTCTTAATCTAATTTTTAGTAAATGCCATTCCCCACATCTCTGCAAATGAGATTGAACTGTTCTTATGAAGTATTATTTTTATTAAGGTCTTGATAGTTTCTCGCCCACTATTCACTTTAATGCCTTACATATTACCTTCTGCATAGACAACATAACTACTAAAGTTTCCAGCCGTGCAAACAACAAAAATTACACTATCTACAAGTGTCAAAAGGGCATTAGACTCACAGAGCTGTGTCTTTACACCAGAAGGAACTCTGATGGGACTTCAGCAATAGGACCCAAATAACACTCCTGCTCACAGTCTGAAGTAGCAGATTTACTACACTGATGGATTTAGAGTGAAAAAGGAATCTTGTGACTGCAACACTGCAACCTTTGAAAGCATGCTGCATTCTACGAGATGTAATCAATGAAGCCCAATGCTTGTGTTTCAGCACAGAAATATCCCCTACGGCCAGAGACAGCAAGAAGCAAAAGAGGCCATCTAACTTTAAGATCAGCAAAATCGGCTTTTAAATCCACAAAACATTAAGAGCAAATAGTTAACTGACTGGCAAACATTGGGGTGAAGTTACAGTTAAAGAGGTACGTGTACCTGTTACAGTTAAACCCTCATGTTCTACTCCCCTCTTCCATCAGCCAGTTTTGGAAGAGACTTCTAGAATTGCAGTAAAACCACTCATGTATTTTTATTTAGTACCAACAAAATCCATCCATTTGAAAAAATGACTGCTGTATTTTATAATTTCTTCACGAGCACCTGACTCTATTAACCCTCATTCCCTTTCCTCATGCCACTCCACAAAGACAGACCCACACAAGCTCTAAAGAACTATAGGGATCATCTGCTACAATGCTCTATAAAGCCACAACCACAGCCACGCAACCTCTTGTTTTGTTTATGTAAGAATTGTTATACATGGTCAAGGTCAGTTTTTGCACCAGATCAAATAGTAAAGCCCTGGAATTAAAATTTAGAGCACAGATAAGTGGCACTTTCCCTTTCTGATGTGCACAGAGTAAAACCTAGTTTTACCATTCAGATGTCTTTGTTTAGAAGGATAAATGTCATGTCTAGAAACGTAACAAGAAATTTTCATTTTTTTGTTGACTCAAACAATGCGTAGATAGTTTGAAGATGACGCGGGGAGAACTGAGTGATGGAAGGCACTGGGGTAGAAGGGATTGGAGCTATTTAGAGGAAACACAAAGTTCACGAGAACATAGATCATTACCATTTATGCTGCAGAAGTCTAGATACTAACCAGGGTAAAGACCTATTGCATAACCCCAGTGCCTTAAAGTAGAAATTAATTCTGTCTTAACTACCTACTTACTAAGACAGAGAGAAGGTGGGAGGACTGACAGACTAGACACACCAAACTGGCCTACTAACACCTAGTTAAATCACAATTTTCCTGACAGTTTAGTGCACAAAGTATGTTGGATTTAACACACTTGTACTGGTCCTTCAAGTTCAACAAAACTTAGGGAGATATCATCACAACAGAACATAAGAAATTGTTAACTGAATAATAACTTTCTACTCTTATTATAATTTTACTATAACAACAGGGACATGAAAAATTATCTGGGGTTTTCAGAGGTATCCAAGACTTAAAAATTAAGGAAAAGTCTTGTAATTTGATCAGTAGTATTTTTGTTGTTGTTGTTGTTATACTGCACAAGCCATTTGTCTCAAGGCAAACAATCTACTAGAGGTACCTTATGGTCATTAAAAATCCAACCCTGAGGTTGATCCTTTCTCTAAAGTGATCGAACTAGGTAGTTACCTATCAGAATATCAATGTAAAATACTATGTTGGATCTTCTTCCCTGTCTGCAAAACTAACTGATTGCAAGGAATGATATATATTCAACTAGCAGTTTTACATTTTATGAAATGCTGCTTTTGTCATTGAATCTGCTGTGGCCTTATCTTCAAGACCAGTCTCTACAGATCCAGAAACGCGTCAAGATGCAAACTGAGGGCTGTTATCTGAGATAAGGGAATATCAAGAACTCCCTGTCCTGAAAAAAAAGACTTCAGGTTCTTAGTGATGCCTATAAGCATACACACAGAGCTAGGCCAGTTTATCTGGAAAAAAAAGATCACCTACAGCAGGAAAATTACACAGATCCCTTTAGAAAGCAAAACCAGATCAAACCTTTTCTTATCAGCTGCTATAGTCTGCCAACTAGATCTGTAGACAGTCATCTTTTAACTTTTTACATTCCCTACATACTCTTTAGCAATCTGAATTTGCCTACTCAGTTTTAGCCATGTGCAAGCCACCTGATACCCACCTACCCAAATCATCAAATGATTTTTTTTTTTCCTCCCGGATGGAAGTGCTTCTCAAGCAGCAAGTGCAATTCAATAATGCTGCCACAGAGGCCAGTTGTATCCCTTTTACCTCAAAAAGCACTTGAACAGAAAAGGAGATAAACACCTGCTGTCAGGCCCATAGGAGGAGATGGATGGTGGGGACAGATTATCCTCTCTGTACATGCATTTCCCACACAGAAGCAGCTGCAAGTCATATAAGCTAACTGCGCAGGCGGCAAGACGCATTCCAAATGAGGAACCTGTTCCTCATCTCCCCCTAAAGCAGCAAAAGTTTGGCAAAACATTTTACGTTTATACTTGTAACAGCAATAACATCTTGGGGGTTAGGTAAATTGAGGAACACTTTCAGTTTAAGGATTAGTTTTGGTGAGGAATTCTGGGACACTTCATGTACTACCGTCCAAATGATTATTTTCACTTTTGGGTCAGCTTATAGAAGGCATTTCAGAAATGGACATAAATAAGGCTGAACATGAAGTTCATAATACCTGACATTTGATTTAACAGCCTAAAAAATCTTATGACTCCCTGGATAACTCCCATAGTTCGTTACCAGAGGCAGATTACTAATGAGATCTATAACTCTATGCAACTTTACTAAGACGGTCGTGTTTCATTCAGCCAGCCACTGCCTCCAATGGATTCAGAGACCTCCAAAGCTTGTACGTACAAAATCTAAGAGAAAAAAGTGCTGAAAGCTCAAGATGAGCAAGAAAACAGTTTTACCAGTGAACAGGTAAGAGGAGCAAAAAAATCAGATTTCTTAGTTTTGAGATTCCCTTCTTAAGGAACCCAGCCAGCCCTTTGCTCATGTTTGTCACGTGCCACAAGCAAATGACCAAAAACCGTGCAAAACATTTATCAGAGAAGAAAATATTTGTACAGCCGCTTTAAGTAGCCTCCAAATCAAGACAGGCGCAGAATTATTTGTCTCAGGAGAGAAGCACCCTTAGGAGCAGAACCTAACTGCGGTCCTTGAACGGTACAACTGTCAGACGTTCGCGGCCGACATTTTTCACGCCAGACAAAACGGGCCGGGAGTTTGCAAAAGAGAGAGCAACCCGGAGGAAGGCACGGAGCTCCGAGCAGGCATTCTGCCCCGGCGCCTCTGAGAGAACCGTTCTCCCCGGCCACCAGCGGCCACGGGTCCGTTAGCCCGATCCCCCCGAGACTACAAGAGCAAGAAAAGCAGCCGAGGCAGGGGACACCCCAGCGACATCACCTTCCGACGCTCCCCACCAGCCGCCGCCGCCCCCCGAGGCACAGCTGCTACGCTCCCCCCAGCCGGGGGGCGCTCTGGGAGGCTCCGCACCCTCCTTCTCTCGCTGCGAGGCGACAGCCCCTCCCCTCCCAGCCCCACCGAGCGGGTACCTTGTGGCCGCGGCACTGCTCCTCCTCACGGGCCCCGAGCCATGCAGGCGCACTGGGCGCCGGTTGACCGGCGGGCGGTTGACCAACGGCCGCTGCTGCGCGCGCCCCCTCTCACCTCCCCTTCACCCGCCCCGCGCGCGCAGCAGGACAACGTGCAGCAACGCCCGTCCCCACCATCACCTTGAGGCCCCAGAGGGCCGGCTGCACAGGCGCGGGCCACGCCCCCTCGCGAGGCCCTTCTGGGGCACGTAGTCTTCTCGCTCCGGCAGCCGCGACGGCGCGCGGCGCGTTTTGCGCGTGAGTGGCTCCGCGTTCCCTCCCGGAGGTGACGCTACCGTTCCTGTCGCCGCGCTTGCGGAGGCGTCACTTCCGCAAACAGGATGGCGGAGGCCTGGGCCGGGTGAGTGCCGCGCGCCGTCTATCCCGGGCGGCCCGGCGGCGGCGCGGGGCGCGCGTGGGGCGCGCGAGGCGGCGGTGCGCGGCGCGGCGCGGTGAGGTGAGGTGAGGTGAGGTGAGGCGAGGCGAGGCTGGGGGCGCGCCACGGTCCCCGCTACTGGTGGGCGGGGTCGGGGGCAGCCGTCGCCGCGCCACCGGCCGTCGCCAATCGGCTGCGGGCCGCGCCGGGACTCTTGGGGTGGCGGCGAGGTGGCGCGCGCATTTCGTCTGTTGCCGTGTTGGACCGGGCCCCGGCGGGCTCCCGGGGCCTTCGGAAGCCACCCTGGCCTGTGGCCTGCCCCGCTGCGGGGAAGGGGTGGCAGAGTTCCCGTCCCTGCTAGCCTCCTTCTGCGCAGCTCCCCGTGACGAAGCTACAAGCCTTCAGGTCGCAGACCGGTAACGGGGAGTGAGGGGGGGGACTGGCGGAGGGGGACTGGCGGGTCCCTGTCGCTTCTTTGCGCATCCTGGCCGGCGAGCGCAGTCCCGTCCCGTCCCCCGGGAGTTTCGAACTCCCCAGCTTTTATTCCCAAGGAGCTTCCCCTTCCGATGCCCTCGCTGGTTTCGAAGTTCTGATCGTTTCTATATTTCGGTCTTAAAATTGGGTGGTGCGGTGCTTGGGGTCGGTGGTGGAAAAAAGGGCGCCCTTCTTTGGAAGCGTGAGTTGGGTGCTGTACTGGGGTAGAAAAATTGTTACCGTAAGCCGTACTTGGAGGCCATCTGTTGAGGAAAGCTGTTTTGGGGTCTCTGTGTAGCCGTTTGCTTAACGGTTGTGTTTTGGCCCTCGTTAGGAGACTTACACCTAGATGTAATAAAGCCTTTGTGTTTTTCGTTAGCCTGAAATAGGCCGCTGCTGTAGAAAGGGACCTTCTGAATTGTCCTCTCTAATGCTTTACTGAAAGGTAGTTGCACTGCTTCCTGATGATGGTGTGAAGAAGGTTGGGATGTGCTGAAGGCTACATGAGCTTTGCAGCAGTGATTTGCAGTCCTATGCACTGCATGTATAGTTTTCAAGTGGAGATACAGAAACACAGTTGTCTCTGAAGATTCCTAGGATTCATGATGTTTGGGTCATGGTAGATAGTTTTAGCAAACTCAAAAATTCACAACCGATAGGAAGTTTGCTCCTAAAAAGCACCTTGTTTTTTTTTCTTTTTTTTTTCTTTGAGGACATCCATTTGAAAACAGATTAAATAATAAATTTACTAATTTGACGCACTCTTGTCAGCTTGTTTCTAAAGATAAAGCGATTTGTAGGTTACTTATTGTGGGGAGGAGAAAAGGGAGATTCCAGGCCCACAAGCAGTAACACATTGCAGTTGAATCAATAAAGATAGCTAAGGAAGACTCGAACATGAAGGGTAAAGATTAATTGTAATTTGTTCTTGCTATAATGAGAGTACTTTGAAATGCCACATATTTTATTGTGCTATCTTTATTAAATAACTAGTCAAATTTGAAGTCTATATGTTGCCTAGAGCAAAGGCATGTTTTTTTATAATGCTAGTATTATGATTGAAAATCATGACCGTAACTACAAGTAAGTGAAATTACACAGTAAATGGTGTGGGTTTGGTTTTTCTTCCCCTTTGTAGATTTCCATTCTGATCAAAGGACAAGAAAACTAACCTGTCAAAAATGGCTGATTTAACCAAGGCAGAAGAACAGCAAGTAGAGAAGAGTTTGGATGAAGAAGTGGAGGAAACGCCTCATACTTTAGAGGTGGATTCAGGTACAGGTTGCGAAGGTGATAGTTCAACTTCAGGTACAGTGTGCTCCACTGAAAATGAAAAAGAAGTTGACAGTGCTAATCAGGACGACAGAGCAAAAAGGAAGAATTTAGATCCTGAAGATGAACCTCCTAAGAAAGTGGTGAGTGTCATTTATTTTGAGCTGTGTTGAAATCTTTGTTTCAAAGCTGTAACTCAAGAAAAAATTGAAAATATTTATGCTAAACATATGTGAACCACCAAATGTCAACGTTTGAGGGTAGCTTCCTAGCAAAATAACGGGTGCAGAAGTTATGTTGAGCTTAACGGAAGAAAAAGAGGGCTAGTAATTAGAACGTTAAGAAAACTGATGTCAGCACACCCTTAGTCTAAGATTATCTTTCCATTGTCTGTGGGAGCAGGCTGGTAGTGTAGTGCAGGGTTTGCTGGCATTAGTCCAAGTTGTGTGTCTTGAATTGCTATGTTTTGTATGTTGATATCCTGTGTGTTAGTATAGTTATCTGTTCATGGGAGGGTCTTCCATAAGACAATTTTGTCTTTTAATTTCCTCAGTAAGTTACTGTGTAAGTTAAAAAGTTCTACAAACTGCGCCCTCTGTGATATAATTTCGGTATGATCTGCTAGCAAAATAAAATACTGAAAGGTTTATAGATGCCTTTTTTTTTTTTTTAGACTGGGACATTAGCAGAAAATATTTGTCCTCTTAACTATGTGCTTGTAGAAACGGATGCTATAATATCCAGTCTAGTTTTGACCTTTTGGGGTATTTAAGTATAATTTGAAAATGTTTGACCTAATGTTTTGTTTCTCTGTTCAGAATTTTTCCAGGGGGTTTATTTAAGGCTAAGTGATTGGGTTAAAATAAAAGGTGCTCTTTGTGGTAGAAACATCATTAACCCTTTCATCTTTTTAATAAGGTAGTTGTGGGATAAGGTTTAGATGGACAAGAAATACATTGTTTTCTTGTAGCTTAAGAGTGATTGCATTGAAAGCAGCTGCCAGCATCTAGATGTTATTGCTGATGGCTCTTTGCAGCTGTGCTTGCAGCAGCTGAGATGTGTTAATGGATTGTCTGAGTATGTCCCCCACGCTTGTCAGAGTCAGCTATTCTAGCTTTCGTCACCTTCAGTGGCCATTCAGGGAGCCATCTGTGCTTACCCTAAAAAAGACTACAAATGGTCAAAATATTTGTTAGTATCAGCAAGCCTAGTGTGGTAATAAACAGATGATGAGGTCATAGAGATTCCAAACAAGTATGTCTGTGTTTATTGTGAAGTTTAACAAAATTATACAAAACACTGCAGAATTAATGTGGTATATTGAAATCAGTCAAACTTCCTTTTCCCTTGAGGAACTGCTGTTTGAATAATAAGATATTGGGATGTTGACTTGTAGTCAGCTGTTGGGAAAGCTTTTAATTGCTGTGTGAATTTGTAGTGGCCAGAGCTTTGTAGCATGTTTGTGGGTTTTAACTGAGAATCCTTCATTTTAGTTTCTACTGTTATTTCAGACAGTTCTGTGCCTCACAGAATTTCCGTTGCTTCTCCATGTTCTGTTAGTTTGTATTTTATTTATAATTTATTTTAACTTCTTGTATTTAATTGAAGATTATTTTCAAGGTGAAGAAATGTTAGGAACATAATATCTGGATGTAGACTGCTTTTCTGTGTCACATGAGACAAAAATTCTGTTGGAGGATTTACAGTTTAGGTTAAAACAGAGACATTTCTATAGCTAACTGTTAAGCGTTAAATGGGATGTGTTGTCAAGTTATTATGCTCGTTCTCTTACCATGGTCTGTTTAAAGCTCTGCTGATGAAATTATCCACTTAGGGCTTTATGCAACATCAGCTAGTTGGCATTTTGGTTAAATTGGCAGCTTATACACTTCTGTTAGATGTAAACACTGAATTTCTGAAACAGGGTTTTTGAAGAAGCTTAAAGTTCCTCAATAAGGAACATCCTCTTCTTCAATCCCAGGCTTAAGGGGAATTAAACTGATTTGTGGAGAGTGGTGAGAGTATTAGAGAACTGAAAGGTATTTCTGGGGATGAAAGACACTGGGCATCATCCATCAGAAACTGCTTGGACCAACTGAAAAGGGGATTACATTTTTAAGGGAGTTGTCTCTGTGATAATTGAAGTACTCATGTCAGTAGGATGGATATGGGAAGTGTTTTTATATATATGTAATGATGGTGCTTTTCACAGTATTACTTGTTTACTCTCTTAAATACTTAAAGTCAGGTGTTTTGATTAAATAAAAAAAGTAATAAAAATTCACTGTTTGAATCTATTCCTTCCTTCATTTCTACAGCGTGAGATGGGCCATGGGCAAACTGTAGCTGCACATTATAATGAGCTTCAAGAAGTTGGATTGGAAAAACGTAGCCAGTCTCGCATATTCTACCTCCGAAACTTTAATAATTGGACAAAGAGTGTCCTCATTGGTAAGGTTCCTTAATTAATTACTTAGACTTTAATAAAATGTAACTAATTTTTGTATCAAAATCTAACTTTTTCTGCTTTCTAATATTGGTTATGGCACTTTGTCTCTTAATACATAATAAGATTTCTCAAGTGCAATAAAATTATATTTATTTTTATTATGAATCTTTATGATAGTGTTTTGTTTTGAAGTGCCAAATACATGCTAAAGTTTTAAAGATAACTGACCTAAAAAATATAAAAAGTTCATACTAGAAACTGCTCTTCATGACATTTTTAAAGAAAAAGTTACAGCTTTAAATCCTAAAGTTTCTATCTGTTCATGTTAGATTGAGCTGCTTGTGTTGTTTAAATACAACTCAAATATTTTCATAGCTATTTTCTCAAAGTAGTTGGTCCTCAGGTGTAGATTAAGCATTTCTGTAGGAAACTTGAAAACATAAATATTTTCTTTTACCCATAGTCAGTGGTTTTAAAACATGAAAAACTAGAGGATGTAGCTCTTAAAGAATCAGCAGCCTTTTTATAAAAGGCCAAGTCTGCTATTCCACAACTTAATTCCAAAGCGAGGAAACAAAGCCATTGGATATCTCCAAAGATTTGCTGGCAGATTCATGAAGAGGGATTCATGCCAGGAGGTGTTGGCACCATTTATTTTAGCATGAGGCTTTTTGTTTTTTATCAGAAGTTAGAATCAATATTTCAGTTTACATAAAGCTGTTCTGGAGCCTGTGTTAAAGCCTCTCAGTCATGATGAATTTCAGTAGTGTGGTGTTAAAGCAGTTGTATCCAAACATATTTTGTGTCTTACTTACTCTTACATGTTGCTAGCATGCTGATATGTTTTGCGTAATATGCCAACATCAGTCAGAGCAGAGATGATCTAAATAGAGTGGGTGTAGATGAGAAAATGAAATTGGTGTATGTAGGGTAAAAAGACAGCAAACAAATTAGCTTGTTTGACAGCTGTTTGACAGCTAATGTTATTGCAAGTCCTAGGAGAGTGATGGGAGAACGTTAAGCATTTTTCTAATGTGGCCACAATGAAAAGTTGTGGCTGATGCTTTTAATTGGCTTTTACTCTTTTGCAAAAGCTTTCCCATACTTTCAAATAACATCTGGCTTAATTGTAATGGTAATGAAAGGGAATCCTGTTTCCCCACTCACACATGGGGTGGTTGTTTAGTAATGTGCAGTTTTGCCTTTGTCTGCCAGGAAACAATTCAGAGCTGCAGTCATTAAGCACAGAAAATAATCATTATCCATAATGTTAAAAGTTTGTGGTTGCTTTCATCATTAGTGGTTTCTAGAAAAAGAGACTGAAGTCTGTAATGTTAAGAAGACTTACAGGCAAAGTATGTTCTGAGATCTAAAATTCTCAAACCTTTTTGGTCCTTTAGGCATCTGCGTACAATACGAGTGAATTAGGGAGACCTATGTATGCATTCTCTCTTTTTATTTTTTTAGGTGAATTTATAGACCGAGTACGACGGAAGAAGAGTGATATAACTGTTTTGGATCTAGGATGTGGCAAAGGTGGAGATTTACTGAAATGGAAAAAAGGCAGAATTAAAAAACTTGTCTGTACTGGTAAGAAGAACATAGTAACTTTCTAGGGAAAGTACACCAGTGTTTTGTGGGGAAAACAGGCACATCTCCAGTCTTTTATTATTTCATTTTTCAGTAAGCCCAAGGATGCAAAGGTACACCTTCTGTCAAAAAGTTGTCTTTTGTCTTTTAACCTGAAGATATCAACTTGTTGCATAATATATGAGCTATTGACTTCCTGTGTAACAAGCTTTCAATTCAACTCATAAATAAAAACTATAATAAAAAAGAAACGCACAGTTATCACAGATTGTCTTAGGCAAAGTGTGATGCTGGGAAAAAGATGGACATTTTATATTTCATGTATTTTCTCCCACATCTAATCTCTTGTAGTGTTTTTAATTGTTCTAAAAATACAGATATAAGAGTTACATTTAAAAAATCAAACAAACCCCACAGTGATTTGGTGAAAAATTGACTGATTGCATACTTTTTAATTTAAATAGTTTGCTTAGATGCTGGGAAGGAGATACCATCTTCCCTTCTTCCAAGAAGTATGCCAAGGATAATCAGGGGAAGCATTGCTTAACTTCAAATTTAAGAGATACTAGAATTTCATAAAATTCCTTTAGTGGGAATTGTTCTGGGTATTCTACATTTTACAGTTCTTTCTTTCTTTTTCAGTTGGCAGTCTTCAAATTCAGTAAATGAATTTGCTTACAGAGTTCTTTCGTAAATTTATTGTATATTGTTAGTTTTAATATTCAGTGAAATTATGTCTGAGAGAGGGACAGTCTTAAAAAATTCCCACGATGCAAGGTATCAGCATATATCACAAATAATTACATTTCAACATCTTGTGTATTTGTAAGACGATGAAGAGCTTTCAGTACTGTTGGAGAAAAATCTGGGAGCTGAACTGTTTTAGCTGATGCATACTAGACATTGCTAACGGCACTTAGTGTCAATCTCTTGGTATCCATCAATTGAAATTTTGGAGGCTTGCTTTGCGCTTTTGGGTATGGGAGTTTTCTAAAATCTTCAGATTTGAGAAATTTTTGCCTGAAGTAAAGGTTGAAAATAACAGAGGGTTATAATGCCAAACACCTCCTGTAAAATGAATTTCTTTTCTACAAATTCTTGTAGGAAAATCTGTTTCTTCCCATCAAAGCGTAACTGAAGATCAACTTCTGTCTGTGCTGTAATCGGTTTACTGTGTTCCAGTAATCGTTCTGCTTTTCTGTGGAGCAGTTTACAAGCTTTCTTTTAAATTTCTCTCTCTATGTGTAGATATTGCTGACATTTCTGTGCAACAGTGCAAGCAGCGATATGAAGACATGAAAGCTCGATGTCGTTACAATGAACATATTTTTGATGCAGAATTTATACAAGCAGATAGTACCAAGGTACAGTTCCTATGCTTCATAGTATTTTGGAAATTTAATATTCTTGTGTTAAGCAAGTATAGGAAGTGATGCTGGTGCTGTAATATTTAGGGTGTGTATATTTTTGAGAACAGATTGTTGTACTTTAAAGAGAATAAACTACACAGGTTACAGAGACAGATAAATGCTGTTACTGTTTTACATTGTAATATTATTTAAGCCTGAATGTCTTATTCAGGTAATAAATCTTGTGCTTTCAGTTCTTTAACTTGGCAAGAGAAAGTGAAGAACATTTCTGGATTTCTGGGAGACAAGCATGAGATGTTGGAAACCATCTTGGTGAATGTGTGTTTTATGCTGGAATGAATAAGGAATGTTTTCTTTTACATTTTGCTTATTCCAGATTTTTTTTTTCTAGCAGCATTTTAACTACTATAATAAATATATTCAAAGCTTGTGTGATAGAGCAGATTTCTTAGATTGTCTGAAAGTGATACTGTATATATTGCTGAGCCTTGTGAAGACAGTCTTGTAACCAGCATTGCTTTTGCTTCTTGGAAATGTGTGCTAAGAGTGCCCTGCTGATGCGGGCTGAGGGACAGAGCCTACCTGCTTCCAGCATACCCGTGGAAAGGCTGAAGCTGTTCTTCTCAGCCTTGCAGGGGGCGATGTTGGCTTGAATTCTTGGTTGCTTTTCCTTCTGTGGTATAGTCTGTTGCAGGTTCCAGGTTATCTCTCTCAGCTCAAAATTACAGTCAGGGTAAACCTTCAGCAGTTAAAATATCTCTGGAAACTCTTAGGTAACTAACCTTGGGTTTTGGTCTTTCAGGTGTAGTGGTGGTGTTACTTGGCAACATGAAAAGAATTTGAGAACATGATAACTTTGAAATGTGCATGTTCATTCTTGTTGTACCCAAATGTTGTGTATGGTTTTCTATGTAGCAGAGGACTTTTTGCCTTCTTAGTTTTTTCATCTTGTTCTCATTGAACTTGTGAAGAAACAGGGGCTGAAAGGGAAAACATCAAAGCATTATGAGAGTACTGTATTTGTTGGAAGATTTAAGTGAATCATGCTTGTTTCTGTTACTTTTATCAAATTATTTTTTTTCTTTTTAATCTACTTCAGGATCTCTTGTCTTCCAAATACAACGATCCAGATATGCACTTTGACATTTGCAGCTGTCAGTTTGTTTACCATTACTCATTTGAGACATACGAGCAGGCTGACATGATGCTTAAAAACGCCTGTGGGAACCTCTCTCCTGGAGGGTATTTCATTGGCACAACTCCAAATAGCTTTGAACTTGTGTAAGTACTTGTATATTGTTAGTCTTTCAAAAGTCAGTGAAGTGTTGTTAAGTGATAGTTGTTCTTACAGTGCTCTGATATGGTTGTGCAAATGAAAGCAAGTTTTTTGGTTTTGTTTTTTTTTTTCAACAATTTTGAATACTGGTCAGAAAAATCTCACTCATGACTTTGACTCAAACAGGTAAATCTGTACCAGTCCTTGTTGTTTGCACCATGGCTCTTCTAGCATAGAGAATAGCTCCTCCTACATAAATCCTCTGTAGTGATTTAAATACTGGCAAAATAGCTACATCCTAGGGAATAACTGTCAGAGTTTTGCTGTGGTAGTTCCAAGAAGCCAGACTTGTCCATGTAGGCTTTGTCTGGGCTAAAGGTTAATTTTCTAGGTCCGTTTAGTCCTTGGTATGTTATATAGGAATGATAAACTGTTACAGCCTAGTATGCTGCTTCTTTTCAATTTTGTTGTTTCATTGCCTTATCTAATAAGGGAGAGGGGAAACTACAGAGATCACTGAATGCTGTAGTACTGGGAGAAACACTTTCATGCCTCTTACGTGTAGTTTTATCTGCCTGTTAAATTAAAAACTGTTCTATTTTTATCTCGTTCTATAGAAAGCGACTTGAAGCATCAGAAACAAATTCATTTGGCAATGATGTGTACAGCGTAAAATTTGAAAAGAAGGGAGAATATCCCTTGTTTGGCTGCAAGTACGATTTCCACTTGGAAGAAGTGGTTGATGTCCCTGAGTTCCTGGTTTACTTTCCATTACTGGAAGAGTAAGTTAGTTATACATTATACAATGAAAGCTGTGCAATAATAAGCATTTGCTTAGCTCCTCTGTCATCGCATGATAGTTGCAGAAAATGATATTTTGCCTTTCTTATTATATTTTACAGTTCTTCATTTTTTGTTGTTGCTCCAAATGAAGAGGGTTCTTGCATTTGTATCCACTACTGTAATCTGTCCATTGCACTCAATTGAAGGTGCTCTGGTCAGAAGCTATGAAGATTTAAACTAGGTCTCACTCAAGAATGTCTGTGTCTGTTAATTGGTTCTGTCAGCAAGCCTTCAGTGCTGTCATCTTTGTCTTCTTTAATCTTAACTTTTTGGGGGGTTTCATTCTACCTTTCTTCAGTCCCTCAGCAAGCCTTCTTGTATATCCTCTTCACCAAGGTGCCTCTTCATTGTCTTTTCCAACGTTCTTTTGATGTTTGTAGGATTTTGCCTACAACTTTTTTTCTTCCTCTAAATCTTCTTAATCTGTGAGCATGTTTTGCTGTTACCTCTGTGTGAATTTAGATTTTGCCTTTCCTGGCCTGTCTCCTGAGGTACAGACGTTTCCATGTTGGGGTTTTTCCTGCCATTCAAGCTCAGTGTAGTTGTTAGAGTATTAAGATTTCCTTTAAAATCTGTATATTTTCCTACGCTTGATTTGTAGTTCTTTATGAAAAATACCAACATCTGTCACTGACACCTGTAACTTTGGTGTTGTATGACCACAATATCTACATATAATTGAGGTGTAAGGCACTAAATCTGGTAGAAACAGGTTCTCTAAATATATCCATAATATCTGATGTGACAGGGTGATGATACTGCAGGGAAAATAGCATAGTGTCTTTGGAAGTTGAAATGAAACTTAATTCTGTGTGTTGGGTAAAGAGACATTTTTCTATTAAAATGTTTGTAAATTATTTCTGTGTAGATTTTTGTTGTCCTAATTAAAAAAAAAAGTACAGTTTGTGGTGTTAGTGCTTTTTTCATGTGTGTTTACTACAAAAATCTAATTCTAGAAAGAGTGTAATCCTAATGAATACCATAAGATGTCACTGTGGCTTAGAATTGTTTTTTTGAAAATACATCCAGAATTTTTTGGCGTCCCTAATTAAGCTTATTATTTTGACAGAATGGCAAAGAAGCATGGTATGAAATTAGTCTACAAAATGACATTTAGGGAATTCTATGAAGAAAAAATCAAGAACGAGGAGCATAAAATGCTGTTAAGGAGAATGCAGGCCTTGGAGGTAAATATGGAGTTAACTTGTTTGATTTAAATAGCATTTTACATCTTGTTAATTATTTATGCAATAATTGAAATTCCTATTGCGAACACTGTGCAATTAATTAAGGGCTACCAGTAGAAGAACTAAACTCCTGTGGCTGCAAGTGTGACTGTAGAGGTTTGACCTTGACTAGCTGCCAGACACCACCTCCTCCCTCTTCCCAACGGGATGGGGGAGAAAAAAAACACTTGTGGGTCAAGATAAAGACAAGGCAATTGCCTTCCTTAGCAATTACCACCATGGGCAAAACAGACTAAACTTGGAGAAGATTAATTTTTTACGGGGAGGAAAAAAAACCCAAACAGACAAATCTAAAAGCTCCTTTGTCCCACCCACTGCTTCTTCACAGGCTCAATTTCACTCCTGACCTTTCTAGCTCTGTTCCCACCTTGCACTGCAGGGGGATAGGGAATGGGGCCTGTAGGTTAATTTCATGTTTTTCTCACTTCTCTCTCACAGCTGTTGCATAGGGGGTTTTTTTGTGCTTTCTTAAATAGACTTTCCCAGAGGAATCCCACTTATCACTGAGGGGCTCAGCCCTGCAGTGGCTCTATTGGCTGTGTCTGGCATGGTAGAGCCTCGGCCTCTCCTCTGAGAAGTCACCTCTGCAGCCTCTTGCTGACATCACCTGGGCACCAGCACCCACTAGAGTGATTCAGTTCAGATCCATTCAGAGGTGGATCTTTGTGCAAGGAATATCGATTGAAAAGACAATATTGTTTTTTATTGTAGGAATAAAAGGACAGTCTGTGTTTGTAGGGAAAAAAATGGTCCTTAACTCTAGCTGAGCTTATGTTTTTGTCCAAAATTTTTTTTTTTAATTTTTTTCCCCTCAAGCTCTTAACACTAGATGACTTTGGCACCTTCAGAGAAGCTTTTCAGTGCCATCTCTGAGGCTTTGGTTTTGCTCACAGTTCTCTGTGCTTCCCTCCTCCTTCGCACAGTGGAATTTTTCAGCATAAAACTATCAAGTCGAGTATCTGGTGGCTTATTAAACTGAGTCACATGGGCTGCAAGTAGACTTACTGTCCTTGTTGACTCTGAAAGGGATAGTGCTTTGTATGGGCTCGTATTGCCAGAGGCATGGCGATACAGCCTTTGACATATTAGCTGTGTTCTTAGAAAAGTGAGAGTTCTCTTAAATTAGCGTCCACTTACAATTGAGGGCTGCATTGTTAAGAACAGAGCATTATGCAGTAACTGGGATCCTTTATATTAGTTTTGAAGAATCAGTTGTATATTTCTGTTACAACTCCTGTGTGTTAATAAAGCATTGTAAGTGTTCTGCTTGAAATCTTACAGTTGCTTATTTCTTAGTACTGTTCCCCTGTTTTGGAGACATAAGGATAAAAGTTGATTTATAAATTCTGGGTGTCAGATTTTCTGGGAATTAGGGAATATCAGACCTGATCTTGTAGGTGCTATAATAGGGAGATTTATTTTAAGATCCTCTTAATAATTACTGACCTCCCTTCTGGGCTATATTGTGACAAACCCTTGACTGATGTGATTAATCTATCCTATTAGGCAATTAATATTTTTTTCTTAATTTTTCTGTGTTCTCCAGCCATATTCTACATTTGGTGATTCCAGGCTTGTTTCTGATAAACCTGATGATTATGAACATGCAAAAGAGTTCATCAAAGATGGCAAAGCAAAGTTACCATTGGTAAGTTCTTTCTTGCTTCACAAGAGCAAATGATGTCTCAAATTGAGGTCCTGATCTTTTGGACATGAGGTGCTTTCTTCATTTCAACTGCAATGAAATTGGTATGAATGTCTTTGTGCATGTGAAAAATTGTAGACCTGCAAGGCTGAGGAGTTCATCTAATCTATACCCCATCCTCAAAGAATCAAATTGACTTAATTTGGTAGCTTCTAAGGAATGTGTAACAGTGCAAAAGGGAAAGGCTACTTTGCCATCTTCCTTGGCAACTGTTCTAACACAACTTTTCTTAATCTGAAGAATTTTCATATGTTTCTGGATCTTCACACTACTGATTTAAAGCTTTAGTTTTCTTCTTTTAGTCTTCTGACACGTGAGCTGAAAAGTTTCTTAGTAATATTTGTATGTATTTGAAATTTTGAACATTGTTTTTCTATTGTCTTTTTGGGTGAAGAAGATCCAGCTCTCTTCCTGGCCAATTTTTTTAAACCTGCTGTGCCTTTTATTTTTATTCTTATTTTTTAATAGAGCTTCTAGAATTAGACTAGTCCTACATGCACAAAACTAAATCCATATATTTCTGACTTAAATTTTATTAAATATTGCATTCTGTTCATATTCTGGAATGAAAAGAAACGTTCTTTGTGATGATCATAATCTTACCTCGTACAGAACTGCTATCCTGGCATATATTTTTCTGCATTTCTTCTGTTTTGCAGCTTGATTTATGACTTCAGAAATAAAAGAATAATGAACTATCTTTATTGGAGGTCATATTAGATCAGTAGTCCAATTAAATATTTTTCTGTGTTGAGTCCTGTCTTCTAATGTACATGCAGGTTTTCTGAGCTTGCTGTCTTTCTCATGTTTTTATAAAGGATTATAAAGGGAAGGAGGTGGAGGCAGGTAGTATTCCTGGGGAAGGTGGCAGCACCTAATATAGAGCCTCTTCTGGACTTCTGCACAAGTGTTGGGCATCTTGGGCTGGAGAGCAGCTTGAGTGAGGTCAGGTCACGCTGTTGTGTGGTAATGGGACCTGGCATGCCTCTGCATTGCAGGGTCGTTCAGCCCAACAGACTGTTGGCCCATTCTCCTATACCTGTGTAATTCAGGTGCGTTCCATTATTGGGGTGTTCCAATGCCCTACCATCCTTGTTATTGGAGTTAAAAGTATCTGTGCTGTTCTCATCCCTAAGTCGCCCAGCCAGTGTGGGTGGTTAGAAGTAGGTCTGTGAAAGATTGATAATTCTGAGTTAAACTGGTGTTTTATCACTTCCTCATTTCTTGCTGAAAATGGATTTTAATTTTTTTTTTTGTCCTCTTCTAGGGAACCTTGAGTAAATCTGAATGGGAGGCAACAAGTAGGTGTTGTTTTGAAAACTCAGTATTGACCAAATGACTGCTATGGAAAGTGTGTAAAATAGACTGTTGGTTATGGAAGAAAATCCAGATGTTAAATATAACAAGATTTTATTATTTGTGTTATTTAAATGCCTGTTATTCAAATTATGTAGTGCACATATGTCAAGAAACTGGGAGGGAAATGCATAAAATAGGTTGAAATTTTGCTTTATTTAAATAGCTTCTGGCACACAAACTTCTGCGTTAAAATAGTCTGGAGAAGCCTTACTTAAGATGTATAAAAAGAGGATGCCAGTGTTAAAGGATTATTTTGCTAGTGTTAGAGGATTAAATACTGTACTCCTGTTTGGTACACTTGCATATTATACTGTTATCAGTCAGCTAGAAACCAAACTCCAGTTGGGACATACTTTCATCAAAAAAAATACAAATCTGTTTTGGCAAGGGAGGGACCAAAACTTTACTCTTTGCCTCTAGTGATACGTGTTTCAAGAAGAAGCAATTAAAGCATGGATGGTGAAGAGGTATTTGTTTTATAAAAGGAGGAGAAAAAACTCAGTGCCTCAGACACTGAAAAGGATACACTACTGTTAAATATATTTTGAAATTTTGTGGGCATGGAAAACTTCCAACATCCTTTTGTTCCACTGCTGAGTTCAGTAAAACTCAGATATAAGGGACTGAGAATTCTAAGTATAAAAATTGACTCCCAGAGAGATTATTGCAAACTTCTGTGTAACTGCAGGCAAGCAGCACTTGCGTTTTTGCAGATAGTTATACTTGTTGTGTTAGTGGCTTAAAAACAAACAAAAAATGCTGTTCAGTTCATGAATGAAAAAAATCTTAAAGGTGTTTGCTGTCTCAAATTGTTTTTTCTTTTTTTTAAAGGTATGAATCATAAGGTACACATTATTCCAGCAATGTAAAAGTTTTATGTAAACTATTAACCTACTTCAGAGGGGCTTTTTATATCTTTAAAATTTTGGTGATGACCCTGTTTTCTAAGTAGTCTCTTTTTTCAGAGAAATTTGGAGTACAGAGCTTCTAATAGAGTATAAGCACAGCTTGCTTGTTATATGGGACTTCACTTCTCTTTTTCTTTGAGTCTTGCCTTGAAAGATTTGCAATGTAGTCTGGCACCTCATCCATTAAAATGAAAGCCGAGTTCAAGTGGAAATCTATAAACGTTTAATTAGAGTCACGGTCCTGAGAAACTTGTTTAACTTACCTGTCTGGTATGAAGCATGGCTGATGTCAATTGTATGCCAAATCACTGTTTCCCAAGGGTGCTGGTGTGGGCTGTATGAGTATTCATTTCTAGAGTGGTATTGTTCTGGAGTTGAGAAAATGCCATCTAGCATTTGTAAATATTCCTTCTTTGTCTCTGGTATTTTAAAAGAGAAAATTAATAATTTGTACCATAAGTTTATTTACTTTTTAATTAAGAATTAATTTGATCATTTGTCACCTAATTATCCATTAGTGTGTGTATGAAAGAGTCTTTAAACTTAGTTGTGTATAACTTTTTATGCACCAGTGAATGTCAATTATGTATATAATGGCATAGTAATTTATGAATTACATTCACGTTTCAGTAATATCATTAACTGAAGTTAATGTTGCATTAACCGTATCAACAGTATTTAAAATAATTTATTTTTGTGCATTCTTAGCTTTATTGTGAAAACATGTCTAAACTACGCTGGAGTTGAATACTAGGGTTACTCATTGGGAAACCATAGCAGTTTTTATAATTTCAGTAACCTGCTAACAGCTTGCTTGGGCAACCGGTTTACATTTTGAAAACTCAGTTGAGTGGCAGAGGAAGCTGAAACTTTAAATACTCCGTTTTCTTTTTTAGGTATTTACTTGGTATTTGCATTTGAGAAGCAACTGTGAAACTTCATGTACTGGATGCAGCAAGAAGAGATCATATCCATGTGCAAGTTGGAATGGTCAGAAATCCATTGTGGCAACTATTTTTTTATTTTTTATTTTTTAATTATCAGAAGTGTGCAGGACACTACCAAAAACAAGAGCAAGCTCGTGATTCTGAGTTACATTGCCTGTCTGTGACAGATGGACTTGTGTGTGTATATATAAGGAAGATTCTGAACCAGTCTTTTTAAGCATTTGTAAGCAATCTGCATGCTCTCAAAACTCATGTTTGAACTTGACACAACTTTTATGTTAGAAACAAATGTTTTGTTAGTAGAAATATGTTTGTGATTACAAGCCTGACCCTGCACTTTCTGAAAAGGATGGAAAAATGACTGTTGACTTTGGTGCAGAATGAGGGCCTAAATATTTTGCTGCAGAGCTCAGTTAATTCATAATAAGATATATTCAGACATATAGGGTATGTCTACATTGCATGCAGAGCTAAGTGGCAAATAATACCTGAGTCAGTTTGAGTAGCTCTGTGCTGTGCTCAAGCCTGCAGTGTAAATCTACCTTAGTAGTATTCAAGGTATAGTTTATGTGGTTAAGTCCCCTGTTTTTTGTGCTTGCTGTTATATAGTGTCACTTCATGGTGCTTTCAACATTAAACGAGTTTGTTCTGTACAAAACTGCTCTGAAAGTGAATTTCTAAAGTTTTAAGTCTCTTTGTTGTTTTTCCAAGTATGACTGTGATAATCAATAACAGCTGCTGAACTTAGATTACTGAACATTTTCTATTGTATTAAAGACTCTCCTGACTTTTTGGTAGTTTTAATGTCTCCTGGACCTTATTAGATAGATCTTAGGATGTGTTTGTTGTTTTATAAAATTCCAAATAGGCTTGGCAGAAGGATGAGCTGTTGGTGGTGATGGGGAACAAAGGGGAGCCTGCATAAGACTTGAGGGTACTAGAAGCTCACTCTGGGAGGGAGGGCTGTGTACATTATACACACCCCAATGCATGTGGATAAGTCCCCAAATTAGAGTCAAATACTTTGTTAGGGAGTAGAATTTAATGATATCAATAGGCAGGACTGTGCCTAACCACCATCTTA
The DNA here is from genome assembly GCA_025769975.1 of Gallinago jamesoni. NCBI lineage: Eukaryota > Metazoa > Chordata > Aves > Charadriiformes > Scolopacidae > Gallinago > Gallinago jamesoni. The sequence continues at coordinate 98,949,853 of JAOQGH010000012.1, read as the reverse complement.
GGTGCCTGTCTGTCTCTTAGAGCTGGCTTAAGGATTTCTGATGTGCTGTTGGTCTGCTTTCCCTGTGCTTGTAGCCATCCACTACTGAGAGGGTGTGAGTACTTCTTGTTTTTTCTCTCCCTTCTTGGGCTAACAGTAGCTGTTGGCTAGTATAGTTTACATAGAGGTGAAATGGTGATACATTGATGGTACATGAGTATTTTTAAAAGCTATAATAAACCTAGAAAAGAACATTTCTGTTACAGAGTTAATCATTTGGGTTATTTTAGTTTGTAGTTGTCTTGCCTTCCCCCTGTAATTAGGTCATACCCTTTCTATGACTCCTGATTTTATTTTTTTACTGTATAAAAGAACACCTATAACCTTCACCAAGGCAGTAGAGTCACAGTCAGTTCTGCTGCTGAAACTAAGAAAACAACTCTTTCTTGTCTGTTAGAATTAGTACTCATGAAACTAGCTGAAAAATGCCAATACTTTAGAAATGCTGAAGCGTTTTATTGAAATTTGTGTGTCAAAGCTAGTTTTGTTAAATTTCTTGTATCAATTTTCATTTGAAAGTGCATTGTTGTGCTATTTTTGGAAGAAATCAGAATAATAAAAAGAGGGGAAATCCAGTGGAGTGTCTTTCCTCTTTTAGGCAAATCTCAACATATCACAGAGTCATCTAATGGTTGAGGTTGGAAGGGACCTCTGGAGGTCATCTGGTTGAGCCCCTGTGCTCATGCACCTGCAGCTGGTTGCCCAGGATTGAGATGTTCAAAAGCTCTCTGGACACAAAGAGGGAGACTCCACAGTCTCCCTGGGAAACCTGTGCCGGTGCTCGGTCATCCTCACAGTACAAAAGTGTTTCCTGATGTTCAGAGCGATCTTCCTGTGGTTCAGTTTGTGCCCATTGCCCCTGCTCCTGTCACTGGGCACCACTAAAAAAAAAAGACACAGAATCATGGAATGGTTTTGGATGGAAGGGACCTTAAAGGTCATGTTGTTCCAACCCCCCTGCCATGGTCAGGGACACCTCCCACTAGGCTAGGTTGCTCAAAGCCCCATCCAGCCTGGTCTTTAACACTTCCAGGGATGGGGCTTCCACAGCTTCTGTGGGCAACCTGTTCCAGTGTCTCGCCACCCTCGCACTAAAGAATTTCTTCCTGGTATCTCATCTAAATCTCCCCTCTTCCAGTCTGAAGCCATTACACCTTGTCCTATCACTACATACCCTTGTAAAAAGGCCCTCTTCAGCTTCTGGTAGGCCTCTTTCAGATACTGGAAGGCTGCTATAAGGTCTTCCTGGAGCCTTCTCCAGGCTGAACAATGCCACTCTCTCAGCCTATCTTCATAGGAGAGGTGCTCCAGCTAGAGGGTCCTTTCTACACCCTCACCAAACAGATCCATGTCCTTCTTATGCTGAGGACTCCAAAGCTGGGTGCAGTACTTCAGGTGGGATATCACCAGAGCAGAGTGCAGAGGGAGAATAACTTCTTTCTGGTGAAGTGGCCTATAGCTGGCATCCACTATAATGTCACCCCGTTATCTCTTTAGTCCTTAGCCATAAGCTCTCAGTTGGCTCGTTGTCCATCCCAAGGCAGATCTCCATGCATTCCAGCTGTGTTCTCATGCAAATGGCAACTCCACCACTACACTTTGTCGGCCTGGCCTGGCCTGTCTTTCCTAAAGAGCATGTATCCCTTAATTGCAGAACTCGAGTCATGCATGCTATCCCACCATGTCTCCATGGTCCTAACAAGACCGTAGCCCTGCGACATTTCCTGATTAATACCTATCTTCCCAGTAGAACTGAATGACTTCAGAGAAGCAATGAAAGGAATGCGGAGCATCGAGGCCCTCAGGATTACTAAGGAACAATTGAAGGTGGGGGAATGCTGACGTCATCTGCGTTTGGTGAGTTTTGCAATAGAAGGAGTTTTGGCAATCCCTTGAATTAAGAAAGGATGGAGGGGTGATACATGAAGGGTGCTACACCAGTTCAGTTTTCGAATTCACTTTACACAGTCAAGGAATTCAGATTAGAAATAGCAACTTAACTCTGTAGTTCAGTTTGTCCTCTCTCACCTACATATTGAGACATAGAATTTGGGAACAGGAGCTAGAAAATGTGTAACCTTTTTCTCTAGTTCCTTCTGTGGTGGCAGACAGTTGAGAACTGTGGTGGAACCCAGCTGCTTGGCAAGTAGTTGCTGTGGAGAGCCAGCACAGCTGAAAAACTGTTTTGTGCTTATGTTAAATGTGTTTCCTTGCCTCAGGAAATGCCTCAGTTCGCCATTGAAGTGGATGTGTGAAGATCCTGTTTTAACTAATTGATTAATATGTTCAACAGTACGATGATTTATATGTATAAATTTGTGTTGATAAAAAGTCAAACACCAGCCCTTTGTATTTAGGATGGATTCAGTGCTCATGAAAGATGCATTTGCCAAGGTGAGGACGGAAAACTTGTTAAAAAAAATAAATCAGTACTTGTCTGCCAGTGACAATTGGTCATAACATTTTCTCCCATCTTTCCTCACTTCTGAAAGAGGCAGCTGTGTGTTTTGTTTCTTTGTCCTGTAGCTGAGGTTACGAGGCAACGAAGTTGCACCAGTGCTGTCAGTATAGGTAATTGTTCCTTGTGGGGTTTAGGGTATTCTGCAACCTTACAGCAAAAATAACAAAAAGAAATACTGTATTTGTGCAGGAAATGTGTTGTGCTCCAGGTACATTACTGTCATATCAGTGCTATATTTTATGAGCTTGCTTTTGTGAATTACACACCAGTGTGATAGAAATTGTGGCAAAGCACTTAGGTATGTGGTGTGTTTTGTGCTTAAGTTTTAAGCAAATGCTTAAGGAGGCATGTTGCCTGGTAGAATGTATTTGATGAAGAAGCTAGACTTGATACAAATCTTACAGGTACTCCTGTTACAATATTTGAATAGTTTAATTTACATAATGAACATCTCATTCCTTTGATTAGAAGTGTTTTCCTTTTGAGTCATAGTCAATTTAATAAAGCGTGCTGTCTTCTAATATCTATTTTTATTAAAAAGAGTAATTATATGCTGTATTCTAATCACTAAACTGTGTTTGTAAAGACTTTGAAAACAGTTAAATTAGGGAACATTAAGCTGGGTAGCAATAAATTTCAAACATCTGCAGAATAATCAAGGGTCTGATAATAAATCAAATTTTGCAATCCACTTATTGCCATGATAATAATGCTTCTGGACGGGGAAATGGCTTGTCTAAAATCAAGCAGGACTAACAGTAGTCTTCTGATCTAAGTCCCCATTCTTCCTTGTGTGCCACACATGAGAGCCTCTGTCTGTAGGGAACTGAGGGAACGGACGTCTGTATTCTTACTCAGGAATGCAAATAAGTGTCCTGATTTTTCAGAAGTGTGAAGCACAAAAATCAGGTCATTTAAGTGCCAAAAGACACAGAGGCAAGTGTTTAAGTGCTTTTTTGAACAAGAAACCTCATTTGAGGTTTTAAGAAAAAAGTCTGAAATCTGAATCCTTGTGCTGATGGCATTATGAACACTTTGTACTGAAGTAAAAACTGTTCATATAGTTTAGTTTTTTGCAGCTTCAGTGTGTTGTGTTTTACATGGATGTGCTAGTGAAATGGCTTTCCCGTAACCTCCCTTATAGCTTATCTTTTTAATACATCGCCATCATAGATTTATGTGCTGCCTTGAATGTTTCTGTTACTTAGGGAACAGATGTAAGGCAGAACAAAGCTAACTTGATAGATTAGGTTTTGATGAATTAAGGGTTTTCCGATGATGCATAAATGCTATTTTGATGGAAGCTGTCATTATTTCTTCATTTTATTAAAGCTGGTTCTCAACATTGTCATCTTTTTATTTGCTTTAATGTGGCTCCCAAACTGAAATTTACTTTCAGGGTAAGGTGCTTAAACATTTAAGGTCTGACTGATCTGTGCTGTTAATAGTTGAAGCCCAAGGAAAAGATATTCTTCTAGTTCATGGGCCATATTGTTTGAATAGCAGAGCTTCATAAGAGTTGTGCTCTCTCTCTGAGTCTCAAAGTCTTATCTGAATTCATACAATGCTTCTGAAACAGTCTGATAGAAGGGTGTGCTTTTGGTCTCCCTTAATTAGTCTCTAATTGTGATTAAACTGGGTATTTGCTGCACTTAGTGGAGGAGTGAACATTACCATGGGGTTCAGTGTAACAATATTCACATTTTCTGCAGTGATACTTTCTCAGTCCCACCCAGGTGCTTGGCTCTTCATCTTTTCAGGCTTTTTATAGTCTTGGAATATGACTACTCAGCTGGTGACTTGCTCACTCCCAATCAGTAACAACTTCTGTCTTGGTTTGTACTCACTTCTAACTTGACAGTGATGGAATTGTTCTGATTTTAGGCACAAAACCAGTCTTTGTTGTTTTAAAACTACAAAAAACGTACATGAAACAATAAACACAAAGATCACCTTCATTTATAAATAAAAGACAGCTTTTAAGTCTCTAATTTTTATAGTCCAAGGAAACTGCTCTGTGGAGTAGTAATTTTCTGGTAGTAGAATTATTCTGAATTTTTTGGTTCAGGTAGCCCTTTTCTTTCTTCAGTTCCCTTGCTTTTGACACCTGCCAGTGTACATCTGTGCAACAGACAGCTGGAACTGAATCCTGCTACTTTATGAAAGAGCTGTGAGTAAGCTGAACAAATAACAATAATTACAGGGTGGAAAATTGTTGGCTTCCTTGCATAATTCATAAAAGATTCAATTAAATGTTTCTTCAGCTAGAAGGAGATCACTACTTCTTAACAACAGCTTCGAGGAAAAATTGGGCTGCCTTAAGAGTATGTAGGGCTACCAGCACCTTGAGGATAATGGCATGGACTGTTGGACCTCTTAGAAACTGGAGAATCTGGGCTGATTACTGAGAGTCTGAGCCCACAGGAGACTTTTGGGCAAAAACATGGAACCCCAACTGTGATAATCAAGGGGCTGATTACACGGTGTAGAGTTTGTCTAATGCCTGTTTAAGGTGAAGTTTATATAAAATGGAACACAATCTGAAAGGAAGACATAGTCCTAAGGCTGCCCTGAAGATGTACCTGACAGGGATTAGGTTAAATTTGTCTTTTTGCTTGTGGGTTGTATCACTTTGTGGTGTGATAGCACTTGCATGCTTGATGCTGTCCAGACAATTGAAAGAACAGTTTTTCTTTTGAAGAACAGTTTTAAATCAGAAGACATTGATTTTCTAAGTTACCCTGCCTGGGTGAAACTTTGTCTTCAATAGTACTATGGATTTGTGCCTGACTAGAGATTACTTGATGTTTTATTTTAATTTGTAAGAACATTTTGGCTATTTCACAGAATCAGAGATTAGTTTGGGTTGGAAGGGACCTTAACAGATTGCAGAAACATCTTCCACTAGACCAGGTTGCTCAAAGCCCCATCCAGCCTGGCCTTGAACACTTCCAGGGATGGGGCATCCACAACTTCTCTGGGCAACCTGTTCCAGTGCCTCACCACCCTCACAGCAAAGAATTTCTTCTTAATATCTAATCTAAATCTACGCTTTCTTAGTTCAAAATGGTTGCACCTTGTTCTATCACTACCGGCTCTGGTAAAACGTCTGTCCCCATCTTTCTTCTAATCCCCTTTTAAGGTCACAATAAGGTCTCCCAGGTGCCTTCTCTTGTGCAGCATTGCGGTTTGAGCTGGGTTGGCCACTAACTGAATGACAGATGCTCTCTTTAACTTATATCCCTTCAGAGGAGAGGAGAGAGAATAGAGAGAAAGAAAAAAAAACCCTTAAGGTTTGAAAAAGAAACTGAACTAGAAAGGAAACTATTTTAATTAAATAATAATAATAAACTATAATAATATTAATACGAAGATAATGAAATATATACAATACATACAAAATCATAACAACTTTTCAGGATGATGATCATGTCACCAGCAGGCACTGGGAAAATCCCAGACTGGACTCAGCAATGGACAGGAGCTGGATTCAGGAACTGGATTCCAGAATGCATGGATTGGGATCAAAGTGAGATGAACAGAGTCCTCCTCAGATGCTGGCCATTGAAAATGGAGACTGACCCCTTTGATCAGCTTTTATACTGAGCATGATGCAGATGGGATGGGATACCCTGTTGGTCAAGTTTGGGTCACCTCTCCTCTCCACTCCCCCCAGCAGGAGGTGTGACACCTCTATGCTCTTCTGCTTCTGACTCTCCAACATGGCACACAACAAAGTGAGCTGACCTTGGTTTTTATAGGAATAAGGATAAACAAGAGCTTCTCTGCATACCATTCCTTTGGTATTCACTATAAACATCAGGCCTTATCACTCTGGAAGCCGACACTGTCTGAAGAATATGCTGTTAATTTCAGAGAGTGCAGTTAGTTAGAAGAGACTTAACTGAAGAATAAAGTTACAGAACAGAAAATTGGTTTCATTTTGCTTCAAACCAGGACATCCAGGCTAAAGAATTTTGATCAAAGCAGCAATGTTTTATAGTATGTTGGTATTTAAGAACATCCAAAATCGGTGTACCATAACCTGGCACTTTATCATAATTCTTGTCACCAGATGACTACATCATTGCCCAGTAATAACTAACTAACTAACTAAAAGAAAGAAAGAAAGAAAGAGAGGAATACCTGCATTAGCCCTTGAGACCAGTATTTTAAATACCTGTGCAGCAGCTGTTAGCCCAACTTTGGAGACAGTAGGGTGCACAGAAGGCAAAGAGACCCTTCCAAATGGTTTAAGACTACCTAGGACACTTAATGGATGCAATAACCCATTTATTTCTGGAATATAAGCTTTATATAAAGTGCATATTACTTATATCTGCTTTGATATCTTTCAGATATTTTTCTTGTGCTTTCCATACTTTCATCCCTGCCAGAATATAAATTATAAAACAATTGTTGCTTTATGAAATTAATTTGCAAATAGAGTCGGGGTTACTGTTTTACTAATCCCTAGCAAAATATTAGAAAGAGGCAAAAAGTAAATATTATGTTTTTCCTTTTCAGAGGTTTCTGTTGACTTCTGGGGGAAATGGAAATTAAATGTGCAATTTGGCTGCTTCTTTCAGTGTTTTCATGTGCCAAGCAAAATTGTTCCCCTCTTTTCTGAGGAGAGAAGGAAGGACGTCCTGGTGGTAGAAATCCATTAATTCTACAGCATTGTAACCTGTCATTCTCACAGCATTATTTAGGAATCTCAAGCAATGGAGTTTTATAGAGAAATGACTTCTAAAAGAGTGGCTAAAATGTTATTTTGTTAGCTGATTTTCACCTACAGCTGGTCTGACAGAAGCCAGTGTATTAAACTACTTTCTTCTATTCTGACATTACTTTTGTAATACAATCTTTAATTTTAGTCATCATTCGTGTTATCAGTTTGTGCTAACACCAAAGATGCCTTACATATATTAACCAAGAACATCTGCAGTGTCTGTGCATCTGAGTCACAGCTGGAGCCTCCTGTAGAATTTTTTGGCTCAGAAACTAATTTCATTGTTTTTTGCTTTTAAAATGGTTTGTACAGAGTAGGGTAACACACCTTAAAATAAACCAAAGAGCAGATAGAAGGATTAAGGTGGTTTTTTTAATTTAAATTTCTTATATTTCCTTTTCTCCTCGTTCTTTATTATTCTGTCAAATACTGTGCTGAAAGGATGTTTTTCATGTTTCCTATTGGAATTGATCAGTTCTATTATCATAACTGAGACTTTTGTAGTGAGAATAGTTTGGGGAGAAGAACACTTATTAGTAAAATGCATTATTCAGATTTGCAGGATTTCAGCCAAGCTAGCATAGAATAATCACTGCCCATTTCTTTGTTTTACTTGAAATGAATCTCAGTAAGTGGTGGTCACTACTTTAAATAATCAGTTCCTATTAGCTGTATGAAATACTTCCTTTTCATGTGTGAAAAGGCCATGGGTCTCCCAGTACAAATAAGATTTGATGGAAATATGGATTGCAAAGCAATGTAAACATTCTGGGTCTAGCAGGTGAGGAGTTTTCCATAAGTTGCCCACAGTGGGGAAAATACAACATTATGCTTGTTGATTCAAGGCCAGAAGTGTTTATGTAACAGAGAAGATGCTCTCATTGTGTTTTGCTTAGCAAATTCTACTTTAAATTAATGGCTTAAATCAGGTGAATATTTTCTTTCATCCTTTCTTGAAAATGTTCTTGTCTCCAGACAGTATCTGTGGTTTTGCTTATTATGTTTTTCCCTCTCACAGCTGCCCTTTCTAGCAGCAATCTAGCTGTTATACATTGAAACATGTCTTATTAAAAAAAAAAATTAATCTTTCACAGATGTGGGACCTTTCAGTCATTTAGTGTACTGAACCTCCTGTGTGGGCATGAAACTAAATCGTGATCGATTTAGGGTGTTGACATTGCTCACTTTGTCCAGTATAAAGATGACTCTGTTCAGTGTGGTGAAGAAAAATAATTCATAGGCAGGATTTCTCTATTCAGCTTCTGGGGCTAACTGCATTTCCCTTCAGCCTAAATGGGAAATGGCATATATTCCCTACAGAATGTAGTACTTTTTCTTTCTTTCAATAACAAACCAGCCTGGGAAATCTTGACTTTGCATATACACAGTAAAGAACTTGTTTTACTTCTGTAACCTTGAAACTCTTTTTGGATTTAAGCTTGTTAGATCTACAAACACATGGTGATGACATTTATGTAGAGAGCAATGACAGGATTCCTTACACATCATTTACTAGGACCACAGACTTTATGAAACTCAGCCTTGTGCTGTGTGGCAAAACTATATTCTGTTGTCTGGCTTGCTTGACATATAGAATTATACAAAGGGCTTGTAATATGAAAGGTTTCAGATCTCTAAACCCAAACTGAATAGGAGTTTTAAGTATTTGGATTTGAAATTATTATTCCCCCATTCCTGATTACCAGATTCCAAATTCCTGTAGAAACTTCTTCCTCTTTCCCCCCACTTCTGTTTTTCTTTCTTTCCTCAAGTTTAAGCGCAGTTTTGTCTCTTCTGTGGTGGAGTCATTGAGAATGATGATCCAGGCAGTAAAGTTGAGTAAAGTATGTTGAGTAAAGTATTGCCCAGAAAAGCCTTTTTTCAGATGGACTTAATTGTCATCACTTTGCAAAAAGAAGGGAAGGCAAAAAAGTTAGGGTAGATGGGCCAATATGGAGGCAAAGTGTGTTAGTTTTGTATTACTACTACAAAACTTACATAAGTCCAGCTAAAATGTAATTTTTTCTTTTAGTCACTGGAATCAGAAAGTAGGAACTAAGAGGGAGAATAGGTCAAATTAGTGTGAACATCTGCTAACAAGTCAAATAAGCAGTAAAAGAATTTCCCAGACTCTTGTTTACCTATGCTTAATAAAGTGTGAGATAAAGAATTAGGATAGATTGCTTATTAATAGGCAACAGCTTAGTCAAGGGGATATGTTGTCATGAACACCAGAATGAAGTATAGATGTCTATAAAAATGTCAGGTCCAAGCCGAAGCCAAAGCTTAGAGATTAGTTAATAATCACTTTTGTAATACACAAAAGTGAATAGTTTTTACAAGTAAAAGACATGCCATTCAGTCCTGCTGCAATTAAAGAATGCTAATGAGACATGCCAGGCAGTACTCTGCTGGGCAATTATACTAATTTATATAATGGTGTAAGGCAGGCAGCAGAATGAATGCAGGGTAGACCTGCAGACTACCAGGAAAATCTCAGGGGCTGGGAAATGTTGATCTAGTGCAACTACATGAATAAGTAATTGAATTTTGATCTATTAATACGCTGATAGACACAGAAAAATGTCAAGTGACTCAGCAAAGGTTCTGGGCGATATTGTACACAAAAGTATTTCTGGTCTCCTGGCTAGATGACTGATGTGGTTGGAAACTGGTTTGTAGAAAGCAACAGTTTTGGTACTGTACCATTTTACTACTATCAGAGAATCACTTAAAAGCCATTTGGTTAACTTTCAGCTGATGGTTTTCTGCTTTTACATATATAACGTAAAATATACGTTTTTTCTGCCTGTACTCAACATCAGTAGTTGGTAGATCCAGGTTGGCGCTCTCATCTTTCTGTTCCTATGCATTCGACTGCATTCATATACAGTATTGATGCAATACCGTACATGTAAAATTTCATGTTAGCCTTTGCTAGAGTTTCTCTCAGATCCAGTTCTCCATGGAATATAATTAAAACATGCCTTCGTTTTCCTGAAAACATGTTTTCGTTTTCCCAAGGCCATAGTTTTCTGACTTAGTTCTTTGGACAATGCCTATACGGAGAGGCCAAGAAAGTTCTTCTTTAGCCCAGCTGTCATAGCCTTTGACCAGAGCCTTCCTTGCTGAAATCTGCATTAAAAATTGCTGGCAAACCATATTCTGTGTAGGTAGTCAGGAATAGGAGCACAGCAGGGAAGGGAAAAATGAAGTCACCAAAAGTTTAATTAATACTTTCCACTAAATTTTATTCCCAATCCTCCTATAATTTCTTTTGTTTATTCCCAGAGGCCAGAAAGGTAAAGAGGAAATTATCAAAAATTTTCAATGAAATTTGACTGTGAATTATGAATCAATTTAGTTGATGCACATTTTTATTAAATGAAGGACATAAGGTATTATAACTGTTACTCTGGTTGGGAAAAATTAAATCTAGGGAACTTGCCTCAGGGAGCACAAGGTACTCCAGGTACCTCAATCTTATATGCAGATTTCCAACTTGTTGCTGAAAAGTGGAGTAACTACAACAGAGCAGTCTTCGCTGACTGGAGGCTTGCTGATACTCTAGAAGGCAACACCTTATTTAGGCAAGACAACCTCAAATGGCAGAAGTGAAGGCAGCAGGATCATCCTGAAATAAGGGAAGAGGGTGTTTCCCTGACATTTGGTATATGACTATCTCCGTAGTCTCAGATTTGGAGGTAGCATTTCATATGCCAGATAGGGGTGGTCATGAGAGTTGTGTGGAGCAGAAAAAAACATGCACTGTTGTGCTTGGTACTCAACACCATAGAAAAATATAGTCAAGCTACAGTTTTCTTGAGGGAAGGGATGTAAGCCCATAGGTATTTCTGCAGTACATCTATGCCAAAATAGAAGTCCATTTACTTTCAGTTTTAGAAGTATTACAACTGTGAACTTCTTACTTTCGTTAAACTCTGCTAGTCCGTTTATACTTGAGCCTCCTCACAGTTGCTGAAAACCTTTGGCTACCATGGGCTATTGGCATGAAAAGCCACATGAAACTAAGAGCAAGCTTCAGTATGACTTCGACTGTGGTCAGTCGGAGTTTTCCCACAGTCTTCTATAACTTGCCCCTATTTTACTGAGGATGTCCCACAGCTATGCAGGAGAATCTGGATATATTCACATTTGGATGTGTTGTGCCTGAATCCAAACTAGAAACATACTTTGAAAGGTTCATTTTATGCTGTTAGCCATCGTCTCTCAAAAGTCAGTTGCTCCCTTGCCTTGCTGATTTCAGCACTGACTTTCCTTTCAGTTGCTAGAAACCAAATGATGCCTTAACAGTTGGAAACTGTTTCCATGTGGAAACTTTAGGCCCATTCAGAAACAGAATTTGCCAGGAGCTGTAATTCAGAGACAAATCTGTTAGTGACAAACATAAATTGCAGCCTGACAGAGGAGAAGAAGTCAAGCTTAAAATAACTGAGATAGATGTTCCTTAATTGCATCAGAACCTTGTCATAACTGGAAGGATATGGGAACAACATGGTAGCAGATTTTATTAGTAGACAAAATGTTTGGCTGGTGCAGCCTTTAAAGTAACTTCCAATGTATCTCTAAGTTATGCTTTTTGTGTTAACCATCTACATCTGGTGATACGGTTATTTTTGGCTGTCCTCATTACTTGAAAACTTTTAAACATTTTTCAAGTGTAAATTGTCAGCGTAACCCGGGATTCATATAATGTCTGTTCTGGAGGGTATTTCATTCAAAAGGCTGCAGATATTTGCATTTGGAGTCTTCCCTTTCCCTTGCAGAGCAACAACAGCACTGCACATACTGTATATTTAGGCTTGTGTATGTCTACCCTGTTGCATTGTGAGTATGGTAGTTTTTAATGTAATAATGCAAGGACTCTTTAAAGCAAGAATCCTCTATCTTCTTTAACATCTCTTTTAAGCTCCCAAAATAACAGGGCCTGGGAATTTCCTAGGAGGCTACAAGGAGCTGGGATCTGGTTTTGGTTAAAAAAAAATTATATTTTTTTTTGTCCCTAGCCTTTCTAGGCTCCTTTTAAAATTGTAACTTCTGCTGTTTCAGTAAGGGCCAGGGTGAAAAATACTATGAAAAGAGTAAAGTTGTGTCACAGACTTCTGGGAAGCAGGAGTAGATGGCAATTGGGACTCATTTGTATGCTAAGTTTAGAAGTGTCATTGCCCTTTCCAGTTTCTGGTGCTACCAAAGAAATGCATGTGAAATACTGATGCAATCAAGGCATCTTGTGCTGGAGATGGCTTATTTTTGCTACCCTAATTTTGTTTGGCTTGCTAATGGAACCACTATACCTTCTTTCTGGAGGGAGGTTGGCAATCCAAGGAAGTAGTCTGTAGTTGTCATCTTATTTTCATCAGCCTGCACAATTTATTGCTTCAGGCTAGTTCACAGTTCGACTTGTTCCTTGGTGTTGATTTTGCACAGATGGGCTGTAATCAGAATGCAGGCTTATCATATGGTCATATTAATCCTGAGCAGATTAATATTCACATCTGGTTATGCAGAGGTGAATGCTGAACACACTATTTGTCCTTTTTTGACACTTCCCTTTGTCCCTTTGCTGAGTAGTATCACGTGTCCAAAAGACATTTTGTCAGTTTCTTAACAGAGGAAAAAACAGTGCTACTTAACCTGGGAGTGCCATGATGTACTGTGTTCTTTTTTTATTCAGCCCCCTCTTTGTCAGACCAAGACCAAGGCTGGGTTTCTTCATCACAGCTTTGCATTGAAGACTTACGCTGCCTGAGTGGCAGTGGCTGCATTCTCCTAAGGCAGGGTAACTTTTTCTTGTCTCCAGGGTCACTCTGACAGAAAGTGCTGAGGAACCCAGAGCACTGTCAGAGGCATCATACTTTTCCAAGAGTCAAGATAGCTCATTAAGTGAGCGGGAAAAAGTGCTCGCAAACCTATGTATAGCCTTGAAAGGCAGTAATGGCCACCCCAGCAAAAATTAAGCACTCTATTGTCATTCACACAATTTAATGCTTTCTTTGCCTCTTGTTCATACAGGATGTGTTTTCTGAGACTGACTACATATCCACATGCAGAGCTTTAGACATTTATCTGCAGGCCCCCTATTAAACTTGAATTACTGCTGAGGAGTAGCTACAAGAGTATATCAGAAAGAGGAAAGGGTCAGGGTAGTGGAGAAAGGGTACACACACAAAGAGCAACACCTGGCTTGCCTCCCCAGTTTCCCTTTGGGACGATGCCCAGAGTAGAAGCTGAGGCTTTTGTTCTGTGCTGGTACAGAAGATGGTGGTCAAAAGGTAACAGTGGGTTATGAAAACAGTAAATACAGGCAGGAAAAGTGGAAATTGTTTTTCCAGCATATGGTATTTCCTCCAGGCTCATGTATTTTTGCAGAGATAGAGGTAATTTTTGACCTTCCTTGTGTCACAGTGAACACCAGTGCTCTGGCTAAATATACCTGAATAAATGTAGGAAAAGGGACTCCTTTCCTTACTGCCCAGGAAATATCTTCTGCTTCAATTAGTGTGGCGTAATTACATACCAACTGTGGTGATTGTTTTTGTGAAGAAAGTAGTGGCTCTGCAACAGTATCCATATTACTCAGCATAGCCTTATATTTTCTTCTGCTTTACTGCAAATCTCAAACTTCACGCATTTCCCTAACTGCTTCTCATTTTAAAGTACTGCAGTAGAAAGCAGATTAAATTCAGAGTAAACATGACAAGAATCTGCAACTGATTGGCTGTACCAGAACTAGTTGGAATGTATATTCTTCTGAAGTAGTAGTGTCTAAATATTTAGCAGCTGCTTTGGTTTACCCTGCCTGACAGGGGCTGCTTATGCCCAAGTGAATTTTTTGGTGATGTAAGCCACCTCACCCTTTTTGAGTGGCTTCCCTAGGGAGAGCTATTGTAGCTGGTAAGTCACCCTGTAAGTAACCTCAGTCATCACAAATAAAAGACAACACTTTCCTTGGAAGAGAAGGATCAGGAGACAAGACCACTAGTCCAGAAATCTAAGATGGTTTTCTGAGTTGAGAAAGCTTTTTCTGCATCTCACACACTGCAGTAGGGAGCAGAACACATGTGAAAGTTCTCCCTTTTTCATCTCTCTGGCAGGACTTTGCATCATAAACACTGATAAATATTTATTATGGAAAAATTATGTCATTCTGTTCTTCCTAAGAATAGGAAAAGAAAAAGTAAAAGCAGATAGGCATACATTTGTTATGATCAAATGTGGAACAAGGAGACACGTTTGGTGGTTTTGCCACTGGTCTTTTGTCCAGCAACTAATCCCAGTCTAGAAGTGAAGATATTCTGTAGATCTGGGCATTATAGCACTTTTACTGGTGCAAAAAATACCATCTTTAAAGCTTTATATGCTGGCAGAAACTATAAAGATTATATTATTGCAGTGTACACTTAGCTTTGAATCGAACATTTTGTGTAGTTGCTGAGTTGGACTTAGCATAGGATTGCTACTGAAGGAACAATGAATGACTGAGATGATTGGCTTCTGCAGCAATTTGGTCCATTAAAGCCTCTCTACTACTCATTACTGTCCAGGAAATATCTTCTGCTTCAATTAGTATGGCATAATTATATACTAGCTGTGGTGATTGTTTTTCTGCAAAAAGCAGTGGCCCTGCAACATATATTGCAGCCCTTGGAACCCTGTCAGATATAATTAGAACAAAGAAACAATACTACCTGCACAATGTGAAGGCAAATTGCTCTTATTCTCTTGCTGAATAAAGGCAAAAAGTAGCCCATAATTACACACAAATTTTACAATTTTTATCACAACAGGTGAGCGTGTAGGCTTTTACATTAATGAGAGTATGCATATGAAGTAAGAGGTGCTATTCAGTGTGCCTGAAGATTTGACTACAGACAGACTAAAACTGTTAGGTGAAGGTATAGTACTAAGGTTACTCATTGCTTTGAGTGCTTTCCTTATAAGAAGTCCTCATACACCTCACAGACACTGGAAAGATTTACCAGAAAATACAACTGGAGGGTAGTGGGTGGCATCTAGCTGTACAAGAATGTGAAGAGGTGAAATGTAAAGACCTATGAAAATTGTACAGAGTATACTGTTGTCCCTCCACTTTGAGAGAAGAATCATGGAGAGTGCAGAGGAATTGTGATTTTTTGTGTGTGTTCGTTACTTCCATGCTAAGACTGCTTTATTCACATGTGATAAGTTGGATACCTCAGCTGCCAGCCTTACAATGCCAGTAATGGAAGCCATATTGTCTTATAGACTGTTGACATCTCTCAAGCAGTAGTAAAAATTACTTAAGACAAGCTGACCTGTGGTTTTACCTCATCTTCAGAGTACGTCCTCAATTATACCATACAGAGGTAAAAATTGCATTGGAAAGGTAATGTTGAAGCCATCTTCAAGATCTTAGGTGATCATGTAGGAAACCAATGCTTCAGTGTAAGAAGATTCAATATATTTTCTGGACTTCAGGATGAGTTTCCAGATAAGTAAGCTGACCGTAGAATCAGTAAAGCACAATGCAGGAGAAAGCTGTTCTTCCTATTTGTCCAGTCTTGAGGGAGAAGCTTATAAGACTTGTTCTATGCTGTCAGGATCCTAACACTGAACAAGTCCTTCTTATTCACCAAATAGGCCAAGAATGTCCTATTACCTTGAAAAAGGTTGTAGCAACCAGATAGGGATAGCTTCTTTGTCTTAAATATCTTCCAAATCATCACTTCAATAGAAAGCTCCTTCTTGGCTCCTTTTCAGATATTTTTGCATATCTAATTGTTCCCTCTTTATGTTGTCTGTGTGTGCGTCTCTGCCCCAGAGCAGACATGCAGCAGCAATCCAGATCTGTCTGCATATCATCACAAGCAACCAGTCTTGGAATAGAAGCTAGATTTAAACACAGCCCATTTACTCAGTTCTACGTTTAACCTAAACAAAGAGTTCTTCTTTTGAGATGCGGCCCATCCATCAAGAAATTTCTTTCAAACACTGCAAAAGAGTTCTGTAAGTCTATGACTACTTGCTCAACTCTAGGAATGTTATTTAAAGAAGACCTTCACAGAGAAGGTAAAGTTTGCTGTCTTTGCTTTTTCACATAATACATTGTAATCTCCGAATTAAAATTTAATAAAGCCCAATAATTTTGGTTTTTCTTAAAGGTAAAAATACAGTGTCTGAATGCACAATTGGGTTGCAGTATTAAAGCATTACAATACATATTCTAGACTTGTATTAAGGTATTTTCCAAGTACAATGCTGTAATGCTTTAAGTATTCTGAACTATTTTACGTTATTCCCTCTTCTACGTAGGCTGAACTCTGAGGGCATTAGCTTACTACTCATTATAAAAGAGTTAGCTTCATTGCCCAGTGGGCTTGCAATCAGCATATATGCCAAATATAATAGATGGAGTAGCACAGATGGACAAACCACTACTGTCAAATTCTACAGAAACCCTGGAGAAATCAAATATGGAAAGTACTTGTATGGAGTCTGGCTGGGATGGAATTCATATCAGTCCATAGGGTGCTGTGCTGCACATTTGTGGCACAAAGTGCTGATAACACCAGTGTTTTGGCTACTGCTGAGCAGTGCTTGAGCATCATCAAGTCTGTCTCTTCGAACCACTCCTCCAAAGGCCAGTAGGCTGGGGGCAGTCCCCTTGAGAGGGGGGGGGGACGTGGCTGGGACAGCTGACCCCCAACAGACCAAATGGATATTCTGTACAATACAACATTGTGCTCAGCACTAAAAGCTGGGGGAAAGGAGGAGGAAGGAAGGACATTTGTGGTTATGATGTTTGTCTTCTCAAGCAATCATTATGCATGCTGGTGCCCTGCTTTCCTGGAAGAGGCTGAACATCTGCCTGTTGATGGGAATCAGCAGATGAATTCTTTTTGCTTTGCCTGTGTGCAATACCTTTACTTTCTTTATTAAACTGTCATTATCTTGATCCATGAGTCTTTTCACCTTCCTTATATTTTCTCCTGATCCCATGGCAGAGGGGAGTGTGAGCAGCAGAGTAGGTGTTTGGTCGCGGGCTGCAGTCACAGAATCACAGAATCACCTAGGTTGGAAGGGACCTTTTAAGATCACCTAGTCCAACCAATAAAAACAAAACAAAACAAAACAAAAC
>JAOQGH010000012.1:98853585-98932383 GCA_025769975.1 Gallinago jamesoni | reverse complement strand
TGGGACACTGTATCAAAGGCCTTGCTAAAGTCCAGGTAAATAACATCCACAGCCTTTCCTTCATCCACCAAGCGAGTGACTTTGTCATAGAAGGAGATCAGGTTTGTCAAGCAGGACCTGCCCCTTATGAACCTGTGCTGGCTGGTTCAGTCAACCCACCACAACAAAGTACAACAAAACTAAATTTTAAAGGATTAGTGATTTTAGAAATTATGTTTTAAGGCACCTTATTGGAAATAATACAAAAAGGTCTGATTTTTTAAGGATGACCAGTGCTTGAAAATCAGGCCCCTTGCAGCTGGGCGTGCAAAGTCTTTCTTATAATATCCTGCATGTAATAATGAGTACATAAAGCCACTCTCATTACCTGCTAAAATGATTTCTGTGCACTGATATTTAACCACCAGTGTGTACCATACAACAAAAGTAACATGGCAGTAAGACAAGCAAGTTTAGAGGTCTATGATCCTCTTCCTCCTGATTGCAAAACAATGTTACAGGGCTATATCTAAGATTACTACTGGTGGCAATATTTTTGTTATGTATTTGTGTTCCATCTACTAAATAGCAATATAATGTGATCTTTCAAAATTTCTGCAATCTTGTTTTCTCTCAAGTACATGTAATCATTACAGTGGTATACTTCATCACAAATGCACAGCATAATTTTTTCACCTCCTCAAGACTCATTTGACACTTGAGTTGAATAGTAAAGATCCTGTTTATCACTGCATTGTTTTAAGTTTCAAAATTCAGTGGCTGCACAATTTGTGTAACCAAGTGACAGAGCTTGAGCGCAGCACAATTATGACTCCTGGTTTTGTGCAGACAATTAACAGTAGATGGAGAAGGTGCTAATTACTGTAGCTGGTTGCAATGCACTACCTAGTTGCTTCCTTTTGCTAAGCTGGAGCAATGTAGGGGGTTTTTAGAGAAGAACCTAGATGTTTTTTGGCAATTTAACAATGTGAGTTCAGTGCCAGCTTCAGTGGAGTAGGCAGCTTTGTAGCAAACTTGTCCTTGATACCACTTTACTCACTGCTCTTCCAACTTCAGCAATAGACGTGCAATATTTAGTATTCTGCTAACTTTGTAAGAAGCAGTTTTTTGGCCAGGCAGGGATCACTTTCTGTTTAATTTTGCATTTATTACTTGTCCAGAAAGAAAAAAAAAAACAACTAAGAGGAAAAAGGAACAGCTATTATTTTTTCTTTCACATTCATATATTCATTAGAAAATATTGTGCAGAAAATAATTGAATTCTATAATCTATGAAGGACATGAGGAAGAAAATAGATTACCTCTGGAAAATCAGTAAAAAAACCTACCATTGAAGGAATATGTGATTTTACACTTCCACACTGCAATAATGGCAGCCAATCAAGGATATCAAACCCTTACTTTCCACAACTGACTGCTAAGAAGACATCTGGTAACTTCTGTGGGTGGAATGCTGTGGTGGTAACCTCTAATAATACTAACAAGGTGACGCAAAGGGGTGAACTTCTGGACAAGGCTTCATTCACACCTGAAAGTCACACCGGCCTGTTCAGTGCAACGTTCAGCTCTCATCTGTTTTAATCTGTTCCTTGAAACTTTCACAATTTCCTAATCTGTGGTCAAAATGCCCTCAAAGACAAAAAATTGTATTAGAAAACAAATTGTTTTGAACTACTTATGGCCAAATTTATCTTTATGTGCTTTAAGGATTAGGTAGAGTGCTCTTGTGAAAAGCTGGAGGCTGAAATTCTCATTAAAGCTGTGCCCTGTTGATATTCTGAAAGCTCCCAATGCTTTCTCTGAAATCAGTCAGTGTTTCTGTGTGTGAGGATAGGTCACTGTGCCTTCTCTGTCAGTAACAGTTGAACTAGACATGCTATTAAGCCATAATTTAAGGTAAATGTATTCAGAAGGTTGTCTATTTTACATTGCTCCTCAAAGTTTCCCTGAAACCTGAGGTTGTGTGCAGTGCAAATCATAAATTTGTGGGTATATATGGGAGGAAGCTGGGGAGGACAGCAGTTTTCTTATCAGAAGGGCTCAGTAAACACACAATTTGAAAACCCGAACACCATATCTTTAAAGGTTTGTCTACATTTAAAGATTACTCTGAAAAGAGTTAAGGGGCTAATTTATACTACAGTTATGCTAGTAGAGCTTATTCTACACAGCTTTCATTCTGCAGTCAGATTCATCAGTCAAAGATTTATAACATAATAGCTAAGTTATGAAGAAGAGCAGAAGTTAATATATTCTGTGGCAGAAAAAGTCTAATATAACAATAATCAGAGACTAGTGAAAAACCGTTGTCATTAACTCTAGTAGTCTATGTTGTTGATGGTGATATTGGGGGCTTTTGCAAACAGCAAATCAAGTGCTGTTACTACTAAAAGAGAAAGCTCATGTAAAAAAGTATTTGGATACAGCATATGATTTCAGAGGAAGATGCTAGAGCACAACTTCTCAAAAAAAGCACAAGAATGGTGTGTTTAAATCAAGATTTCAGCATCAGACCTAAAAGAAGGTTTCCGTGCCCTTTAACAAGGGAATAGAGTACCTTGCTGACATAGTTGCTTTGGCTTTTTGCAGGCAGCAAGTAGAAATAGGCTGGACAAATTGTCATTTTTCCTCTAAGTGGTTGTGTGTGAGAATCCAAATGCTCAGTTTCAGCCAGGGTTCCCCACAGACAGCAGCTGTTTTGCAGTAGTGCCACCAGTTACGGGACAGTGGTACAACTTCTTGCTGCAGTGTAGTTGCACTGTTACAGCCCATTTACAGTTGCGAAGAGGCAGATGTTATATGCAGAAACCTCTCTACTCCTTGAAGTACAACCAGGTGTACCAGTTAAAACTATCCTAGTAAAGATATAACACCTCTCTATCTGACACATCTTTTCTGAAGTAGATGAAGAACGTTCAATTGGAATTTGATCTTCCTGTCATGACTGTGTGCATTTCCAGCCTTCAAGGCAGAGCTGTGAAGAGATGACAGTGCGTTGGTATATTTACAGCTTGGCATTCCTGGTTTCTCTCCTGCTCTGCCAGCATCACTCTCTTGGTGAGTGATGTCCTGCGTCCTGTTATGAGAAGAGAAGATAGAGCATGTCTTTTTAACCTTTGCAGCCTGTCTGACATACTCTTTCTCATGGTTACACTGAACTTGGCATTGGTGTAGGTGAAATAAATATTACATTGGGTTGAATTTGACCCCCCATAACTATAGCCTTGAGCAAGGTGTTCGAAGAGATGCCTACCACGTTTTGAACAGTTTTGGGGCCCGAGATCCTTCAGGGCAGTGGTGCTCCATCACAGGCCCCCTTAGAGGCAGGGGCTTCAACCCTAAGCATCTCAGTTCCCAAGGAAAAGGACTTGATTGTCTGACTATGGGACTGCTGTCAGAGGCAATTTTTTGCTGAAGCTAAAACAGAGTGAGCTCTCTGGAGCTAAGAAAGGATCAAACAAGAGGAAGCCATGATCTCTGAATAGTATCTGGTCAATAGGACTCTCACCTCGGAAAGGAGAAGCTGGTATTTTTAAACTTGTTCCCTGGACAAAGTGTTTTATCGTTATTGGATTTTAAAAAACCACAAACCTCAGAGCACTCAACTCTTCTTCCTCTCAAGTGACTGTGTAGTCTTTCAGGCTGTGATTGAGTCTGGGTCAGGAGAGGAGGAATAGACAGGTATCACTACCATTCTTCTGCTGAGGAAGGCTACTTCATGCCCTTCATCTACTAATTGGCTTCCTCAGCTAAGTAAGTTTTTTCTGAGCAAGCTCACCCCCTTGTTAATGGTGTTGTGCTTCAGTAAGTACAAAACTTATTTGCTATTCAACTGTATTCCCATTAACAGATTTAGTTTGTTAGCAGATACACATCACCAAGAAGGTCAGTTGTATCTGTTTCATTTGTATGTGATAAACATTTAAGCTAGCAGAACTGTTTTGATTTCTAAGGTGGTGTTTGGGCCCAGATTCCCTTTGTCAGCTCTGCTGGCTGCATCAGTTTCTGCCTGCAGTTGGCCACTTTTACCTCCCACTTGTATTGTACAGGTCTATATGTGAATATATAGATCATAGCCCAAATTTAGCAGAAAAATAAACACTCTTCTAAGAGAGTGGGTTTTTTCCAACTCAAAACTGTTCCCTGATCCTGTTTGCCATATGACTTCCAAGTGTTCCTGTTGGCGTGGCCGATGTGGAGACCAGGCTGGGAAGTGAGTGTCATAGCTGTGGAAATACACGGATTTCCACTCATGCCATACTGTGTGAATGCTTCTCTCATGGTTTCATTTTCCAGTGTTTATTTGCAAATGATAATTTTCAGATATGTCAGGTAACTTTAGTTATGCCAAAAAAATAGGAAGATGAAAACCCACCCCCCAAACCAAACAAAGAATCAAACCCCCAAAATTCAAAGTCCCCAGTATGTTTTCATAACTCTAGGATAGAAACTATAGGTCAAGGATTTCTAAAACATGTGCCTGGAGTTAGCCTTTAAATCAGTTATTGATGACCCAAACATATGTCCTGAATTTCAAAAGTAATGATCATTCTGCTGGGAATGAAAATCTATTCTGGAATGTATTTTGGAAAAAAACCCAATTCGATGATTCCATAGGACAACCTCAAAAAACACAAATAATGAAAAGCTAAGAATGAAATAAAAATTAAAAATGAGCTGAGAGAATAGGAAGAAAAATTTCTAGACAGGCTAAAGTACTAAGATTCAATGTATTTTGATTGTATTCACTTTGTGTAGTGGATGCATATTCACATAGAAAAACCTTATTATTACAGCTGCAAGTAGGTGGCATGTTAACTGTCAGGAATGTAGAAGGGAATGTGGTTTGACATGGCAATAAAGTTAATGTTCTGATCCTTTGTTAGAAATGTGGCTGTGATGTAAAGCTCTGATACAATACAGACTCATTCAGCTGACTCAAATTTCTTTAAACAATTTTGATGGGTTGACTTGATACTGCTACCCTTTATGGCAGTGCTTGAGCTGTCTGTCCACCCCATTCAAAATCTATGATGTCAGGTCAGGCCTTGATCATCCCATTGCAGGGCATACATTCTACATTGTGTGCTGAATCCAGTACAAACTTTTAGGATAAAAATTTCACTTCCACTGAATCAGGTGTCCTGAACTTTTTCTCACTGCATCCTCTAACTCATTGGAGCATGGCTTTGTCAGAAATTCCTGTGGCCTTCCTGTTCTTCTCTGGCACTTTACAAGCCTGCTGTGTTAATCTCAAAATAGTATAAGAAGATGACAGTAAAAAGAAGCATCTAGTTACTGACAAATTTACCATCTTTTAGGACGACCCTAACGAAGATGAAGGGGTGGAAATTTCATTAGTTGATTAAATTATCTTTCTTATATTATCAATTCTATAATAATATTAAACTTTCATTTGCCTTTTTACTTTAATCAATTGTATTATTTATAACCGAGAACCACTGCAATTTTTTCCTAGTCTTGTTTAGTCTGCTGAGAATAGACTTCTATAAATCTGAAAAAGCAAACTGTATCTTTGAGTTTTGTTTTCTTATTATAGATGTCATCACATTAGCAGTTAATTTTAATTCTCAGTGCCAAAACCAGTACTTGGTTGCAAACTTCAAATTAACTAAACATTCTCAATGAGATAATTGATTTTATTTAGTTTGCGTCTCATTATGTATTAAAACAAAACTCCAACTCTCCCACAGCTCTAGGCTGAAAATAAGCTGTATTGGGAAGTGCACTTTGTGTTTCCTGGTTTTCAGAAGTGTAGGTATTGTTGAACTTGATAATGTTGGTAACCCAGGTCAATATTAATTCTGTTACTAAAATTGAGTTGTATGCTAACCAAATGCATTTATTTCTTGTTACTGGAAATTAGGCTCTTTTTGTTTCATCCTATTCTTTGAACAGATGCCTGTGAACTTTCTCTGCCTGCAAATCTGTTCTCTGGAGAAAAGTCGGGAAACTTGCAATTTCTCTTTGTCCTGATTCTTCTAATTATCTGAAATTTTAAATTAACTTGTTTGTCCCCTTCTATTGTACAAAAATATCTGCATATATAAGCTGGCTACACTACTAAGACTTTCCCTGAAGCCAAAGTTAATTCTTTGCTATTTCTTTGCATGTTAGTAAGTAGGTGTTCAGACCTTAGTTGTTCCCTGCTGGCATTCAGGGAACTTTTCATATAAGCTAGTCATTGACAAACCAGGACTTCTCAACAAGAATATACTTGGTTTTGCCAAACAGAGACATGTTCTGTAGCTGTGTGACATTACTAACATTAATGGAATTATACTAATTAGTGCAATCCTTGCTGTTTAAACTTCTGTGACAATATTGGTGGTGGCTCTATATGTCCATGGGAGACTACAAGGAGTACAAGCATAACCACTGAAACTAGAAGGGCATGGGGATTTTGTGGTATCAAACTGATGCTCCGTCAATCTGTCTTATATGGACATGTGGAATAAGAACTCCTGTGATATTGTTGTTCTGCTGTAAGGTCTACACAACTGCATCTTCCCTCCTGACTCCCCAGTGATTTCCTTGAAGAGCGCTCGAGCTTTCTACCTGTGAGCCCTGGATACAATGAAGGCTGGCAACTCAAATACAAGTTTCATTTTTTCCTCAAAATTTTGAAGTGTCTGTCTTTCATCCCTCAAATGGAAATATTTCAATACCGGGTTTCAACTAGGCATAGAGTCTGAGGTGCATTTTAGGCATTCAGCATCTTTGATAAGCACAAAGGTCACATTTTCAAAGGTACGGCTTTTCACCACTTTGAAGGCTGTGATGTTTAGCCAGCATTGACCTCCATGCTGCAATAATTACAGAGCTCAGCAAGAGGAAGTAAGAAAGATCATAGATACCAAGCAATTTTTTCATTTTATTTATCAGCAATTAGACATGGCATGAAGAAATGTAATTCAATTGAGAAAACATGGCATAGTCCAGCCTAGCTCTTGCAGAAATTGATTTCCCAATCGATCCAATAGCAACTGATTTCTTGGAGACACAAATCTGCCATCCTTTTTAGCCTGAACGATTAACCCGTGCACTGGGCTTTCTGGGTTATTTCCATTAGAAGGAGAACTAGCTCTAGAGGCTGCTCTCTCTCTAAAATCATACTGCATTTGGTTGGTTGTTTTTTTTGGGGGTAAAAGCCAAGAAAGCAAAGTGTTTTTTTTTATTCCAAAAAGTGTGCCAAAAGTGTGCCAAAAAGAAATTATTTTCTGGTCTTCTTTTATAACCAGACATTTTGTAAGCCCAGGAAAGCCAGAAAACTGCAGCTTATGGGCAGCTTCACCAAGCCGGTATGACAAGAATTTTCTCAGATTTTAATACTGGCTTAGACATTAAATACAGCGGGGCACACGGTGCCTACTTTTGTGACAGTTTAATGGTGCATGAAATATTAAATGAGTGGCTCATGAGAGTCACTTGCTTTTTGTATGTCAGCGAACAACTTGCCATCAAGGACAATATTTTGGTGTACACTGGTTTAGATTCTCGCTAGTACAACTGAATGCACTGATTACTTCAGTAAGGAAGAAAATATTCTGGGGCCAGACACAATACCCGACTTCTTTCCTTTTTGCAGATCTGTTTGTTTCTGGCTAACAACATTTACCTTTTCAATTTTTGCACCTTTGGTTTCAGTCATAGCACAACATCATCTTTTCACTCCTTAGCAGATAAATACTAGGAGAAAAATGATTCCTACTCCTGAAATAAGCCTGTTTATGGTTTTTTCTTTCAGGATACAGTGATTAAAAACCATGCTGACATTAAAAATAGATCCTGTATATTGCAAGTCTGTGTTGTAGGAAAACTCAGAAAAAGTAGTGTATTAAGAGATTTACAAAAAAATCAGTTCTGAGCTAAATGTTTATTGTTTAATTCTCATTTCTGGTGCATTTGGACACCTCATTAAATAGGAAGTAACTGCATTTTTTACCAACCTAAACAGAGAGTAATACCAGTACAGAGATCTTAGAAATAACACTGAAAATTATTTCCAAAGAGAGAAATGTTTGTATTGCTGTTATAGTATTCTTGAAAATTGCCTAGGTAGCACATATGTTTATGTTTAGTCATCATATGTATTGAATCAGAGACATATGCACTTGCCTAGATAGGAACTGCACGCACACATTGCTGCATTTGCAGTTTTGTGTGTGTAGCAATGTCTTTTTGTGGGTATAGTGATTTCATTATTATTCTCACTGTACGTCCTTCAATGAAGGTTGATCTTCATCTTGTTTGTCATCCCTGTGTTGGGCTAAAATGCCAACACCTGACTACAGAGACAGCACAGGACAGAGAGACACTGAGTTGTCAGGGCTCTCTGCTCAAACCAAGCAACCAGCCCAGGATGGGGAGCACAGTGCTCCCAAGGGAGGGTTCTCACTGTGTTCCACTGTTCATCTGACAGGAGGCAAGAGGGACACCATCACCTGTTCAGGGGATCTCTTTAGTCCAGAAGTTTATAAAAACCCAGAAATCAGAATTTTTCCACTCTTTCTGAGGAATAGGTGGCTTTTTATACTCAGATGGACATGCAGGAAACTCCCAGGGAAGGATGACTTAAGTGCAGGGGCACTGTATTTAAAAGGTTTGCTGTTTGCCAGTGGTCTACACCCTGCACAGTGCCTGTTTCTACATGAATTTGTTCACATTTGTTTCATGAGGAAGATGCAAGCTCAAAACCAGAAAGCTCACAACTTTGATGAAATTTAGGGAAAAGTGGAGCTAATATAGAAGAGAAGCCGGAGGTGGACGATGGAGGTAGACAGCAGAAAAGTAAAGCCCAAATTTCAGATCTGTATCTTGGGAATGTGTCAAAATTTAGGGCAGAAGAACAGTGCCTGTATTTCTGATCAGGCTGGGGAGGTTTAAGATTCAATGTTTTGGCCATGTGCTAGTTAATAAGAGAGAGAAATAACGGACACGTAGCTGGCCTGTTCAAACCGGTCCATTAAAAGGCCTTTGCCATCAAGGGGTGACCTCTGTTCCTTGAGCCAAGGGCAATAGTTGGTAGGCTGTCATCACAGGGCAGGTCTGTTAATATCAGAGAGCCCCACGTTAGTCCTAACTGAAACAAAATTAATCTTAGACAGGGCTACTTCTTACATCCCCTCAGGAAGAGTGCAAATAAAGCTGGTTCTTGCTGGGAACAGATGTTGGAGCACACCTGTAATCATCCATGCAGTGGAAAGATCTGCTTGTGAATATCTATTGGTAAATGAGTGACTGGCAACTAATGTGTGCCTAGCACTGGTGTTACAAACTGGGCTGGAAAAATGGGAAATTGTGAATGTGAATTGGAAGCTGGACTGGATGATTGTTGTAGGCCCATTTCCAGATGAAATATTCTATAAAATGCTATGTTATACTATGCTATCCAAGTAATATGTAGGGCTTGTCTGCTCAGCATTAGAATATAATTTACTGAAGACTAGGTATTATACATCAGCTTTCACTGAATTGCTTGTGATCACTCTAACAAAGTTAAAATATTCAAACACTGAAGTCTCACTGAGGATTTGAATTACACAACAGATTAGCAGTGTTTTATAAGAAAAAATGATTCTCATGCACAAGCATTTTATGAAACAAATGAACAATAGGCTCAATGATTGTCTTTGCCATGCTGCAAGATAAACTTGCAGAAATGTGATATGAAATGTCTTATTATATGTAATTAAAGTAGCATTATAATAACTTATTTTTAATAATTATTCTAACGGGTAAAGACATATTGAACCTTCTCTGTGGTCTAGCAAAAACCATTTTCCTTTCTCTTGTAGATAGTAGTGTCCAATAAGAACCTGCAAAGTGGTGGGTTTCATACTTCCCTATCTGTTTGTCCATTACTGAATCATCCCTCCTTTCTGTCATAAAGTCTCTACAGTCTCTCACCAGTCATCTGTGCTTTTTAGAGTCTGTAGCTGGCATTTCTTTATGATTCAGCAGGTCTGTATTGCTGACCCATGCTCTAATAAAATGTTAGAGGATGATTCATTACTGGAACTAGCTTGCATTAGAAGGCACATGAAAATGAAGGTTACTAAACCTCTTATTACCCTTTTTCAGTTTAGGGGGATAGTTATGGCATTATCCAGTTTAGGTTATTAGGATATGTCTTTCTAAAATACCTTTTATACTGTATTGCATCTTTCACAGTTTTCTACTCTGATGCAAGAAGCACCACTGACAGGTATTAACTGAGAGTGGCCAGAG
Source organism: Gallinago jamesoni (assembly GCA_025769975.1). Lineage (NCBI taxonomy): Eukaryota > Metazoa > Chordata > Aves > Charadriiformes > Scolopacidae > Gallinago > Gallinago jamesoni. The sequence continues at coordinate 98,922,132 of JAOQGH010000012.1, read as the reverse complement.
ATTATCTCAAACCATTTTTAAGCACTCAAATAAAAGGGGTGATGGTTAGAAATATTAGTGCGGTCGTACTAAGTAGGGCTGATACTTGCCCTAGAGGCATACTAAGGCCTTTGACAGGGCACAGCTTACATGATATTTTGATGTCCTTTTTACAGACCTGCTTTTTCATGATTGTTCCTACAAAAAATATTCAAGTGTTGTTTTGAAGACTGGGGCCACAATGTAAAGGAATGTATTCACCATACCATTGCTTACCTCAAAAGTCTAACCTTTGGGCTTTCAGCTTTCCCCTGGACTGATGAGAGAACCGAACTATGGCCTCTTCATACAGCTTTTTTATCTAAGGACAGGAGGGATAGATGCCTTTTGGTTTTAGCCTGGATTAATTGCTTGTTTTTATTATAGACTAACTGGATGATAATTCTGGGGAGGTGACAGTGGGGACTCTGATGGGGCACAGCCAAAGCCACTCAGTGCAGAGGTCAAGAGAAATAGTTTTCTTAGTCTGAGAAGTCAGAGAACATTTGTTATGTGATTATATATATCCAAATACAGAGAAGGCCACGACCTTCACTTTGGGATCCATGGGTTATATCTTGGAGCAGAACACAGTCTGAGAGGATACCCTGTGGCTCTGAAATACTGTGTTAATGACAGCATAGGCAAGGAGTAGACAGAGGTTTTGTAAATAGGCCAAGAGCGCCAATCCAAAGCTACATTATGAAGGACAAATGTATTTTCATTGAACAGACAAAAATAGCTACAGAAGGACACCGGAATTAAATTGCTCCAAAGTATTAGCACCAGACAAGTTTGGTAGATTTGTATTAGCTTCAGTAAACCTATTCTCTGAACCTGTTAAGCTTAGCACAGATTAATACCAGCATGCATCTGTGTGCAATAAGCTAATTTCTAAAGAAATTTCTTTGAGGGCGCCTTGTACCACTGGCCTCATTTATACATTCATTGATAAAATTAGTACCTTGCTGTCCTGAAGGTGGCATGCAATTCCCTGCCAGTTTTGTCCCGTTGTAACTTGACCTGTGGGACAGGGTAGTCAGGGCCTCTCCCGTCCCAGCGACTGTGCTGGACCCAGGGCAGTGTGGTGCAATGGCTGGTGGTGCTGGCAGCAGGTGGGGGCTCTGTGTTCCTCTCAGGGCTCCTGCCGGCGGCTCCTTCAGCCACTCTGTGACTGGAGTGGCTTTCTGCTCCCTCTTACTGCTTCACGTTGACATCTCTTTCCCTGTTGCCATTGTATTTTACTTCTTTCCTGTGTTCATGGATGTCCTTCTAGGGCGCTTTTGATCTTTTTGCCTGTGGCCCAAAGCAACCTCTTGAGTTCAGTGAAATAGAGACTTTAAGCAGTTAGTGTTTTTCTTGTGCCACATAAGATGTTACATGAACAAAACACCCTTTCCTGAAGATGAATTTTAGCATTGCTTTCAGCTGTACATAGACCATAGACTTCAGGAGCTCTCCCAAGGGCTCCAGACCCAGACTCCTTGTTGTATGACCCAGCTGTGTTTGTTCCTACACTGCAGGGAGGCCTGCGCACCCACAGCCTAATGCCCCAGTCCAACCTCCCCCTTTCCATCTGTGGAAAGAAAATGCCAGTTTGGGGACAGGACAGAGGCTTCAGCGTGTTCCTCAGGGTGCTCGCTCTGTGTGCACTCAAGGGATCGGGTCTTGTGCTGTGTTGACACAGCCCAATGGCTGAATACTTATACAGGCTTCGTGCTGGGCTGGCCACTGAGATGAAAGACACGATCTCTGTGGCCTTGGAGAACACCGTGCACCAACCTGTCTGTAGACACAGAGAATTTATTTAGCTGAATAAACAGGGAGCCAAGCACCAATATCATGAGCATCTGAAAGACCAGCCTATTCGGTCAGGGGTCCTCTGGCTGGGACGTGAAGCTGCTCTTGGAGTTTTCCTGAGAGAATCCAAAGATCTGCTCCCGAGCCCCTTAACTTACAACCCTTATAACTCACCTGTGTGCCTCCACCCACTGCTAATTGGGTGCCCCTTCATCTGCTTGCTTCTCAAGCTGTTATGCTTATAGTTTCTTGCTGCAGCAATATAGTAATAAAACTCTCTTAAAAAAAAAGTATTTTTTAAATTTCATCCTCTAACATAAAAAAGCTACATCTATATCACTACCCCAGTCTCCAGGCAGGTACTTTTTCTGCTTTGTAAATAAGGGATTTTCTTTGTCTAGCACAGACACAGGGTTTACACTTGGCCTGTAAGAAGTAGAATCCAAAGGCTGATTCATAATTTATATGTGAGAAACCTGGCATTGCTCTGAAGAATAACAGCCAAACCATCCAGTCTGATGTGTGATTTATTTCTTGTAATCAGCTGGTCTACTGAGTACTACCAGGTACAGTGAGAACTTTTGTAAAGGTAGTTAAGCCTGGCTAAAAAGAACTTTATTTAACTGAAAATCCAGAGGAATTTGTAAATGAGAACAGAATTTAAAAAGAGACTGTACTAAACAAAAAACCAGTATACTGGAAGAGAAATACTTGGAACAGCGTCTGCACAATTCTTGGTAGATACAGGAACAGTGAAAGAAGTAAAATTTTACTTTTAGCTATATGATTTCCAGGGTCTGCAGGGGAAATGTAAAAAACTATGCAAAAAGTAACCAAAGATAACTAAGATGAATTGGCTAAAGATAACCTAGGAAAACTAAAACATACTGTACATTAAAGAACACAGAGAGAACTGCAGATGGGCATCCAGCATTCTTTCCTTTTGGGTATAGCAAAGGACTCTGAGCTTTGATTTGGCACACAGACATGTTGGATACAGCAGGGAGTGTTACTGTTCACTAGCTGGCACTAACTCCTCAGATCTAACAGCTGCACTTGTGCATAGTTTGCTATCTTTATTTTGTGATAACCTAAATTCTCTTTCCTGTAGTGGGCAGAAGGGGCATGCAAAGTTCAACTCCAGACTATAAATGCGTAATGCTATAGGAGCTATTTTACTCAAGTTAATAAAAATACTTTTCCTGTCTCCTTTGATGTAGGGACTATTTCTACCAGAACATTTCATACAATGACCCAGGCCTTTCAGTGTGCCCAGAGTGAAGCTAATAGTAACAATACAGGAAGCTTCTGTAGAATGAAATAATTAGAAATATGGCTTTAGCCGCATTATAATTATAAACTCTATCTGAACACTGAAAACACAAAAATGACACAGGACACAGCAACAAATTTGTGTTTGTTGTTGGTTATTCTTTAAGAAAAAATGCTGTATATTAAAAACAAACATTTGAAGCTGTTATATACCATGAAAAAACCCTGACCCCCCTAATTTGGAGGGACATTTTAACCTCAAGCTAACTTCAAATCCTGCATGGTATTTGACTGGCTGGTTAACGGATAACATAAAGGGCATTTTGTAGGGTCAGAAAGGTGTGGGCTTTGCATGTCTCAGTCTGCGCACAGAAGCAGAGCTCATTTGCTAAAGAAAAGTCTTGCATGGATTTTGCCACCTTTTGGGTAAGGCCCATAATGAGCATCAGCTGCCTGACCGCTAGATCCACAGAGGGACTTCAGCCATTGCAACACTGAGAACCGAGCTTCCCAGCTCTTAGACCCTGTGATACCTGCGGCAATTCACATCCATTTTGGGGATCCCCTGTTCCTGGCACGATGCACTGTGTACTCCTTCCACATCTGCATTGAAATCTCTATTCTAACAAGGAGGTCGGAACAAACCCATTTTTTTGTTCTATTTTTTTTCAAACAAATTACTTGAATTATATTTTCTATTAGTGGTGTGATGGGCTTGACTGTGTGTTCTCTGAGTTTTCTAACAATGTGGTTCTTATTAATGTAATATTGTAACTGTGAATATAACAAAAATGCTTATAATGGTAATAAGCTTCCTACTTCAATAAGTGTCTTCTGCTCTCTCCTGTTTTTGAGTGCTAGTCCTTTATGAACTTATTGTCAGTGACTACTAGCAACAGTGGGGAAAACAAAAAAGAAATGCTTTTGTAAAGGAGCACGCCTAGTGCATTTTCTCCTTTAATATTATAAAAAGCTCATAATGAATTTTATATCAGAATCACTTTTCAGCTAGAAAGACAAGAGAAGACCACTAGATGGTGGTAAAAACCCAAGCCTTTTCTAACAATATCTGTGAAAAGAGGAGTTCAGAGGGGCAAAGAAGGGGAGGAGCCACAGTTTGTGTACTGAAGTCATTATTGCTTGGAGTCTATAAAAAGGCAGTTGCACAGTAAGTAATTTATACGTGGTCAGCCTTGACTCTATGGATTTACTCATTCCTTTTCCTCTTTTTTTGTCATCCTTTCCCACCAAGGAGTCCCCAGCCCCAGATGTTGGGTGAGGAGGGGGGCTGAAACTTCTGCTCTTGGAGAAAAGGTTGCAGGTGATGAAGAGGAAGAGAAGCTGAAGGAGCAACTCTGGTAAATAGGTACAGTTAATACTTGATTGAAAACAAAAGGTTACTTTTAAAAACTGAAAATCCTTTAACTTGATATGCTTTGAATTTTGTTTGCAATGTCACTGACAATCAGCTTTAAGTGTTTCCCTTATTAAGAATCCAATGGCTTACAACTTGTCCTGAATATTGTCATTACCAAAAAAGCATTGAATAAAATACTCACAATCTGGAATAGAAAATTCATTTTTTATGACAGAATTCCATCCATACTGATTCTGTAACCTTAGTGTATCCTAAAGTGTATGGATTTGTCTTTGTTAGGTGTTTAATACTATGTTCTTAAGTGACATGTTAATATTGCATAGATAAACTGTTTACAATACAGTTCACATGAACTTAAGAAGTACAAAGTCCAGGAAAACATTTAAATCCTTTACTCAAAATGTTCAGTTCTCAATTATGGAAATAATTCAAACTTCTACATATTGTATTCAAGTGATCAGGTTCTGCCGAACCTAATAATGTATTCTCCTGCATTTCTGGGGTCTAAGAATTGAGATTTTGAGAACTGTTTGTTGTTTGGTGTTCAGCAGAATTTCCAGGACATTGTGCTCACTTCTGGGCGACCAAACAGAATAAACAAAACTATGAATGAAGAGTCTATGAACGACTTCATTAATTTATGGTTTTAATTTCCCAGTGAGGATGGAGAGAAAAACTCTGAGCCAATTGGAGATTGATTTAGAATCAGTAGAATATAGTGCAGAAGTACAAGCCAAATTAAATAGAAATGGATGATATTTGTTTTGTCAACTTCTGCCTTTTCTCGTCATGCTATATTTTTTTTGGCAGGGTCTCTTGCCTTTTGGAAAATGCATTTACTGCACGCCTTTGCAAGTCCCTCGGAAAGAACAGAACGTGTTTGCTTCCAGAGATGAACACGTCCTCTCAACTGTATGTTTCTGAACTAAACCTGAGTGCCTTTGGCAGCAACTTTACTGTGCCTACTGTCAAGAGCAAGTCATCACCATGTGAGCAAGTGGTCATTGCAGCTGAGGTGTTTCTAACTCTGGGCATTGTAAGCCTCCTGGAAAACATCTTAGTTATATGTGCAATAGTTAAAAACAAGAACTTGCATTCGCCCATGTATTTTTTTGTTTGCAGTTTAGCAGTGGCTGACATGCTGGTTAGTGTGTCTAATGCTTGGGAGACCATAACAATATACTTAATAAACAATAGACACATAATTATGGAAGATGCCTTTGTCCGTCATATAGACAATGTCTTTGATTCAATGATCTGCATATCTGTGGTGGCTTCCATGTGCAGTTTGCTGGCTATAGCAGTAGACAGATATATCACTATCTTCTATGCTCTTCGTTATCACAACATCATGACAGTGAAAAGATCGGGGCTTATTATTGCATGCATCTGGACCTTTTGCACGGGCTGTGGTATTATCTTCATTCTTTATTATGAATCAACTTACGTGATCATTTGTCTCATCACTATGTTTTCTACCATGTTGTTCCTCATGGTCTCGCTATACATCCATATGTTCCTTCTGGCTCGTACTCATGTGAAGAAAATTGCTGCTTTGCCTGGGTACAACTCTGTCCGTCAAAGAACCAGCATGAAAGGAGCCATCACTCTGACTATGCTTCTTGGCATCTTCATTGTTTGCTGGGCTCCATTCTTCCTTCATCTCATTCTGATGATCTCTTGCCCTCAAAACCTCTACTGTGTTTGCTTCATGTCCCACTTCAACATGTACCTCATTCTCATTATGTGCAACTCAGTGATCGATCCCTTGATCTACGCCTTTCGTAGCCAAGAAATGAGGAAGACCTTCAAAGAGATAATTTGTTGCTATAGCCTGAGAATGGTCTGTGGGTTTTCAAACAAGTATTAAGAAAACAAAGCCAAGCCAGGGAACAAAATTTAAATGCAACATCTTGCCCCATCTTGTAATCCTGCTGAAATGCCTATGGAACAGCTTTTTCCATTCAGTTGTCATGGTCTCTGTGGCAATCAGAAACCATTTTTTAAATGTGATTTTACTGTTCTCTGCCTCCACACACCTCTCTCACACTGGTGGTAGGAGCTACTCAGTGTGTCTTTATTATAGGATGAAAGAATATTTTGAATCTCATTTACTCTACTGAAGACTGGATCTTATAAAAGGATTATACAGGGAAAGTCTTATTTTTCTTTCTACCGAATGAGTGTGACCTGCCATGCAAATGAGCTCGTCAGCCTCTGAGTGTGTGTTTCTCTTGATATTCTTTGTCTCTCTAGATACAGCATGGCTTATTTTAATGCTCAGAATCAACAGGTTTTTTGCTATTTCCTTCTGAAGACATGAAATCAGAGAAGTAGCTCCAATTATCAGGATTCACATACCTCACTCAACAGTTGCGACCAATATATATACACATATCAGCAGTCTTGTATTCCAGTCATGACTGTTACTGTCATAAAATATGTATTATGTAAGAGGACAGTGTTACCAGAAGATTTTCTGGGTTGGATACAGTTCTTTGTCTGACTATACGTGTTCTTATTAGTCTGGGGTAGGTTGTACCATAGCTGGAATTTAAGGCTGGATATGAAGACTGGGATGATTCTAGTTTGTCTGTTTCCTTTATTTGCCAGGTCTAGGGAAATAAAGGATACATGGCCAGAGTCATGTAATGTTTTGTGGAGATGGAAAGACTGGGTGAGTGGATGCCTTTATATAGACATTAGAAAAATGTTTCAGCTAGGAGTAGCTTTTGTTAGTGGAGAAAGATGTACTGTAAATGGCATCTTTCAAGCTGAGAGAAAAAACAAGTTTGATGGCCAGAAGGCGTAGCAGGTGATGGCAAAACAGGGATTTAAAAAACTCAGGCATATATAGCTGTAGTAGAGAGCACTGACTTTTGCTCCCCAAACAAACAGATTTTGTCTTTGTTGAGAGGATTCTAAGGTGAAATCCTCCATACTTTTTGTGCCAATAATTTGCATCTAGTCATGCTCTCATTAACATGCTGTTCTGCAATATCTGTGCAATGTACAAGTTATTGGATTTATCACAGATGAAGGAAGTGCAACTGTGACATTGTTTTTTTGATGCCAATGGATGTCAGTATCTTGCACTGCGGTATAAGCTATGAAAAAATTTCAAGCATGGTACCCTACTGACTAGATATCAGAAAATAGTTTGGAAAAATGAATTATTTCTTCCAAGAAGCTGAAAAAATAACCCTTGTTATACTTGGTTTAGGCATGCTCTAAAACTGTTGCTGTCAATAGAAGAACTACAATTGATTCAATGGGCCTCAGGTTATACCTTTAAGGTGGAAGTCCTGATTAGATGTGAGGAATTTTTTTCTACCATAAGTGTGGTCAAACATAGGAACAGGGGCCCAGTGGTTGTGCAATTTCCATCCTTGGAGATATTCAGAATTTGACTGAACACAACCCTGAACAATCTGCTCTAAATTCAAAGTGGACTCTAACTTTGAAGTTGTCCCTGCTTTGAATGATTAGGAATAGATGGCTTTCACAATTCCCTTCCAATTCAAGTTATTCTGTGATTCTATGAAACAGTTTGCATATTATGAAAAATCATAATTGTTACCCTCCTAATTTAATCTCTTACATAAGAAGAATTGTAAAATATACCCCTCCACACATTTAGAAAGATAACATACTTCATGTCATCATTTGCTTTGGAGGTTTCTGGCAGGATAAGTAAGGTGCATTTTTGGCACACTTACTTTTTGCCTGCCCCACCTTAAAATATATACTGTCTCCAGCTTGCACTTATCTCCCCCTGACGTGAATGGGAATGTTATTCTCAGTGAAGATACTGTTGACTGTAAATATAATGGTTGTATCGGTGCACTATGTGCTGGAATCTTCCTTCAGCTATATTTGAAAATGGGATTTCAGAGCTATGTTTGTGGTCAGTGGTGAGAATCCTGCCTTGTTTCAGTCTGCCTCTAAATCTTATCCATGAAAAGCACCTAAGCGTGGTTCTCACTACTATGAATGAAAATAGCAAAAGGAGACAGTTCAATTGCGTAGAGAAAGGCACCAGCTGATGTAAATAACTCATTAAATCTTCACTGGGTATTGCAAATGAGACAGTTTTGTACATAATTGTAGATCAACAAAGAGGAAGCCAAAACTGTAATAGCTTTGGGTATTTTCTTGAATTGTACATTACTTTTTTGTTGGAAGTTCATTTGATGTATAAACACAGACATATGAAGAAACTATTAAACTGGATTGCTGGAAAACCAACTATTATTGGTTATTCATTGCAATGTAACCACTAACCTTATAGATTATTCACAGAAGGGATATTGCATTACAGGCTTTCACTTCTCAGTTTAAACAGATGCCTTATTAAGAAACACATTCTGAGAGTTATAGATTAATCTAATGTATTTACATTCATACCTATATTCCTCTAGGTGTCAGCATCACATCCTCATTATAATGAGGTGGGGAGCCACCTTGCATAATACAGGTGAGGAGCTAAAGCAACTTAAGGGGGAAATGAAAGTAGTTTCAAGAGCAGAACAGGAGAGTTCCTGCAAAAAAAGGTTGTTTACACTATAGGAATGCATATAAAATACACGTCTCTATGAGGTCATTACATGTTTTAATCTGTTTCTTTCTCTTTCTTAGCTCCAGAATAAAAGCAACATTTAGCATGCTTTCACTTGTACCAGAGTTTGGAAAACGCTTAGTGTTCTGATAGATTGGGACAAGCAAGCATTGTGGAAGTATGAAATTTTCTGTGAAAGGACAGTCATGAAAAAATAAACTGTGAGGCTCTCACTGCACCATGTCCCCACAGCTAATGATGCTACTCTTGTTTATGCTGCTGGTCATCTGTGGCTTGGTATCTCTCATTGGAAAGAAGCTCAAATCACACTATTTTTGTTCCAGAGTTCAAACACAACTTCTATTGCCTGCTGGTGCTTTGATGACTGAACACTTCACTGTTTCTAACTTGTGTGTCACTATTTTAAAGCTTTTAATAAACTCATCTGAATTTTAAGTAGATTAGTAAAACCAGGGAGAATATTAAAGAAAACCAACCAAACGTTTCTAGTTGCAACAGAACTTCATCTAGTGAAACGGAAGCCTGGATTCTTTAGTCTATAATAGTGCAAAGGGTGGCTGATGGTAAGGAAGTTACACTGCCTCCAGATTGCGCTGAAGTACTTTACATGTTACGCTAAATTTTGCTTTCTTTAGTAGATTGAAGCATAAGGTTGGCTTTTGCAAATGATAGCATTGCCTGGATAATCCCATACCCAGCATGCTCCTATACCAGTATTGGGAAAATCTGAATCTTTTCTCAAGGCCAAGTCTACTGGCCTGGCTTTCCAAGTACTTGGAAATACTAGTTTTCCAAGATCCTTAGCATCTTTTATGACACAAAGCAGTCATAACTGAATGGAGTAAAGAAGTTGTTTATGATCCTGGGCTTTATGATGCTGCTTCTTAAATGGGCACAGGTCCATCACAAAGGGCTCTAATTACTGACTACTACTGCCTCTGGGTCTATGCTGGGAGGGATGATTGCTTTCAGCTCTACGACCTATATGCCTGCACCCTCTGTGAAACCACTATCCAACTCCCTTTTGAGGACAGGTTGCACATTGCTACTGCTTAGGCTTTTCCTTTTAGAAAACCTTCTCTGAGTGGGGCTCTGGAGACTTCAGTTGCACTTTTCAGGAATCCTGTGCAAAATAACTGTAGAAACCACAGGAATTTCCTGCACACACAAACTTTAAGAAGGCAGAAAAAGTTATTCATCTGTGGGAAAGCAACCAACTCCCTCGCACAGTGTCAGGGGATGATGGTTTTTGTTTCCAAAGCCTTGTTGGGGATTCTCCTGCCTCTTTTGCAGTAAATCCTTCCTCTGTTGCTGGTTAGCTTCTTGCACCAACTCGTAGCGACCACTGCCATGTTCAGAGCTTCCAATGGATGGTCCCGGTCTTCAGCTCTGTTGATTTGCATGCATAGTGTGCTTCCTGTTAGACAGGGTGGGTGACTAAGAAACTGGAACGTGGATGTGAAAATGGGCATCCCCACATCAGGGATGGAGAGTCATGCAGGCTACAGTGAAACTGTCTGCATAAGTCTCTGTGCTAGGTTATCTCCAGGTGAGATGCTCTCCCTCCTTTTCAAATCTTATTGCATATTACAACCTGATCTGTGTGTATCTTGGATCCGGCTTGCTGTTCATACAGGACTGAAAAGGAGAATTTGAGGTATGTGTGTGAGTGTCTATACTTACATCCATGCCTACATATGTATGCACTCTTGCTCTCAAGTATAAAGTACAATCACAAATGACATCACAAACGAAATGTGAGGATGTATTGTTTCTTTTTCTGCTCTTTGTCATTTAGTCATTTGTTACACTACTATTCAATTTGCAGGTTGTTTCTCACATATTTCCTCCCCCTGTGAACAAGCTAGCAACAGTCTGAAGTAGAAGAAAAAAAACCTCAGGTACTTTTTTGCATCCTGAGCTTTTGCAAATGATAGTGAATTAGTGTGATGGAGCGAAGAATACCCCTAGCACCTGTCACATTAAAGGTCTAGTAAAATTTAAATTCTTATTCTTAAGCACTATCCTTAGAACAGCTTCTTCTTTAACTGCTTGCTTAAAAAACTGAAGAACTCAGTACTGGCTGTACTGAGCATTGAGAGTGAAGGATCTCCATCAAAATAATGAGCATCTGTTTAGGGAATTATACAAAGTCTGGACATGTGCATGCTAATCCTCTGAAATACACACATGGTTTCCAGCAAGCTATGCTTTACAGACTTCTTGGGCAGGAGGTTATATTTACAGCTTTGTGACTGACAGTTCTCAATGAATGTTTCTTACAAGAATTTATGTAATCACTTTTGGATCTCTTCATACTCATCTGCAACATCTTGTGACAGTAAATTTCACAGTTTAGATATGTTGTGAGGAAAATTTATTTTTTTATTCTTATAAAAATTCTGCTTGGAAGTTTTATTCAATGCCTCTGATGCCTAATGTTGTAAAGAAGAGAAATAACTGGCCCCCATTCACTTTTCCTCTGCCATTCATTATCCTACTACCTTGTGTTTCCCTATAAAATTTATCTTTTCTGAACAAGGATCCTAGCCTGTCTAATCTCTGCTTATCTCTACTAATTTTCATACCTTGTTGTCCTCATGTGTCTCCTAGATCTACTATATTCTTTCTGACTCAGGGGGGACCAGACAAGCATATGATAATCCAGAAATGGGTGAAAAATAAATTTCCACAGTGCCAGATGATGCTGCATGTTTTGTTCTCTATTATTTTCTTAGCGGTATGTACTTTCATTTAGTACAGCATGCTCCATAATTTGGAAAATTTCAAGATCTCTAAAAGAGTTCTCTCTCTGCAAATGCTCACAGGAACACATACTCTCTGTTCTCTATATAGGTTTATATTTTCAATGGTGAGGGCTTTGGTGATACATCAGTATGTAAAACATATGCCCAAAATATGGTGCTTAGGAGTGCTTTTGTGTTCCTGGGTCCAAGTACACGCCTTGGCTGTGTACCAGCTTCATAGTAGAACTCATCTGATGGGCACAGCTTCCACCTCCCTACCTCTGTTGGAAATGAAGCCTGACAATAGAGGTTGGAAGGGCCCTGCAGTTTGTCCCAGTGATGCTCTGGGTGGCTGAGGATCAGGGATCTCAAGTTCAGAAATAAACTTCTTCCAGAAGCTCATGATTTCTTTGAAAAGGGTGCTAAGACTGCCATTTGTGTAGATACCTCCAGATGGTGATTCATCACTTGTCTCCTTTCAATTAGGCTGGTTTTACACCTGATTAAAGCAAGATGAGAATTGGAACTATAAGCTTTGTATGCTAGCTCCAGATGATTTTCAAAGGTACCAAATGAACTTTTTTGATGCCCTGTTGCATAAATGCCCGAATTAACAGCAACAAAAAATCCCCCAAACCCACAAAGAAAATAGGATTCTTTTTTCTCTCTAGTTTGCCAGGTTTTAACAGGACACAGTTACTTTTGGCAAGCAGTAAGTGGTGTTGCTGACAAATTAGCTCTTTCATTGGCATTTGTATCTGGCATGGGAACTTCATACTTTTAGATCCTGAAAAAAATTACCCTAGGAATACCTATCATCTTTGTATTATGTATTATTTGTTTGTCATATCTTTGATTTGCTGAACTGCTTTCTGGAAATCATTGCATGTGTTTTGAGTCATGACCAAAATCCTTGCAGCAGTTCATAGTGCTGGGATAGCTTTACATAGACCTTATTATTATTTCTGCTTCACAGGTTTGGTCTGCTTTTTAGTCAGGGGAATCTGTCCAGGATATTCTTCCTTTCAAAAGCTAACGGGAAATACTCCTACACCTTCACTTTGTTTTAAATCTATAACACTTCTATTAGAAGTGCCAACATTGACCTCAGCTCAGAGAAACATCACTGAAACCAAAAGGAGCTCTTTTCCAAAAGTTTTTTCCCAGGGGACTTATAGAGCCCTGACTATAAGAAGGAGAGGAGATTCCTGCTCTCTGCTCATAGACTGGTAGATAAGTGGTGGAGCTTGGGGAAGCAAACATTTTAAATCTGTGTTAAGTTCATACTTCACTCCTACAGAGGATGAATTGGCTTTTCCTGTGACAAGGACTGGGCTGTATTAAAAAATGTCCTGGTAGACAAACTCATGCCAAATTCAGTTTTAGAGAGAGTCGGTGAGTACTGGAAACTTCACCAAAAATCCGTGTGCAAGACCCTCACCTGGTGTGACCAAATCCCATTCCACTGAAGTGTCTTGTGAGACACCTTTTTCCCACAAATACATACAGTAGGAATTCAGGACATGGTAGATGTCTAGCCCCTTCCTCCTTAGAAAAGAAAATAACAATATTTTAAACATTAGTGAAAATTAGTATGTCAACAATTATTTCTCGTGTTCCTCAGACCAAGAACCTGTCAGCTGTGCACAGTGGGCCCCCAGGATCTAGTGCTCTCACTGGGGATCGCTGCAAAGTCAGTTCATAGGGAACCTGCTTAACTCACTTGGAAAAGGTAGGTTAAACCTTCAGCTTCTCCTGGGCTTAAGTGGCCTTCTTGGTAATCACAGTTTGTAAAGCAGGTGCTTAAAAAGCCCTGCTTTCAAATGGCAGAGGAAAGAGATGAATCACTTGAATTTCAAGTGCAGTTCCAATGACAGTTCATGTCCCTGCATAAAGTGCATAAAATATGAAGAGGTAGGAGGTAAGTCCTTGAGTGAAGTTTAGGTCTTTCATCACACGGTGAAGCTGCTAAATATTCAGGTCGTCACTATGAAAAGAGACATTGGTGTGGCCATCTCTGAATCTGGAGGCTGATTTTGGAAGGAAAACTTTGTAAAGAAAAAAAAGGTATTTGGTGTGTAGCCTGCTGTTTTAGTTACACTCTGGGCAAGTCTGACAGTCCCTCTGGTGAAACAAGTGGAGAAACATCTTTTCATTTAATTTTGGCTGGACTTATTTTTAAGAAGTATCTGTGGTCTGTATCTCTTGGTGCCTCTGGTGCCCAAAGCATTGGTGCTCAGCTTCCAGAAAACTAGAAGGTGGAAATACTTTAGGTACAACAGGACAGGACAGGTGGAATTCAGCTCCCAGGTTCTCATTCAGCATCTTGGTTTTGTTGGCCACATGCCTGGCGCTCCAGTCATGTGTGATTAATAACTGAACCTCACTGTGGCATTTTAAGCAATACACTGGGATGGTATTTAGAGTGGGGATATTGAAAACATGTCCAGCTTAATTGGAAGGGAATGGAAAAAAGGAAAGCCACCTAGAGCTACCTCATGGGAGACAGTCCTGGCATACAGACAAGTAGGGGATCAAAGGCCTATTGCACAATGTAATGAGTAAATAGATGACAAGTAGAACATTAGCTCTGGTGGACCTTTAGAGGGGAAGGCAGGCAATACAAGGAACACTGTGTGTATTTCAGATGACCTTTCGTTGAAAATGTCAGTTAGAAGATTGTACAGCATTTATAAATAGGGTAATAAATAACTGTACTGAATAATGAAAGGTTTAATGCTCAGGGAAGAACCAGAATGAAGATCCAGGGAGGCTGACCACCTGGAATTACACATTCTTTAAAACTTTGCTGAATTAATACCGGCTAGTGAAGTGTCATTGTTGCTAGTGCTGTGAAATAAAGCATCTAAAGACAAGAATGCAGATAATAATAATGAAGGAAATCTGTGGTGAACTGACAGAGTTGTCAGAGGAAAGGCCCCATGAAAGCTACTCCCAGACCTTGTCCTAAGTCACCACTGCCTGCAGCAGGTCTCCCCAGTCTGCACTCCAGCCCTGGAAGGGGGATGTCCCTGTGGCCCTGACAGTCATGCACTTTGGAAGAGATGTAATAAGACTTCTCCATAGAGAAAGAAGGAGCTATTTAACCACCTCCAAATTGATTTTTGTTTGGTTTTGTTCTGCAGTTTACCTTTCTATGATGTTTCTGATCTTTCAGCTTGACTGGGTAAAACAACTGCTGAACAGAGATAATTAAACAGATATTTAGAATTCAGTAGCTTCTCCCTTCTGAGAGTCTCAAAGTATTTTGCAAACACTAATGAATGAAATCTCAAAACATTGCTGCAATATTGCTTGCAGAAGCATAGCATCACCCTGGGGTTGAAGATAGAGAGCTAAAGATGAGAGTTATTTTTGAAAGTAGAGCTCTAAAGCATTGATTTTGTCCCTTTGTGGTTAAGTAGCACTTCGCTGAAGTTACCATGCAATCTGAAGAACTGGGCTTCAAAACACCAAAAAGACATCCATGGTGTAACACAGGGTGGTGGGATAGTCCCAAACGTAGTTTCCTCCTGTACCAGATCTGAGAAAAAGGGTTATGCTTTGTGTTGTGGTACTAGCTGTGACTCTGGAGTCCATGCAGAGCTGCAATGGCAGGCATTGCATTTCTGCTCTCAAAAAGCAGATTTCCAGCCCTGACTCTTCCTCCTCTGTCCTAGACCCCAGACACAGAGAAAGAACGGGAGTATTCACATACCAGTGCACTGTTTGCTGATGAGGTTGTTCCCTCAGGGAATAAAGACAACTGGGTGTATTTATTTTATTTTTTTTTCCCTCCTAGTTTCTGGACTATGGCTGGTAGCCTGTGAGTGACAACTTTGTAAAAGATCCAGAATCTCTTTGCAATGTAAAAAAACCAAACAACTCCGAAGCAGCAGTTACGATCAGTGCAATGAATGGAGCTTGAATGAATAAATAATCATATTGCTAAAACATAGGTTAAGGATAGGGAGTGGGATACTATGACTTGCAGGACATGAAAGTGTCTGGAGGCTTTTTCAAACTGTTTGAGAGCACTTTGAATGCTAATAAGCCCTCCTAATGCATCCTTAGGCCTCTGAAACGCTTGTACTGCTTAGGACTGTCCTCTGATAACAAACCAATAACACCCATTTTCTTTATTAATTAATTGAAACAGTCACAGTCAATAGGATTTCAAGGCTTAAGAGTGTCATATTCTTCTTCATTTCATCTCTTTTGGATGTTAACAATAGATGTAGCTTCTAGGTATGGTGAAGTTTTATTAGACTGGCATTGGTTTTCTAATAAGCCAGGTTGCAGGGGAAGCATGCTTTAAAATTTGTGCTTAATGGGTTTCTGCACTTTCCTATAGATGTTTTAATTTAATTTGAATATAATACCTGCTTTCATTTAAAATACTTTTTAGACAGGGAAACTTTGTAAAGCATAGGCAGCATGTTCCTAGTAAAAAGATATAGCAAAGTACCTCTAGATTGAAGTAACTAATGTAATTCAACTTGTCAAATGATTGATTCTCAAACTTAATAATTTTGCCACTGGATTTCCTACCAAGATCTCTGATGTGAGCATTTACATCCACCTTCTTTCAGTTTTGGCCTGTAGTGTGGGCCTCAGTAGTTCCAGAGGGAAGCATGCACAGACATGCTAAAACATAGGTTAAGGATAGGGACCTCAAGGGCTTAGAAAGGATATCCCTGGTGTAAAAGTGTTATTTGTTATGCAAATGCATTGGCGAAACTATAAACAAGGAAAAGGCAGAAGCTTGTGTCAAATTCTCCTTTATTTTCAGAGGGAATTAGAAAATTCTTTGTAAAAAAAGGGAAGTTAGAATACAAACCACCATTTCTTGCTCTTGAAATGTGCAAATACATGGAAATTAGATGGAGATTTGTTAATGACATCCACAGTTTTAAGCTAGTATTTTTCTACAACTTGAGGTATTTTTAAAACCAATGAAAGCAGTTTTTATTCTACAGAAATTATTTTTCTTGCATAGGGTAGGAATCACTTAGAAAACTTTTCTACTTTACTAAGGCACATTTGACTCCTAATTTGTTTGGAGCATTAGGGTTATTGCTGGTTAGCTGTTAGTGACCCTCTACTGCTATTTTGTACTGTTTGTGCTGCAGATGAAGCAGTTTTTTGTTGCATTTATAATGTTTTTTCTTTCCAGTTTTACTCTTCAACCAGTCTTCTGCTCCAGTCTAGAATTATTATGGGTCTACTGAGAACTTCTTCCTTAGGCAACCATGGACTTCAATAACAGCTAGTGGTAAGCACTGCTTGTGCCTCCCACAGCAACACAGCCTCGACACTGCAGAAACAACTAAACTTTAAATGAGTTTGTCCTGTGGGAAAAAGAAAATCAGTGATGGATGAAAACAAGTAAAGCTTTTTAAAAATACCTTAGTTTTACTAAGGCTGCTGTCTTTGATTACTCATCCCATACGTAGCCATCTGGTCTAAAATCCCCTTAGTCTATCTGCAGTCAGATGGTTTGAGGGCATCCTTTTCATTTTGCGGATTTTCCTTTTAAAAGATCTGTAACTGCCTGGCACCTGTTGTTCATTAACTTTATGGCAGCATTCTTGATTTAGTCTCCAATTCAAGCAAATACATAAGAACAGTCTGCTCTTCACACATGCAAACTGTCTTTCTGAAATCTGCAGGACCGCTTGCATACTTGATTACTCTGGAGAAAAGAGGATGGTGCTGGAGATCCCACAATTAAATGCAATATCCTTGTATAAAAAAGGAAAATATGGCATAAGGACTGACTTGAGGCTCCCAGATAATCTAGCCAACTAAATATGGCATTGTATTTGGGCTAAGTGTAATGGCCAGCTGCTGACAGCAGTATCAGTGCCTGTTATGCTTCTCATAGTCCTGGTGCCAGCTGGTTTAGGGCTGCTTCAGACATCTCTATGCTGAGGCCCAGTGCAAGGAGTAGATGTACCCTGAGTAAATTGTTTATCTGGATTGTTTTCTCTATATTCTGTACTTGACAGATTTAAGTGCCTAATGGCATTAGATTAATCTCTGACCCTTCTTCATAAAGTGTGTACATATTTCATTTTGAAGCTAGAATTAAGCAAGAAAGGGTTGTGTAGATATTATCAATGGAGTATATTCTTCATCATACATGTGGAAATACGAATTTTCATGTCTGGTGTCACTATTGTATTAACAGAATAAATTGAGAGACTGGAAACAGTTTTGACAAGAACTTGCTGAAACTGACTTGTTAATAAAGAGGAATTAATATATCAGTGGTTTTGATGCAGAAATTATAGGCTGAGATTTTTATTATGGCCTTTAATAATAAAGTCAGACCTCTTGGTAATATTATTCTGTTCTGGTCTTGAAATTTTTAATTAAGTTTCATGGAAAGTTAGCAAATGTTTAGGTCTCTCTTCCAAGAAAGCTAACGAAGAGTGAGAACTCTGTTCTTCTTAGAGGTAAATTAATATGGTCCAAAAGAAGTTTGTCTCCATTTATAGATGTGGAGACTCATGCTAGAAGCTTTCACGAGATGAGGTTAAGTCTGGAACATCAGAACTATACAAAGGTTAACACAAGAATCGAATCAGAAATCATAGCACAAGAGGACAGCCTGAACTCTGAAGTAGCTGTGTAAAAAAATTTGCTTTAAATGAGAAGTGTTAAGGGTATAATTAATTAAAAAAACCCCAACAAACAGAAAGAAGAATTAAGGTCATGGAATAATTTATGTTAAAATCAATTTATCCAGATCTAGCAGTGACATTTAATTCATCGGCTAATTTCCTGGAATTGTTTAACCTTATTGGAATCAACCATCATTGATCTTATTTAGTTTTGTGTTGATTATGATTACTGCATCTCTAGTCATTCAGAGCTTTGGTTATTTGTGTATTTTTGCTGTCTTCAAAATATCTGGTATAGCTAGTAATGAATTATAAATCTGGAGGAGGTAAATGCAAGGAAATAATAAAAATGAGCTTAAAATCATGCCTGTCAATGTTATTTTTTAAATTCTCACAAGTGAAAGGATGAGTTATCATTTTAGGCATCCATTCAATCATCAGGATGATAAACTGTGTAAATAAAATTGTAAAAGATAAATTTCCCAATCTGTCCCTGATTGGGAAGAGAGAACTTCTTTGGGATAAATTAAGAAATAAGTAAAAGTGTTTAATTATGGGTTCTAGAGCAGTTCTGAAGTTCTCAAGTGTACATTTAATGGTCAAATTGGTTTGAGCATAAATTTCTGTTTAATACTAACACCTATGATATCCAGATATCTAGCTGGTTAAGAATTATTTTCAACTAGGTGTCTACTTGCTAGTGCTTGTATAGTGCAAGTTTCTATTTACTTAGATTTTTTTAGTGGGTCCTCTTAAAACTCATTTGAGTTCCCGTGATGCGGACTGTTTTGCAAACTTCTGTCTGCAGAGCAGGGATTGCAGGGCCATTAGGAGTTACCAACACCTTGACTTTTTGTGGTTTTGGCACAGGGAGGAGCAGTGAGGGATGGTGTGATACAAAGACTCTGGCTAAGGAGCTGAATAGCAAGTATATAAATAAGCATCATGAATCTTCATGCAGCAGGCAGGATGTTTGGAAGGAAGACACATGTTCCAGATGTCCTCTAATGGTATTATTTTTTTTCTTCTAAGCAAGACGAAAGACAGGGAGAACCTTAAAGGGTCTGATTAATTACCATTTATATAAATGATAGTATGCTGATCTTCATTTTATATACACCATTATATAACCTATTAGGCAAGAAAATAAAAGCCAGTCATTACTGAGGACTCTGGAGAAATTCTTCCCCTGTGTGATGGCTTCTTGCAAATTCTTACTATAATGTTAAAATACTCTGATTTAGACTTTTTTCCTCCAATGGTCTTAAAAGAGAATGAACGAAAATAATCATCATGCTTCAGCCTTTTTCCTCAAGCTGAAAGTGAGTGGAAATGAAGTAAATGCAGGGTAGGAATTTCCCAAAGACAGTCTCAGCTGTAGAATGCCATTAGACATGAAATACCTGAAAATACTCATCTTAATCCAACAACAGGTTTCCTGGGAGTGCAATGGGCTTTTAAAATGAATGGAGAGCTGGAGAGGCAGACTGTTTGAATCCTGCTGAGAGATATTTCACATTATGTCTTACTCCTTTCAGCTCAACAACCTGTGGGTCAATTGTGTACGAAGCAGGATTTTTCTTCTCCTTTGTGCCCCAGACTGAAAGTTGCAGCCTGGCCATAATGTCAGCAAAGGCACCAGCACAACTAGAAGAAGACAAAGGAAAAACCTGTGACTGTGTTTTCTCTCTTGTTGCGGTCATCGTATGTTCATGCATTCCTCTCGTGAGGGAGGAGAGAAATGAGAAACACCACCCTCTTTCTTAGTGTGAGAGATCGTGGTAAGCCATTTTGCCCAGTTATGACGAAGCAACTAGCTCAAGAGCACTGAGCCAAACATTTCATTCCATCACTCCCCTTTATACACCTGGTGTGACCAGCCTAATTGGCCTGGCAACTGGGATCAGGATTAGGATTGTAATAAAGCTATTTAATAAATGGTATAATTGTGAACCTCACCCTCCTGCTTTATGCAATATAAACACAGGATAATTCATACATGAACAACCACTATGCAGGGTTAGGAGGGACAGGAGTATCCTGCCAATACAGAGATGGGAATAATTGTGATTTAAGGTTCTAATACATTTTAGTTAGTAATGAGAGAACTTTTATGACTGGAGGAAAAAATACAAACTTTGCTGTTGTGTCTGCCAGCCTCTTGTGCTACATCTTATAGGGCAGGCCCACAATTCAATTAAAACAATGATAATGTTTTACACAGACTTGCTTAACAGCTCTTTTCTCCTCTAAGGTTTGTGGTTTTATCTATGGTGTTGCCTTCTTGCTTTGGAAAATCACTTTTTAGGATTTACCAGGCTCATAATTATTCCCTGAGCACTTAAATAGCAGAGTCAAACACATTGGAATTGTTTCCAAAAAGGTAAAACCAACATTGTACTAGGAAGTAGATGGATTGGTTTGAGGGGAAAGAAGAAAAGAGTTAATTACATAGTCTGTTTGAGAAATAACTGAAGTGTGGGATTAAGGCAACTGGGACATGATAGTTTGTGAATGTAGTCGCAGGGCGCAGAAAGGAATTGCACAGTGTTGCACGCCAGCTGAACAGAGAGGCAAGGCCACCTCAGGCGTGGCTGTCTGACAAAGTGAAGCTTCGCAAAGACTCCCAGGACACAAGACCTGCTAAAAAAGTGTGGCCGCAGGCGCTATAGTGACTAGACTTTTATGATCATAGAGCTGGACCCTGACATGCCTTGCTCCTCTTCACGGTCAGTAAACTAACCTTGCTTTTCTCTCATCCTGATAAAGGAATCAGCACACTCTCCCCACCCACCAGTTTGATGGGTAAGATGCTTATTTTTGTCTCTTGTCTACATCTATGCTCTTTGGAATATCAGTGTCTTCAGGATCTTGACCATGGAGGCTTTCTTGTACATCCCGGTGTTTCTGAGATAAGCCCAGCCATGCCTTATGATACTCACAAGCCATGCTAGAATTTTTTTTTCCACTTCTGAGATTGTACTTAAATTGGTCTTCTTATTCTCCTAATCTAGATTTGCCATGGATGCTCCTGAAATCCTCACAGAGTCAATTGCAGTTTCTTTGAAAGCAGTGTAGGCAGAATAGAGATGATAAAAAAGTAAGATGTTCCCAAGATGTAGCTGCTGCTATTACTTGATGTACTCCGAAGAGTTTCCACCCCAGCTTGCAACATTTGCTTGCAGCCTGAGTCATGGTGTACTTTTCACTGGAATCAAATGAAGTCTTCCATTCAAAGCACAGCTCAATGAATGTCCACAAGGGGACAAAGACACTTTATGACATTTCTGGAATTTGTCATGCTTTTAACCCATTTTTATGAAATGTGACTGTGTCAAGGTTTCAGATTCAGGTCTCAGGCTCTGCCTGTCATTTCCTCTGGGCTTCTGAAGTAGCCAGGGACCCCTTGGCTTCAGAAGCATTCCCATACAAAGGCCATTGAAGCTAACACATTTTTACAGAATGATTTGGCTTTAGCAGTACAGGTCATTTCTGGCACTGCAAAAGCCTTTCTCAAAAAAGGGCAAAAGGTGATAATTTACTATTTTTCCATTATATTTTCAGCTTCAAATATACTTCTGTGAAGCTTCATGATTTTTTTTAAATGGAAGGAGTGATTATTTTCCTATTTCTTCCTGCCAATGCTTGGGTTGTTTTTCTCACCAAATTTTATTGGGAAAGAAAAAAATAAAAAAGAATGTTAGTTTTTTAAAATAGACATTAAAATTTTGAGGGGGCTAAAAGTTGCAGATATTTTCTCTGAATGCACTTCCTGGTTTTTCACCAGCTCTACAAGACTGAGAATTATTTCATGTGTAGCTGGCCAAATTATTGAGTCCCATGTAGCTGCTTGCTCCTTCATGAGTTGAAACTATATTGCTGTAACTCATCCTATGTTGTGATAAGTACTTTCATAACTCGAAAGCTTTATTTACCTCAGAACAGTCACTGAAACATCTGAACAGCAGCTGCCGAAAGGAAAAAACACTTTGAATCTCTTATTCTTACTGACTTGAACTCTGGACTTGAGTGCTAATTTTCCATACCCAATAACCAGTCCAAAATGCCAGTGAGGCTGTGTCCTAGTTTGAGGTATAACAGAACCAATTTTCTGTTCAGTAACTTTATTTTTCACTTAAATCTCTAACTAACTGCACTATCTGAAATTAATGACATATTCTTCAGACAGTGTCAGCTTCCAGAGTCATAAAGTGTGAGGTTTATAGTGAACACCAAAGGAATGGTATGCAGAGAGACGCTTGCTTATCCTTATTTCTATAAAAAACAAGGTCAACTCACTGTGTTGTGTGCCACATTGGAGAGTCAGAAGCAGAAGAGCATAGACGGGTCACACCTGCTGGGGGGAGCGGACAGGAGAGGTGACACAAAATGAACAACAGGGTATTCTGTCCCACCTGCATCATGCTCAGTAAGAAAACTGAGAGATTAAAGGGATCAGCCTCTTTCTTCAGTGGCCAGTGTCTGAGGGGTACTCTGTCTGTTCGTCTCCCTTTGATTTCAATCTGTGCATTCCACAATTCAGATCCAGAATATGGTTCCCATCTGTCACTAAATCAAGTCTGGGTTTTTCACAGTGCCTGCAAGTGATGTGATTGTCATCCTGGGAACTTGGTATGGGTTTGTATATATTGTACACATTTCATTATTTGCTTATTAATATTTTCATATTTTCTTTTTATTATTTTATTAATAGTATTTCATTAAAGCAGTTTTGTTTCCTTTTTCAACCCATGTATTTTCTCTCTCTCTTCTCTCTCATTCTCTCTGTCGTCCCCTGGAGAAATTGGTTGCCCATGGCTTGGAGGAGTGTACACTTTGCTGGGTAAAACCTGGCTGGATGGCCAGACTCAAAGAGTGGAGGTGAATGGAGTTAAATCCAGTTGGCAGCCAGTCACAAGTGGTGTTCCACAGGGCTCAATACTGGGGCTGGTTCTGTTTAGTATCTTTATCAACAATATGGATGAGGGGATCGAGTGCACCCTCAGTTACTTTGCAGATGGGTAGGAGTGTTGATCTGCTTGGAGGGTAGGATGGCTCTACAGAGGCATCTGGACAGCCTGGGTTGATGGGCTGAGGCCAGTGGTATGAAGTTCAACAAGTGCAAGTGCTGGGTCCTACACTTGAGTCACAACAACCCCATGCAGTGCTACAATCTTGGGGAAGCATGGTTGGAAAGCTGCCTGGCAGAAACAGACCTGGGAATATTGGTCAACAGATGGCTGAATATGAGCCAGCAGTGTGCTCAGGTGGCCAAGAAGGCTAGTAGCATTCTGGCTTGTATCAGAAATAGTGTGGCCAGCAGGACTAGGGAAGTGATTATTCCCCTGTAGTCAGGGCTGGTGAGGCCACACCTTGAACACTGAGTTCAATTTTGGGCCTCTCATTACAGGAGGGATATTGAGGTTCTGAAACACGGTCAGAGAAGACCACAAATCTATTGGGGGGTCTAGAGAACAAGTCTTATGAGGAGTAGCTGAGAGAACTGGGGTTGTTTAACCTGAAGAAGAGGAGGCTGAGGGGACACCTTGCTGCTCTCTACAACTACCTGAAAGGAGGTTGTAGAGAGGTCAGGGTTGATCTCTTCTCCCAAGTAATAAGCTATAGGACAAGAGGAAATGGCCTCAAGTTCTGCCAGGGGAGTTTTAGTTTGGATATTAGGAACAATTTTTTCACCAAAAGAGTGAAGTATTGGAACAGGATACCCAGGGAAGTGGTTGAGTAATCATCCCTGGAGGTATTTAAAAGATGGGTAGATGTAGTGCTGAGGGACACAGTTTAGTAGTAACTTGACAGTGCTATGTTGACTGCTGGAGTTGATGATCTTAAAGGTCTCTTTGAATCAAAACGAGTCTATGAATCTATGATTCCATGATTCTATAATTCCCTAAAGGGAGAGAGGTTAAAGAGAGCATCTGTTGCTCATTTATTGGCCAGCCCAGCCCAAGCCATGACAGACTGGCTCATAGCTGCCTTGTTGAGTTACTTTCTTATGTAATTACCAGGAATAAATCATTTCCATCCAGTGTCTGTCTCTTACTCTGAAAATGATATATGTGAAACTTTTGAGGGGTTTCTCTGTGTGTGTCTCAGATATCTCTTCTGTAGGACCACAAATGGGGAAGTGCTGTTTATTTGCAAATGCATTTAGAAG
The DNA here is from genome assembly GCA_025769975.1 of Gallinago jamesoni. NCBI lineage: Eukaryota > Metazoa > Chordata > Aves > Charadriiformes > Scolopacidae > Gallinago > Gallinago jamesoni. Next base: position 98,897,537 of record JAOQGH010000012.1, on the reverse strand, counting down.
GATGTTAACACTGTAGGAGTACAGTCTTGTTTTACTTTTTTCTTAAAAAATCAATAATGGCAAGAGCTATGAAGCCAATTAGGATTTAATTTTTAAATTTCTCCAAAGCTTTTTAGATCTAAAGAAATAGATTTCAAAGAGTTTTATGTATTCAGGCTTATCATTTTTCTATTTCCCTTAAGATTATTTGAGAGGTGGCGTTACTTGATTTTTCATTTCTTTGTTGCTACAAAGTAGGGAGCTATGAGATTTTTCTGGAGAGATGGATTATGCAATAAAGATTAAACTTTCTTTAAAGACTGGAAACAGTGCCAAAACATGAAACGTATTTGTTTCTTTTGAATAATTCTGCTTCTGTGAGTAGCTAATACCTGTTAAATAACCTCCAAGGGGATGCAATATATGTAATTTCCTACAAATGGCAACTTTGAAAGGGAATTCTGCTCCAGTGGAATGTGGTAAGACTGTAGATAGCTGTAAGAATATTTGCTAGGTGAGTTTTCATGCTGTGGACTTCTGCCAGTGTATCTTAACCCAAATTTTCAAAAATACACTTTGTTCCAGTGTTGCTGGATTGCCTCAACTGTATTAACACCAACTCTCTTAGGAGTCATGGGAAAAAGATGAATCCTCTTCTGTGTGAACATTTGAGTGTCTTGCCTCAGAAACTTCAGCTTCTTTCATTTGATAAATGAGGGACAAAAGGCCTGTGACTGTTCCTAATGTGCCAGTTGAAAGTGAGATACTATAGTGGGAGCCAGAACAGGAATATACATCCCGCTTCTCTGCTGTCACTTAGATTTCCTTCAAGTTCACTTCAGCTAAGGGTTGTTTCTGCAGAGAAAAGACAAAAGTTATAACAAAAGAAGTTAATGGCACATTTTCTCACATTTTCTCTTCCTTCAAGGTGGCTTTGGTATTTTATGAGACTAAAGATCATTTTCTCTCATTTCAGTTTTACTGATAGTATTTACTAAGTATTTATCTTTTTCTTTTAAGTTGATAATACTTCCAATAGCTGAAGCAAATATAATTTCTTTACACTGATGTACTGGTTTTGGCTGGGTTGGAGTTAATTTTCTTCTTAGGTGCTATGTTTTGGATTGGTGACAAAAGCAGACAAAAGATATTTTAGTTTTTGTTGAGCTGTGCTTACACAGCATTGAGGCCTTCTGTGTGTTTCATGCTGCCCCGACAGTGAGTAGGCTACGGGTGCACAAGAAGTTGGGAGGGGAGGCAGCCGGGACAGCTGACCCCATACCATATGACATCATGCACAGTGATAAAAAGCTCCAGGAAAGAAGGAGGAAGGGGGACTGTTTGAGGTGACGTCCTCTGTCTCCTCAGGTAACCATTATGCATGATGAAGGTCTGCTTTCCTGGAGTTGGCTGAACACCTGCCTGCCAATGGGAAGGGTGAATGAATTCATTATTTCGCTTTGCTTGTGCATTCAACTTTCGCTTTACCTATTAAACTGTCTTTATCTCAAGCCACAAGGTTTTGCACTTTTACCCTTCCATTCTCTCTCCCATCCCACTGGGGGTGAGTGGCTGCGTGGGGCTGAGCTGCCGGCTGGGGTTAACCCACAACAACTGGCTGCTTAGAACAGAGCAGGACTGACTCATAACTGGCAGAGGGGTAAGAATGTTTCATGGAAGCAACAGCCTTGCTTGGAAACTTGTGGTGCATGAGCTACAGTTGTCACTATGGTCCTCTGAAGACCTTTTTCCAAACAAAACTCTGTGAAAGAATAATTTCTGAAGGCAAATTATGCTGCCGCATAATATTGTGGGGCACTGAGAGCACATCTCTGCAAAACTCTGCCAAAGCCTTTGTTGTGTGTATGGAGGCAGGGGGATTATACAGGCACAGAAATAAGTAGGTCGAAAGCCGAATACAACTTCACTGCAACAAGACTAATATAGTGACAAAGGCACTTCACAGCTCTCAAGTGACCCGTGGTATTTTGAAGGTATGACACTGGAGTTCATTCAGACTTTGCATTCCTGCTTGTTCTGTTGGCAAGGTGAAAGAAAAGGAGGAAACTTCCCTCAAGCAGTTTTGATTTGCTTGAGCAATCCAAGTGAGAGAGAGCTCTGTGATGAAAGGTGAAGTTGTCAAAGATGGTTCAAGAAGTTCAGGGAGAAGCAGAGAAGTTAATTAACTGACTGGGATGACAACTTTTATGGAAGGATAGAGGGGACATCCTAAAAAAACTAGCTCCCTTTTTTGCTTTTCTTCTTTTCATTATGCTGTTATGACAAGGTCAGTGAAGATTATATACGTACAACATCAGTTTCTCCATATTTTAAAAACAAAATTATCTCTTTATTAAGAAAGCTAAGTCAAGCACCAGCTGCTGGTAGCATACGAGCACATGCCGATAGACTGACTTATTTTTTCCACTTCTCTTTTGCAACATGTGCTGTCCTTTGCCAAGTCATCACATTGCTTTACAGTGGCTATTGTTGCTGAGGTGTTTTTGTGAAACCTATTGACAATTCAGGGGAACTGGAGGGATTTAAAGGTTATTATTGTGAATGCCACAGTTTCAGACCTTTATTTGAAAAGAAAGCCAACCTTCCTAAGTTGGTGTTTGTTCTCCCTCCCTCCCTCCCTCCCTCCATTCCTTCCTTCCTTCCTTCCTTCCTTCCTTCCTTCCTTCCTTCCTTCCTTCCTTCCTTCCTTCCTTCCTTTACTTCCAAGCAGGCTTGCTGAATCATCTTGCTTCTTACCTAACAGGCCTATCATCACATTAGACAGGGGAAGAAGCAGGGATTCTAAATCTGGCAGGGAAGTAAAATCACCAAGATGTCAGCTTACGTAGACAGAGACTTCTGTGGCAGAATTCAGCAGCAGGCAGCACTAACATGCATTAACTTGTTTGGGGGAAATGAAATTGAGTGGAGTAGCAACTCTGTGCTTCAGCTGCAGGTGAGACAAGGTCGTTTGTGCTCTACTTTCAATCCGTCTCAGGAAACCCAGTATCAGGATTCTTTTTCTGATTCCCCAGTAAACCTTGACAGACACATCAGCTTTAAAAAATTGCAAAACTGCTTCAAGCAGTTTAAAAGAGAACAGAATTAATGATGAGCTTCTAATAGAAGCTTAAAAGCTCTGAAGGGAATTGTGGTGGATTCCTAAAGCATGTGACACTTGGAATGATATAGTCATGCGCTGGTAGAAGACAAGTTGGGGAAGAAAGTCTGCCTGGGAAGAGTTTTCCTTTCTTAGACAACATAATTCTATACCAGCATGTTCTTTTCTTCCTTACTGTTGTGGATGGGAGTGTGCTATAACCTTTTCCTTGTGTGGACCAGATGTGGTAAGCGAGGAATTCTAGTTTTATATGCTGAGGTGCTACCTAAACCCAGCTATCAATCAGAGCATAGCTAAGCAGAATGACTGGGTGGACATCTATGGCCTATCTCATTCCACCTGTCAGTGCACGTGGGCAACTACTGCACAGACAGCTACTGGTGATATGAGTTCCTTATGATCTAGAGGACACTACAAGATTATCCTGTGTAAGTCAGTTATCTAGAAGACTCAAACCAGCAAGCAGAAAGACTACAAAGAATTAACATACTGTGCATTATTTTTATTCTGGGCTTTACTCTGAGCTTGGCTTTGTGTGTATGAAAGAAAGAGTGGATTTATACAGAAACATTCCTGCTATTATTAGGGAGATCCACTACACTGACAATTCTGTCCACAGGGGAAGGAGCCATCTCTCTCAGCAGGAAACATTTCCCTCTATCCCATTTCACCAGTTTTTGGGAAGGTCAGAAAGCTTGGTTTTACCCTTGTGGCACCAGTTGAGAAAAGATGCCACTGGTAACACATGGGTAAGAGGTGGAGGAATAGAGGGACGTAGTGTCTGTGTGGGTTGGAGTTGCAACATGTATCTTGCCGCGTCTTTAAATGTAATTTCCCAGAGGTTCAAGAATGACTCAAATATCATGTATGGTGTGAGAGCTGAGTGGGAGTGTAGGCCTATACAATGAAATCCCACCTGTGCCAAAAGAATGTGTCCCTTTAAGATGATTAGAAGAGGGAAGAAATGTGAATGTAAACACAGACCTGAAAGCACAATACACTATTTATGCTGTTGTGCCTAAACAAAACAGACCTTCTAAGGAGAAAGCTGGTCATCAGCCAGCAGCAAGGTACCATGCCAAATGCTCTTCCAGTGTGAAATACATGACATTCTCAGCTGCCTGCTTACTATTCCTTTGCTGTCATCTCTCTGGCACTCACTGCATGTATTTATTCTATTTCCTACAAACACACTCTGTCTGTGAATCCTCAATTACACACTGTAATTATAATAATACCAGAAGAAGCTGAAACATGTTTCCCTGAAATACTGATATTTATCTCTGGCTGGGTAAGGGACTAATTAGTAACTATTCATTCTGGCTTTCTGCAATTTTGGGCTTTTTTTTTTTTGGCAGCACTATTAGGTTTGTTTTTTCTACTCTCTTTCAAAATCTTTAGTTATGCAACTACTAGAAAAGGAAACGACTATACCAACCTTTGTCCCCAAGATAGCTGCTTCAGATCACCAAGATGTCCTTTCCCATTACCATTTATTGTCTCAAGTAACATTTAGAGCTTTCTAGTTTGTGAAGAAAGTACAGGTTTTGGACTGGTTCTATTTGAAACATTTGTTTTACCGTGAGCTTTTAAAAATAAAATGAAGAAGTGGTTTTTGTGAGAAAAAGAATTTCCTATTAGAACAGTATTTTAATATCTTTTAAGAAAAAGATAAATTTGTACACAAGACAATTAATCTCTGAAGTGCTTTTTGAGCAAATATGGAGTTACAGTGCCAAAACAGGAGTTACAGCGGCTGGGAAAGTGATGATAAAACAGTATGAATATAGCTGTCATGGTGATAATGATGGTGTAAGTACTTAGATTCAATCTGACATGATTAGGTAAAAAGAATAGTTTTTTACTTTAAGCAACATGGCAAAAAGGAAGTAAAGAACTTACTGTTTTCTGGTAGCCTTTGATTTAAGTAGATTTAATAAAACTTTTGGTAAAAGACAAAGAAAACTAGGTGAGATCTCTTGCCAATGTCACACCTCTGTTAATAAATCAGATTGGGATGTGTCTTTTAGAAGGGAATACATTGCCCCCTTCAATGGAGATTCCATTATTGTTTTTTGGTTAATTACTGTAGTTGCTTAATTTTTCCTCTGTAAGAGATACAAATTTTTGATCAGCGGATTTCAGAGGTCAGGTAAAACAACTACTTGTCTGCAAAATATTCCAGGGATTTCTTTCAGTAAACATTTTATTTGCTTCAAATCAACAAGTGCTGTCATGACTGAATGCATAAAATTATACTGTGCTTACCTTCAACTGCAAAATCATTGCTTCTTCCATCCAGAGAAACTAATGCTTTTTAAACTGCAGTACTTATTGTGAAACTACCCTGTCTGTAACTGAGTTGAATAGAAGTAGCAAGCCACTTACCTTCTGACAAATAAAAAATTATGCCAAAATGAGGTGTAAAATATTAGACATAGCTTTATACTTCCATTTTGAGAAATTTCAGACCTCTCCTTGGACTGCAGTTCTGTCTGTGACACTTACATGAAAGCCCTCTTCAATAGTATAATAATTTATTACATTCGCAGAGTCCTTGTAAACAAAAGCTGTGGCTATAATTACTGCTAACAAGATTTTGACTCTACACTTCCACATTCATTTTCCTGCAGCATTTGAATCAGTAATTCTTTAGATTTTTTAGAGGTTTCTCTTCACTATTAAGATTTTGAACCTCATCGGTGCTGAAGATGGCAACACTAACTCTGTTTTTTGTTTCTGTTCCCTTGTATACTAATGCCAGAGTTGTGGTGCTCTTATCTCCCCTAGAAACCACCATCCCTACATGTCTATTTGTTAGTGGGAAATAGTCATTGTCCTTTGTGCTTTGATCATATTGGTCTCATTGTTTGGGCCGTTTCTGTTTGTGCCTCCCAAAAATGTATTTTTTTCTTACCAGTCAGCTTCTGTCTCTGAGGCTTTTGTACTGCTTTGTTGAGTGGCTAACTTTGCTTCTAAAGGGGCAAACTACCATAATAATGATGTAACATTACTATGTATTTAACTGTATATCCTTGTCTTTATTCATCTGACAAGTGATACATGTTGGTGATCTAAATGCTAACAGCTCATCGAACACATTTGCACCTCCTGATCAAAACTTTTGGGTCGTTATTCTTAATCTTCCGATTTTTCTGCATGTACAAACAGCTCTGAGGAACTTCATCCCATGTCAGAGGTATGCACGGACTGCTGACAGCTAAGAATATGATTTAAAAACTTAGTCAGACTCCTGGAGACAAACCTGTGAGATGACTAGTGAAATGTCAAAGAGTCATCCAATATTTCTTTTCAGTTGTTTTCAGGATAGGTAGAGCTCATTCCCTTTAAATGACAGCAAGAGGGTTGCTCTCTGTAATGGGCTCCATTGAGAGCCTCTGCTTTGACCAGTTTCTGCACAGGAACGTGTCCCTCTGGCTCTTCCAACTCCCCTCCTGCAACAGCACAGCAACTTGTGACCTCTCTAAGGGACCTAAAGCCATACTGGTGTAATAGCTCAATTTTTTTTTATAGGAAACTTGTGTAAGTGGTGGGGAACCATAGTTGGGAAAGAAATTTTTCCTAGAACAAAAAGGGTACTGAACAACAGGCATCTGTATACAGATCCAAAGGTCATGGGCTGCAAAGCTAAGGATAGACTTAACCAAGTTGTGCATCAGCAATGAGGCATGCAGTCCCTGTTGGTTCTTCCTCTTGTCCTGATGGCTTGTGAACTTATAATTTCCTCATGTTTTAAAAAAGGGTCTACTTGCGTTTCTTCTCCCTGCTCTAATGCACATTATGGGTGGATAGGTGAAGCTCCTCTTAGTTTCAGAGTGTTTTCCTCAGCTGTTGCCCTCTCAGCCTTCAGGGTGGGTACAATTTTATTTCAAGTATACAAAATTGTGATTTTGGTAATGTACTACTTGTCAAATGGTCTATAAAACATGCCAACAATAATATATGAACTTACTTTAAGTCAGTTGAGGACAGACATCTGAATCTTTAATGTGTGCAGATGTTTGAAATATAGACAGCAATATGTGGCCAGGGAGCAGGGAGGGACCAGTGCTGGCTGAAGTGTGGGTACAATCCTTCCATATATTATAGCTAATTTGCTCCCATGGAAACATATATTTGAAAGCTTATTTCAAGTATCTGTTCTTTACTCTCACCATTATGTTTTGTTACAGCTGTTCTCCCCTAAAGAGATGATAGTATTCCTTAAGGGAAACTAGCTTACTGCCTCTTAAATTCCATACAGTAAATACACTACTCTTGTTATACCTCTTTGGTAAAAACAAGAGAGTCAAAAACCAAGAGCTAAAATCAGAACAGTCTTATTAGAAACCCCCTCTGATTTAAATCAGGGTCAAAACAGCATAAACAAACACACAGAGGTCAGTCAACGCCGCTCAGTACTAAAACTTGTTAATTCACTGCTCTGTTTCTACCTTTACCTTTTCTTCCTGTAGGGATGAACCATGTTTGGATTTTGACTCACAATTGTTTTCTTCCCTCTCTGGAGTTTCAGCCTGTGGCTTGCCTCCTGTTTTCCTTAACCTCCTCCTCAGAAATTAGAAGCTGGCTGCATTATGGCCTCTATTTACAGTTACAGTCTTCCTTGTCTAGGTAATCATGATTTTGTGTTTTAATTTTATATTCTAATTCAGTTAAAGAACAATTTTTTTTTTGGCTGCAGAGACCTACTGGTGGGCATGTGCATTGATAGGGCGGAGTTCTCAGTTCATGGGGTCTTTCAGCTACAATGGTGAGGGTGGGATGAAATGTTTCGTAGCTGTTCAAAAGGGTTGTCAAGCATTGGAACAGGATGCCCAGGGAAGTGGTTGAATCGCCATCTCTGGAGGTATTTAAAAGATGGGCAGATGTGGTGCTTAGGAACATGGTTTAGTGGTGGTTTTGGCAGTGTTAGGTTAATGGTTGGACTTGATGATCTTAAAGGTCCCTTTCAGCCTAGACAATTCTATGATTCTATTCCCTGTAATGGGGCTCAGATACTACTACTGGTCTGGCTCACCATGGCTATTATGGAGGAAAGCATGAGGGAGCTTCTACTCCTGTTACAAGAATGTTTCCCCTACATGGTCAAAATATGGCCTTCCACCTTCTCAATTTGTTTATTACTTAATCAGAGGACCTTCCCTCTAGCTGATATTATGGTAATAAACTGACATAACTAGTCTAGGAGAGTAATACTAAGGCTTCATTCCGCAAATGGTTGAAAAAAGTGGTGAGTGGGTCACAAGAAAAGGTGTGAGTACTTAGCAGCAAAGAATAGGTCTTAAAAGTGCACTCTTATGAATTTTGAAAAAGTGGTTTTTAAAGGGCAACAAAATGTCTCCAGTGTTGATAGATAAAAGGGATTAGACAAAATGCAGGCTACAATATATACTAGAATATCCTTCAAAAGCCAAGCATCTCAAAAATCAGTGTGCAGTTCAGGTAATTCACAGATTGCTAGGCTTTGAGCAAAAATGTCAGAATTAATTTCCTTTTTTTTTTTTTTTTTTTTACCACTACTGAATTACATAGTGTTTTAAATTTATTTCCAAATATTCTATCTTTAGTCTTTTCTCATTTCTTACTGTTTGAACATTGTGCCGAAGAACACTTTTGCAACCTGCAGCGTCTTGGGCACAGTGGTGCTTGACATTTTTCTCTTGATAATTATGCTGTTATTTCTACTGTTCCTTGATCGCACGACTGAAATGAAACAGGCAGTTTCTTTGCCTTTTCTTTCTCTTAAGATTACATTTGCTGGCAACCCCTTTTATAGGGCTCTGCCACCTACCCTGCCACTCTGGTTGTCTATGAGCCCACAGCTGCCACGCTGTGCTTGCAGAGGTTAGTGCACTTTGGAGAGTGTGGCTTCTCCTACCCATACCCACTTTCTGAACCTGAGGGACTGTCACCCAGTGCACTGCAGCTCCTAGCTAGATTTCTCTTTTGTGGGAAAGGCTTATTCTCCCCGCTGCTGTCCTGCTGTCTTTACTGGGCACCTGAGCTGAAGCAACCTTCTTGCAGTCTCTTGTAGAGAAGTTGGTAACCAGTCAGGTGAACAAACCAGTCCAAGTATGCCTTTCCAGGATTTATTAAGCGGATCTGAGGCAAGATATTTTTTTAAGAGATTCACCAATGGACAAAAAAAAGTGTGCCTCAGCTTGAAATTAGTGTGAGAAGAATTAAACTGATGTAAAACCACTTTCATTTCCATATAGCTTCATCTGTGACCCAAAAATACTGATAGGAAAGTATCATTAACAGAACAGATGCATTTTTGAACTGCCAAATGCTGTTTCTGACTCTTACTCCAAGCATTTGTTTCACAACATTGCCAGCTGGTAAAGCAAATTCCTTGTGGGGGAGGCTTTGTCGTCAGTATAGCCAGAAGGGTTGGTAGAGCAGACTTAATTCAGAAGACCTTTTGTTTCCCTCTCGTTTCCTATCATGTTCTTTCAGCAGAACATTTTCCAAACTCTTAAACTGAAACTCTTAAACAAAGCTAACTGCAGGCAACATGAGATCATTTAGTAAACTTTAGTTTATCTGTTTTCTTTAGGGGAGAAATTCTCCATTACAGGCTTAGTGTAATACAGAAGGTCTCTTAACAAAAATAAGATACTGTCTCACTGTTTCAAGCTCTCTTGTAATCAGGAAGAAGCAGGATTGATCTCACTTTTCTGAGATTTGCTTTGCAGTGAAGCTTGCAGTAGGGAACTAGGGCTATGTAGTACCTTTTTCATACTTTTTTCTGAATGGTTCATGCTCCACAGTCTGCATTGGCCAAATAGCTGCTGCTGAGCTCTGATTTTGCACAGAGCATGTTGGGAATGGAGCTAAATTGTCACAGTCCACTCCTTATGCACATAAAAGAAAAGACAGCCTGGAGAACTGAGTTAAACTGTTTTAGGTCTGATGATTTTGTCAGGTTCTGCAGTGCCTGGAGACGAATCCAGAATCCTGCTCAGGTATAAGTTTCTCAAAACTGGGTGGGGATACAAACAGGTGTCTCAAAACAGGATCAGAAATATTGAGCACAGCGATGAGGGATGTGACTCGAATCATCTTGTGCGATATGGAACCATACACTTACTATCTCTTTTAAGAGCAGGTGATCATGCTCTTCCTTTCTGAGGGAGCTGTGTACCAGTTACCATTCTTGTGAAATGCTGACATTGCCTTTCTTCTGAGACTATAAGCTGCATGCCATAGGCTAATGTTTAAACCAACCCTCCAGAAACACGTGGCTGGATTCTGGTCTGAGGGACTTCTAGTTCAGAATTCCAGGGGAATTACTTTGTTACATATTTGCTGAAGTGGAGTACGTCAGCAGTACAGGTGATGACTTGAGTCACGGAGTCAGTCGTCGTACATCAGCAGAGGACAACTTGAGTTACAGAGCTCCTTGACCCTCAAGGGTTCTTCTGACCCACAAGTCTTTCTTTGCCTGCTCCAGGAAATGTTGGTTTCTTAAATGCACAGTATCAACAGCAGGAACACCTTCAAGGAAGAACAATTAGAAATTTTTCTACCTACAAAAACCCTGTGGCCCCACAGCTTAGAAAGGGTATAGACGACCTTTTAATTCTCTCTGTAAGAAGACTGTGAATCTTGGTCTCCCGTTTCCAGGGGGTTGTTTGTGTCAATGAGATTGTGTGCATTTGCTTGCAGGCGTTCCTGTTTTAGGCACCAAATTCCACCAAAGTCCTTAATTTTATTTAGTCCTAAAATCTTTTTTTCACATGACTGCCTTGTATTAACATCCTCTATTACAAACATTTGAATAGACTACTGAATGTTAGTACAGATATTACGTTAGGTAACTTTAGTCATTTAAAGTACATTTTATGATCATGACTTAGTTACTGGGCAGACAGTCAGCTGAGGAAAGTATACTATAAGGTACCTAGTTATGAAATGGATGTAAAGCATTTTACAGATATAAAGCATGAAATATTTTTTGCAACCTCAACATCTGAATTTCAAATGAATGTGCAGTATGCTTTAAAGTTGAAATTATCAGGTTATTTTTGAAATACCAGAAGCGCCACACTTAATCTGATTCTAATATGATTGACCCTCAGACATGATACGTTAACATGGACCAAAATCACAGCAGATAATTTTATGAAGGTGATTGAAGGAAGAAACTGAGTATTTTTGTAAGGTTTAGGGAAGGAAATAAAAAATGAATTAATAATTAAGCCATAAAGCACAAAGATAACCTCTGTTTGCATTATAGATTCTTCAGGACCTGTTTTGAATTCCTTCCATGATATATGGTATCACTTTATTTACACATATCCAAAGAGATAACAGGAAATGTGCTTTCAGGCTTCTTTGATCACTAAATGAAATGGATGTAGGACTGAGACTGAAAGCCCATGTGACTGAGTTGAAAGAATCTTAATGAGGAAAGCAATATAAATAAAGTATATCTATCTGTATGTCTGTGAAGATACATATGAATATTTCCATTTCTTTGTGGCATGACATTGAGAAGAGCCAAAGCAAGAGATCTGGGTGGATCAGATAGCTACAGCTTCACTATTCCTTGCAGGCACCAGGCACTCCTTCCAGTTGCTGCCAGCACTGATATCCTTCCTCCTTGGCAGCAATAATGGCTGATGGTTCTCAATATAACTTTTCCCTGTTAGCCACCTCTTCACTGAGATTTCTGAGGCAAGGGCTCTTTTTGCCATGTGGTACTGTAGCTCTGGCATTAAAATGTCAAACAGAAATAACTGCTTCACAAGATATGTTAGTTCTGCCTCCTCTCTATATAGGCAAAATGGACTAGGTCTGGGGAAAATTAATTTATTGTCAATTTAAACACTGAGAAAAAAAGACAAAACTAAAAAGACCCTCCCCCCACACTACCCTTCTTCTCAGGCTCAATTTCATTTCGTCATTCCTGACTCCTCTATGTTGTTTCTGTCCTGTAGCTGGATGGGGAATAGGGGCTGTGGTCTGTCCTTAGCAGTTCCTCTCTGCTCCACTCTTGTCTGACAGCTATTCCAGAGCCATTCTACTCTTTCTTAAGGACATTTTCACAGAAGTGCCACCATCTTGGTTGAGGGGCTCAGCTGTACCTTGTGGTGAGTCCGTTGGAACCATCTGGAACCAGCTGTGTCTGGCTCAGGGAGCCCCATCTCAGAGGTGACCCTGCATCCCCCACTGCTGGCACCTGGGCACCAGCACCTCATACATCAATACCAAACAGAAAATGCAGGTGAAAAGAAAAAAACAATTATTGGTTGTTATTGCAAATCAACAACAAAAATCCTGTTCTGGACATGTCTTCTCCTCTCACTCATTTCTCAACATTTCTTCGTCTGACCCTGAATGTTGCCTTCTTCGTTTCTGCAGTCTCAGGACTGCACACTTCTTTCCAGCAGTGCAAGATAAGTACATCCCCTCCACCCATTACTTTCTCTGCTCTGCTTACTTCCATGCTGTTCTATCCAATCCTAGAAATTACTTTTTTCTTTCCTGCCCTCTTTAGACTCAGCCTGACCCTCTCTGGCTTCACTGGCAACACATCCAGCTTGGGAGACCAGGGTCCCCTCTACCCAATGGGCTTTCTCATGCTCCTAATAGTCCTGAGCCACCCAGACAAAGCCTTCAGTAAAGACCCCTACGTGTAGAAACAGGCTGAAAAATTGATTTAGTTCATTTAACACCATTATTTAAAAAAATTATTATTCTTCAGGGAACCTTTACCTTGGGCCTGTTCCCAGACTTCTAACAACCCCTTGTGCCAGCTCCTCTAATGGGAAATGCTGCCAGTCTCAACCCCTTATCAGCCAGCCAGTTCTCGCTTGCAAGCTGCACTTCTTTCATCTGTCTGCTCATGCAGGAGCCAGCAGTTGTCTTTTGTCCAAATTCTCCCCTCTTTCCAAGGCTCTGTTGTGATCTGAGAGGAAGCTAAGTGCAGGTGAGAGACCCAAGGCCTCCATCTGTTCCTCTTGGCTTGCCCTCTGACATGGACCACTCCATGATGGGCTGAAGCCCTTTTTTCCCTCTTCCTTTTTCCCTCGCTGCACACACTGACAGTTAAGACAGATATAGCTGTCCCATGAGATGATGTGATTACCCAAATTGCTTGACTGCGGTTTCATTTCTCAAGTAAATGAAAATGTAGGACTGCAGGACTGAAACAGTACATCAGTGAAGCAGACTCTGTAGATCATTCTTTAAAATTCAGTGAAAGCTCAAATGCATATTTAGCATGGTGCATAATATCAATTAATTTTGAAAGTGAGTAGCTACAGGAGTCCCTGGGACTGGGAAGCTAGTTTTGAATTGGAAGAGACCTACCCTGGACTTTCAATGCCACCAAATACTGAGACCAAATTTAAATTGTCAGGAAGAGACAAATTAGCCAGAATAACTTACGTGATGAGATTTTAAAGGGGCTGGAGATATCTCTTGCTGGCTTTAGACACCGTATTGAACTGCATGGTGTTATGCTGACACCGGGGCTCCCTGCAGAGCTAAATGCTCTCATGATATGCTGCAAAGGCTCCTCTGTGATTTCAGACTCTGTGAAAGTATCTCTTAACTGCCTGTTTGCAACTAGCAGCTTAAAGTCAGGGTGGGGACCAGTGGCCATGGGACTCCGCTGAGGTCTGTCAGGGGAGGGCCTGGCAGCCAGAGCTCATGCCACTACCCTAGAAAAGACCAGGGCAGCCCCAGCCCTGGGCACAGGGCACCTCCCTGGGGTTGGTCTGAGCCTGGGCCAGGATGTGGCTTGAGGGACCCCGTGGTTGGGCAGAGCAGGGTTGTGGGGAGATGGAGACCAGCCCCGCTGTGGCACCACTGAAGCAGGGGCTGGTGGCTCTGGGGGACTGAAATGGTGTCCTGGGCAGTGAGCAGGGCCGGGGGAACTCCAGGGGTGGGCAGGGACAGGCAGATCTGGTGGTGAACATGAACATGACAGTGCAGCCTGCCTTTTTGTTCTGGAAGCCTTTCTACACAGCAATACCTTTAAAGGGGCTGTTTCGGTATCCAAGTAAATCATGCATCGGCTTGCTACAGCTGAATTGTCAATACAAGCATCCACCCAGGCCATGTGCTCTATCTCCTCCATCCTTGGAAAGGTTGTCAGAGGGTGTGAAGAGGGTGCCCGTGGAATAATTCCACTCATTAGCAAATGGTTTTTGACTAGTTCTACCTTTATTCAGGTAGTTCATATGAAGTTTAGGTGTAACTGTTGAAGGACTGCAGTTGTAATAAATGGTAGCATAAAGGTGCTGCTGAAGCAATGAAATGTGGAGTAACAAAGCCATCTCATGGTCTTAATGTAAAAAAACAAATTATGGAAAGCAATAAATAATTTTAAACACTCATTAGGCATTTGTACTCCAACTGGGTTATCAGGAATTACTTGATAGCTAGTGGTCACAGCTCAACAGCTGACAGCTCAACAGTATGATCTTTATGTTATAGCAGTAATTTGAGAGGATTTGCAGACATAAGAAAACTGCCTGTGCCTACTTGGGGAAAAGATTATATTTGAATAAGTGTATCATTTGAGAGTTTAGTTCAAATCTGGCTAAAAAGACTACTATTAAAAATAGTATTGGCTTGAAATGTAGGTATTGTGCACTGAAGCAAAAGTACTGAAAGTTCTGAGCCTCCAAGGCTAGACAAAATCCAAAAAAATCAACCAAATTGATAAGGTTGTGAACATAATTGCAACTCAGTACAAGCAGCATTTTGTCTCATGATGATTAGATACTTTAAGTTCCTTTTATTGTTTTCCTTGCCTGTAATTTTAGCTGACACGATAAGAAATATCTTCCTTGAGATTTTTAAAAAGAGAAGGCTAGAACTTTCCTCAGTTCATATTATAAACAAATATTATAAATGAGTATTGATTGCCTTTGATGGTGCTCAGAGCTTCAAGTCAAATTTCTTTTTCAGTTATTTAAATATTGCTTTAAAAACTGAAATGTTGTTCAGCTAATTGGAGCCCAAGACACCTATTTTTCTGAAAGATTTGCCCAGAACCATAATTCATAGAAACAATATTTTTGTCACATAAATAAGCTCTAAACTGTATTTTCTCACAAATAAACTATGTATGTCTTGCTATTTTGTGAACAAAATCAAGCTGCTCTGCAAGCCTGTCCCTCACTGGCATACTGACTGCTTCAGTGGAATGAATTCCCCTGTGTGCCTTTATCAGATTTGTTCTCTTTGTTCCTGAACACGAAGTTCAGTTCAAAACAACAGAAACAGAGGGGGAGACTTCTTCGGTTTTGCAGTAAGTGACTAGGAAATGTTTTGTTGCCACAAGCATGTGAAGTTCTGTGGACTCTTCCAAATGAAACATCGGTTGTAGCATTGCCTGTGATATTCAAGGGAATGGATTTTCCTTCCAGCCTTATTAGCTTCTGGTAGGATCCAAGATGAATAAATTTAAGGTACAGTTCTGCCTCCCAAGCACTTTCAATTTAAAGCTGGGCAGACAAAGGGAAATCTGAGAAAATGTTCACTGTTACACATTAATATATCAGAGTAGGCTTTCAAGAGTGACTTCTGTACAATACAATGGTTTCACAAATCATGGCTTATTCAAAGAGCAACATTGGGAAATATATGGAGACATTAGTATATGAAACAGAAAAACTTATTTGCTTGGAGACTGCACAACGGCTAAAATGCAAGCCAAATTTACAGCCAATTAGGAGATAACGTATGGAGATTTACCCATATGCTGACATGCAACAAAAGCTGGCAGACTTAAAAATTAAAATCTTCCTAGAAGATTTTTTATTCAAGAATGTTTTATGCTCTTCCTGAATCTACTTTCCCAGAAAGGAAATATTTTGAAAAGAATGCTCCATTTAATCGTAACTTGTCCAAACTGAAAAAAATAGTTTTTGAATGTGTCTCTTGAAGTTTATATTGAGTCTTTTTTATAACCCTTAGGTTCAGCTTGAGATCTAATATTGTGACACATATTTCAGCTATATCGCAAATGCATAGGATCTGCATTTCTTACAAATTTACACTGAGAACATAGCAAGTTCAGTTGTCCTGAACACATTAAAAATGGAGAACAACTGACAGTTCTCATCATTTACAAGCTTGCTATCTCTATATTTTGTCTAAGATCCTCCTATGAAGCAGCTTTTTCTCAATCTTGCTGGCTGTCTGGGTTCTAGACATAGAATCTAACTGTAACAATCATCAAGTTTCTACCACCAATTTAAAGATGTAACCTCAAATCATAAGTTTATGTGTTGTTCCAGCATCATGACATGAACAAATGCTTTGGGAAGTTGTTTGGAGTGCATCCACAGAGGACAACAGGTAGGCTACAAAGAATAGGTAATTAATTCTTGATATCATCAGGTGGGAACCAGTTCTGGACAGTGCTTGGATTTCATGGCAATCTCAGATGCAATGTCCGTAACTGCAGAAATACTTTCAAGTCAAAGTAAAAACAATGTGGGATAAAACTTGTCAGAAATTTACTGCCTAAGTGTTGACTCCTTGTTTTAACAAGCTAGATGGAAAAAATTCTCACCGGGTCATAACCTACTACACTGTGTTTGTTTTGAATGTAAGTGTTGGCTGGAGGCTTTGGGGTGGTGCTGGGACAGACAGAGGGACAGCCTGGGAAGGAGCAGACAGATGGTGGGTTAATGGAGGACAGTTTGCTCTGCCCTTGAAGTAGAGCAAAGAGGAAGGGGATTGAAGGTGTGTGTGTGGTAAATGTTACTTAGCTTTGCAGAGCTAACATAAGGGTTGCCTAAATCATATTTTTCTGTCCAATATTTTTTATCATTTTGAAGCTCATCTACTGTGTGCACAGGGTATTATCATACTGCAGGTCTTTTGTTTTCACTTGTCTTTAATATTGTATACTTTTCTCTTTTTTTCCAGTTCTAACAGTCATTTTTGCTGTGCAACTTTACATTTGTTCTGCTTTCAATGGAAAGGAAAAAATTCTCATTAAAGTAAAATGTGTGATTATATCTGAACTCCCTTCTGACCTTGCATTTTATAGAGAAACTTTTTTTTTTGGTAATAAATATATCAGTTTGAAAAATTTTCTTTTTAGTATCTCTTCTCTCATTGAAGATACTATCTCTGCCTAGTTCTATAGAGGCTTTCAGGTTTATTGTCCCTTTCCTATATCTTTATCTGTAAGCCTAAGTCCACCTGAATATATATATTCCATCTATCTCGAAAGTCCTGTTTTCTTAGTTTTCAATCAGAATAAATTCTTTTGTTTATCTATGAATTCTAATAGATTTTATCTTTTCCTCTCCTTTTTGTTCTAGCCATGCCTTGGTTTTCTCAGTTTCATGCTTTTCTCTTACTAAATATTCTCTCTCTGACACAGCTGAATAACTTCACTGAATTGTTATGAGGTTAATTCCTCACCATATGCTCTGGACTGCTTCAGGATGTTTTGCTGTTGAAAATTATTCTGCCTTAAAGTTTTGTGACTTTTGTATCATTTTGGCAGGGACAATTCAAAATTTTATCACTAGGATTTTGTAAATTACAAATTGCTTTGTAGCATCCTTCCAGACTCCTTAACAAGGAGCTGACTCCTTACCCAGGTGTCTGACTTCTGTGGAGGTCTTTGAATTTTCTCTCTGGTATTTCATTTTTTAATTTTTTGTTGTGATGTGTTTAAAAAGTCATGGCTAAATCAAAGTTCTTTTACTGTCTGTGAAGCTTCTTATTTTATTAAAGTAAACTGGCCCAGGAATTTCCAATGGGGAGTTGGCAAGCTCAGCAATTCCCCTTGCCAATCCAGACCTGGCTTTGGGATTTTAAAATTCAAAAAACCTGTCTTTGCTGTGACAACAACTTTGTGTTGGAAAGAACTCTTTGGTCACTAAAAATAGTTTTCAAATCAAACTACCTTCTCTTGGACTTACACTCCAAAAATTATTTTTGAAACTTAGAGAACAGTAGTTGCAAGATTTTAAGGTGGCTAGATGTTAAAGAACAGGCATGAATTCACTGTTCCAGCAAGACCCAATTACATGCCCATATTTTCTACTTTATCATAGACTTTTACATAAGTGGGCACTTTAGAAATAAATATTCATTTCATTGTGATTTAAGCAACAGAATTTTTAAGTAGTGTACACCTTAAATTGAAATTGCTAGTACAAAACAAGTTGGCATAAACTCATCTTTGGGTAATGCAATACTTGCTGCCGAAGATTTATATTTGAATTTTAATGAAATGCCAAAAGATAGTTAAGATACAAATATATTTACTTGCATGAAAATTGTCAGCAGAATTAACTTAATCAGTAATATTTCTAGAGGTCTGGTTAGCAATGATTTGTGTGCATACTTATTTTTTACGCATTCTTTGGGTAGCCCTCTGAAAATTAGGTAGTATCCTACAAGCATTGTATTACTTTGAGCATAATTCTTAGTATTTTTAACTATGCAAACTGATGTTGCACAGCAACCCATAATTGTGCTTCTATGATCTTCATTTTTCATGAAGTGTTTACCAGTTCCAGTTTGACCTGGCACAGAAGAACATCTTCTTAAATGTACTCCGTAATTCTGGGCTTCGGAATGCAAAAATCATAGGGTCGATGATCGCATTGCACATTATGAGTGTCCCGTTTACATGGAAAATGGACATGTAGCAGGCACAGTAAGGGTTATGTGGGCAAAACCTTGCTAAAAGGATGTGAAGAACAAAGGGGGCCCAACAGCAAAGGAAAACCCCAAGGAAAATTGTCAGTGTAATGGCTCCTTTCATGTTAGTTCTCTGATGAACTGTGCTGGTTGGCAATGAGGCAATCTTTTTAGCATGAGATCGAGCCAAGAGAAACATATGGACATAGAGGCACAGTATAAAAAACATCATTAAAGGGAACAGGATGGTGAAGGGAATGACTGTTGCTGCTTCATAGGAGAAGAGGGCAATGGCAATGCTACTGCCAGCACAGAATGTCCAAATGATTGCCAGGATAACCAAGGCCCTTCTTAGTGTCATAATGTTATGGTATCGTAAAGCATAGAAGATAGTGATGTATCTGTCTGCTGCAATAGCTAACAAGCTGAAAATCGACCCCAGTAAAGACAGAATGAACATGGAATCCATTGCATCATCCAGCTTTTTCTCAAAGTCCCCACGACGTGTCAGGTACCCCATTTTGCATAAGATGATAAAGATGTTCTCCAGAGTTTTGTACAAACTACCTAACATGTCTGAAATGGCTAAACTGCAAATGAAGAAGTACATGGGCAAGTGCAAATTCTTATTTCTAATGACAGCAATAAGGACAAGCAGATTTTCCAGTATCCCAGCAGCAGCAACAGTGAAAAAAACTTCCTCTGGCACCACGACCTGGGTGCAGTCAGTGACATTTAACGAGAAACCACTTATGTTTTCAAGGGAAGGAATGCTTGTCTGCACTGGGTGTTTGATTAGGTTGGAAGGTCTCTCAGTGCTCATTTCTTCTGATTGTGGAAAGATTCTGGATTGCTGTTTCTCAGGCTTGGCTTTATTCTGAAGCTGACCTATCAGTCAGATCATTCTTCTTTTGATGAAGGTTTTCTCTTACATCTGGAGAGATTCTAAGACTTAGCTGAAATATTTTGAATTTCTCCTACAATAAAACATGTAGAAACATAAATATCAAGAAGAAATTTACTACACCGATATGGCAAAAATAGACATTTGAAATAACATCTTTTGCAATGGAATGAATATACATCATTATTAGAGAGATGCAAAGTTTGTTTGGATAAAATAAAAGCTCTTCCAGGCTTCACTGAACATTAGAAAAAAACAAAGTATAATTTTTCTTCTAGCTTCAAAGCAGTTTTAAAAAATATATGTAGTTTTCTTTACCAATGAGCATTACACATATACTGAAACTGATCTGACAGACTTCAAGTGTTTGGCAATCTTTCCTGGTCCAGCTGTTTGCTTTGAGAAAGTCTGGCATTTCTCTCAAGATTTGCAATATTATTAGACACGAATGAGACCAATGCCAAGATAAGCTGTTGCCCAGGACAGTAACATGTTTACCACCACACTCTTGATGGTGAAATAAAGCACCCTCAACTTAGATGTGGACATTTGTAAGTATCGTTATTTTTCTCATGTATATTAGATACTAGTGACAGGCTTCCTTTTCATGAAACTGTCTTTGATTTGATGAACATATTTCTAATGCAGATTAAGATCCAATGTGTAATCTTTTCCTGTCTACATTTTAAAGCTATCTGAAAGATCAAATGTTTATTTCAACATCAAGGTGATGTTATTCTTTCTCCATAATGATCTTGATCTAAACTACATTAAAGCACATAGGAATATTTCCAAAGGATTAGGCTTTTTAGGCTTTTCATTAATGTATAAACGGATGTGATATTAATTAAGCTTCGATATTACCCAAAAGTAACAATACCCACTTTTTCTTGTAGTTTTGATAGCCCCATTTGTGAAACAGATGCAGTTATTATTTGGAATGTCCCCTTTCTTAAAAGAACTGTTAAATTCTCTCTCTGTTTTTAAACTCAAACCAGCTTTTAATTATTTGGTACTTTCATAACAGTAAGCCTTGAAATTCGTTTGGACATTTGTTCTTAGTCAGGGCTGTTGAATGCCATTACTGTTTCAAAGGGAGAAGTAAAATGTTTTAATTAATTTTTATACAAACAATGCCCTCTGCCAGTGTCAGTGGGTATCTATAAGCAGGACAGCTGAACTGCTGCTTGAATATGATTAGCCTTAATACAGTTGGATGTGTTTGGATGCTTTTTGAATGGAAAACAGGTTTCTGACCTGGGTTTTCTAATTTATCTGCTGAGATTGCCAGTAAGGTGCTACTTATGGTGAAGAATGCTGAGACTTGGATCACCAGCCATCATGAATTCAATTGAACTAAATTCTCTTAAGAGAAAACATTTAAGAGGGTATCCATACTTGTCTGAAAACAAAAGCTGTGTAGTGGAATAAATGAACTGTATTACACTGCAGCATGTGTGGACATTCCCAAAGACAATTAGGTCAACTTCTGCTGGTATGTGAAGGAAGGAGTTACTAACAAGACACTCAGCAATATCTTTGTAATGATACGTTTTTCCTATTCTCACTTAGATCTAGTGTTACAGTTAAGTTTTATGTTTTCTAATCTTGTCATCTGTTTAACAACCTAATTTTCACTCTTGATAGAAAGTCAACATAAACACTTCAGACAAAGCCTCATTTTGATGGGATTTGAAAAGGACAATCATTTGCAAAAATGCATTTTCTAAGCCACTATTCTCTCAGGACTGTTTTTCAATAATGTTTCTTTGTTGATATAGTCCTATTGGTGAACTAATCTTTCTGACAAACATGAAGCTTCCTTCACTGAAAACATGTAGATTATGAATAGCGTGATATATTACACCTGCTGCTTATAATTTTACAGTAACTTCATGCTAAGTACAGCATTTGGTTAGAACAGAGAACTCATAAGGGCTTTAGAGCAGTTACAATAAACTGAATGATTACATTGTATACCACTTAATGTTGTCTTCAAACAATTAATAGGAAGCCAGAAAAAGACATTCTTTTTTTCAGAGATTCTTATTTCAGCATGTATACCTGGCTATTGCACACTATTTTATTAGGGTTCCATCAAGGATGTTGCTGCTTATCTCCTTTTCTGATGCTTTAGTGTGGTTAACAGTCATATTTCTCTCTCAGACCTCACAGACAGAAATATCTGTGTATACAGTGTTGTACACAGGTGGTAAATCCAATGCTTGATCTACACAATACACATTATATCTTACTTCTGCAGTAAGTCCCACATTTATAGGATTCTTTCACTGCTACACATCTACCAGGTAGCATGCATGAAGTAGTTTAATGCTTCTAAGCAGTGTACTACAGATAGACTACACATGGGATGTAAAGCTGTTCTGAACATGATGAGTAACTTCAGTGTGTCCTAAAGCTAATGGAAAAAGAAGACACCTTGGAGCTTGGATGTATATTTCTACTGGCTACAGAAATTAGAGCCAAGGTCATTTCACACAAAGCTATAAATAGTCATCAGGTGAAAAAAGAGTTTAACTGCCTGTGTTGTTTGCACTACAAAAGGCAGCTTGGGTGCAACAGATTTCTTCTCTTCTGCCAATACCTTGCCTGCTTGGTCCATCATTTGTATTGTCCAGTTAAAGGGTTCATGCCACTTACCATCACCACCCTCTGAAAGACCTCAGATTTAACTTTTGCAGGTATTTGCAAAGACAGCCTTTCACAGCTAGTTTTTATGTATCAAAATTGTTAAAAGTAGAACACAACAAGTTAAAGATAAAATGTGCCTTATAGTACAATCATTTTTTCCTGGCAATGGGTGAACTATTTGTATTCTACCTTTCTTGAGGTCATTTGGTCTAATAAGTTTGCCTGATGGGAGTGAGAAATGTAAAACAGTCAAAAAGCAATAAATGACAAAAAAGACTCTTTAAGTTTGAAACACATTTGTAAATGTAGCTGTATCACAAAACTGAAAAAACCTCAACCCACACTTTTTCATGTTCAAATTAGGTCCTGGAGGGAGAAATTAACAGCTCAGTAACATTGGATATTCAGAAACATTATTTATCTAGGAAGAGACAGTCTCCTGAGCTGGTATAATGGGCAATGAGCTGATGGCAATAGTGAAGTTATTACAAATGCATACATTTGTAATATCCTCAGCAATTTTTATACAATTTGTATTTATCTAAAGCAAGATGAAGCGGAAACCTGGGACACTGGAATTTAGGTCCAGAAACTATACTGACAATATTGTACAAACTTAGGAGACAAATAGAATTCAGATTACTTGTCAACTGCATTCATGAAGATTGTGGTTTGGCTCCTTACAACACTCTGATGCTTGCAAAGCACGTTCACACTGGTATATGTTACAGAGCTAAAAGCCAGCCCCAGTACTTCAGCTTGTGACAAGGCTGAGAATGCCTCTGTGGATGCTGGGAGCTCCCAGCACCGTGCAGGTCTAGCTTTGGACAAAAAAACCCTGGACTTTCTCTCCTGTGTGCCCAGTGCCTATCCATCACAAAAATACAATTTTCTCTACAGTAGAAGCACCTGAAAGGTCTGGCAGAAAAAAAGTCTGCACTTGATTTTTTTTTAGTGGATTAAAACTTACACAGTCAATAAATGAACTACACACTTGCCTCAGTCCCAAAATGTTAAATAAACTATACTGCTCAGTTTAAATAGCAACAAAGTTAATTTCAGCTTTGAACTATAATGATAAAATACAGTAAAAATCTTCCTTCCTTCCTTCCTTCCTTCCTTCCTGTCTTCCTTCCTGTCTTCCTTCCTGTCTTTCTTTCTGTCTTTCTGTCTTTTTCTTCAGTAGGAGAGCAATGGCTTTCATGGAGTCATAGGGGACTGAACCTCTTATTTCATTTTGTCTACCTTTTTTCCTATGTTTTTCTACTTTTTTTCTACATTTCTTTTTGTCTACCAGCTGGGCTTAGTCCTGAACCAGCAAGTGAGTGAAAAAGACAAATAGAATCTGATTCTGCCTTGCCTTGCACATCATGTAGTTCTTTACAGATGTTAAAAGTAACTGAGTCAGAAGAATTACTGTACAATATTTACACACTCCTAAGGGCTCTGTTACCTTGCAAGTTGCCTGCTCTACCTCCTCTAGCTTTTCTGGCCATAGCTAAAGTGAAGATCACAGACTGTCTCAGAGTATATAAAATATCTCATTGACTTTTAGATTGTCTATGATTAAGGTACCACCACATGGTCTGTATAAAAAAAACCCAACAGAAATCAGCAGTAGCAGATCATACGTGAAACATCCTCAGCTGAAATCATTAAACTCTTGAAGGAAATGAAGGCTTGAAATGAAGGCCCCAGTGGCCTGGATTTTAAATCCCTCACCATTTATTAAACAGACCCAAATATTGCAGGAAGCATCTGAGAAGTTGCTACTTTAGTGGCAGTACAGTTGTTCAATAATGTATAAATATTGCTCCTGTTTGAACCAAGTTGTGAAACTTGGAGCATTCTTTTGTTCTGTGGGGAGGAGAGCTGACTTGTGACTTTGTGAGGGGTTATGGTTTCACAGCAGGCCCTGAGCCAGCTCAGCAGCTCGCCATGTTGGAAGGCAAATTTCTAGCTCACCCTTCCCTTCTGCACTTCTCTCTGCTCCTGCCCTCTCACTCCTATCATCTCCCTTAAGACTAGCCAAACTTTTTCTTCCCTAAATAGCATTTTTCTCCTTAAACCATTGTGTACACTGAAAATGGGGTATGCTGGCGGTGCCGGATGGTGCAGAGGCTGCAGCACACTGTACTGTTGTGTGAGGCAGCTGCAAGCTACCATGCCTAGCAGCTTACTTATGGTAGATTAACCCTAACTTTGTGAGCTCTTTGTCAATAACTACATTTCTACCAGTGTAAACATCATGCTGTTTCCATCCAGCTCAGACATCCCTACCAGTATAACAATCTCTGTACAAACTGCAGCATGAGTATTTCCTTGGTTGTGAAAGGTGGATGCCAGGGCTCCTTCTCCACTCCAGCTGATTAACCAGGTACTCTAAGGAAACTATTCAAGGCCCTAAGGGCCCTTCCTTTGGGAATCCTCCTGAAAGTATTGGTATTTTCCAGCAGTAACTGAGAGGGCAATAAAAAGTGCATTTTATTACTTTCACACAAAGCTAAAAAATGTCTATATTTATGTTTCAAAATTTGTTCACCAAACACTGAACAGAACAGCAGTTGTGATGGTAAAAGAGTGACAGCATTAACTCCCATCCTGTTCTGAATGTGAACAGTCTCATTTGCTTGCCTTTAGGTCTAACAGAAATATCTCTTTCCAGGGAAGGTTTTTCAGAAACGTAAGTTTCCCCTGATTCCTGCTGTAGGTACCTGCTAGAGAAAAAGTACAGTGAGATAGCTGGATTCTGTGCTTATTTTTCATTGTTCAGTTGCTAAAACCTCTATATTCTTATTGAAGTAAACATGTTATATGAAGAACTAATTTAATACGAAATATATTAACTGTGGTGTTGATAAAAGCCCAATGCTTTTCCTTCTGGGTCTTCTTTTTCTTTCTTTATAATGACATTCTAGGTAAAACAATATCAAATAAGGCCATGTGAAGCCTATGATGAAAAATTAAGATACTATGATACCTGGTGTTTCATCCTCCCATCAGTGGAAATTTTCTGAACACCACCAATTAGTATCCATAAGCCATTAGATGATCTATTCTTTTGCTTTGATCTCCCTCTAGTGTTCAACAAAATAAGGTTAGCCTATACATAGCCAGGTATTAATGACTGATTACAGCTCTTCTGCCTTCTCACATGTGCCCAGGACACTATATAACATTACGTAACCTACTTTCAGTTTCATGAACTGGCATCAGACCTAGATAAATATTTGTTGTATAAGAGTGTTCACTGCTGTTTGTCTTGGAGATTTACTGCATCGGAATAATGAGTATATGACCTACAGGATTTCAGTGTCTAGTACCTTCTTAGAACTAACTTCTCACTGATAGACACAGAGACAGTACTTTTTGAAAAAAAACAGAGACAAAGTGAGATCATCGAGTCCAACCATACACACACACACAAACAAAAACCCATCACTCCCCCCCCAAAATACATGAAACAAAATACCCAACCCAACAATCTCGGGCACTAGAGCACGCCCTGAAGTGCCACATCTACACGTTTCTTAAATATCTCCAGGGTTGGTGACTCCACCACTTCCCTGGGCAGGCTGTTCCAGTGCCTGGCCACCCTCTCAGTAAAGTAATTCTTTCTGATATCTAATCTGAACCTCCCCTGCCGCAACTTCGTACCATTTCTTCTGGTCCTGTTATTATTCACTTGGGAGAAGAGGCCAACACCCACCTCTCTACAACTTCCTTTCAGGTAGTTGTAGAGGGCAATGAGGCCTCCCCTCAGCCTCCTCTTCTCCAAACTGAACATGCAAGACTGGAGGTCTTGCAAAGAATACAGATGAAGAAAGTCTGAAAGATGGGTTTATTTCTTCTGGATACTTCTTTTTCTTTTACCCTTAAGATCAACTTTGAAATAACAAAATTACATGTTTGTTTTAGGAATAAGAAAAGAAATAACTTTCAATGAAAGATTTCCTCATTCGTATTTAAGGTTAAGTATATTCAATATTCTGTGATCTTGTTGCCAATAACTAAAAAAGTGCAATAAAGCATCTAAGCTATGCAGAAACTTATTGGCCAAGACTGCTTCTCTCTGCACAACATTAGTGTAGCTTCATTCAAAACATGCACTGCCCTGGGTATTTCAGCAAAGATACTGGAAACAAGAAAAATAAAAATTATTAAACAACATGGACTGAGTTCCCAATATACTTAAAAAAATATCTTTGCAATAGTAGAGAGGAAAAGGGATTATTTAGGACGTTTATGAATGAAATGTCAAGAGCCATTATAATGATAGTGAGAAAAATAAAGTAAAGCTGAAAAGTTAGGAGACTTTTCTAATTGATTGCTACCTTGAAGCAGTATCATTTTTCACATACAATTGCTGAGACTGAAAGCTATGCTGTTGTCTCAGGTATCTGGAACTAAAGAAATTGCATAACAGGTTGGAGGTTGTATAAAAAGTCTTGTCTTGTCATGAGGCATAAACACAATATCCACAAAGTCATTAGTGAAATAACTCTCTTCTCATAAAGTGTGTGGACAATTTGTTGGAAATGAGCAAGCTTTGTAGAGAAAAACTAGAGACTGTAGAAAATCAAAGGCTGTAAATGCACTAATGTGCTAGTGACTGGTGTTTTGCTTCCTTTGCAGTATGTGAACTTTGGAGGGGCCTTCCCCTGGGTGCAGACAGCATGCTGTGCTCCAGGGAAGAGGAACTTTTACTAATCATTTAATGTACAGCTGTCAGGGAAGGGAATGAAATTCAGCGAAGGTTTCCCCTGTCGTTACACCTGGACAGTATATGTGATCATGACAGTTTGTTAGGTTTTTTTTTTTGAAACATATAGAGACTCACTCTCCATAAAGCTGCTGTTGCTTTGTAAAGTTGTGATACATTAGGAAATAGAGTTATTACTATATTGTAGTTTGTAACAACATAATCTACCTAAGGAAAAAGAACACCCTGCTGCACCTGATGCAGGTAATTGCTTTGGAAGGGATATACTTAAACCCTTTGTTGTTTACAGCTTTCACTCTAGTAAATAAGTCTCAATCCATTGGAGTGACTTGGTGACAAAACTACAATGATCAATGCCTTCTAAATATCTGTTTCTTTATTAAGGTTGTAATAGGCTGACTCATGTTTTTTTTAAACATTAGTTACTGTGATCCTGGCTTCATATTCTACTTTTACTACTATTCTTTCTTCTGTGTTTCCAGAATAAATTAATTTTGAGCCTATGTATAGCCATAAATTTCTACAAGGAACAAAAAATAATAGTGAATTTGAATACAGGACAAATAGTTCTCTGGGATCATTTTGCAAATCAATCAAGCGGCCTTCAAGTGACATTACTGAGGCCATGGCTCTGTTCTTATTCTTTCCAGTAAGTCATTAAGTTTGCCAGTTATAGTGCCATCAGAAAAATGTTGTTATCAACAAACATCAAGGAAATCTCCTGTACAGAAAAACATTAATCATTTCTTGAAAGAGAAGTTCTGTGTTTCTCCTCTAAAGAAAACAGCCTTCCTTGGTGATTTCTTTTAGGAGCCACCCATCTTCTCTGGCTGTGATTGTTCTAGTAGTTGCAAACAAAACAAGAGTTAAAGTAGATGGAACCATTTAGAATAATATTTCATATTTCTAAATTGTAGAAAATGAGAGTGTGGATTTGTAGCACATCCTCTGCTGTTTAAATGCAGGATCTTGTAAATCCAGGTATGTCTTACTGAAAAAAAATAGCATGAAAGACACAAGATCTTCTTCCATGAAAGGTACTTAAAAAAACTGTTGTGCTTTTTATCTTGCCACTGATCTAATAATATATTTACATCTCTTTATGCTATAAAGTAAAAATAGTGAAAAGACAATGATTAAAAAATGCATTCAACAGATTTCTCTGGGAAGCCTATAGCATTGGGGCAGGGTGAAGAAAACACCTCTTTGAGATATGTCTTTTCAGAGCCATCATCACGACCACCTGTCTGGGAGGGAGAAATAACAAATAGGGAAACAAATGTGAGAAGAATCAAACCTAAATTCTGCAAGCCCATAAAAATCTGCTGCATTTGGAGTAGTAGCCACATAAAGCTTTAGTCTGGTTGTGGCTGTGGATGGCATGGCTTCTGCTCTACGTAGAAGTAACGGAAGTCTCATTGAAAAAGGTCTGCTGTCATCCAAACCCACCTCTGGAGAGGTGTGGGAAATTATGAATATGCCCCAGATGAGGTCATTCTAGCTTGTTATTTCCATAAATTAAGATCTGGAGCCCCATGGCAATGGTGCTGTGGTGAAACAGGTATTTCCTTTTCTATGCAGATATCACAGAACTACTTGCATATGTGTGTACGTGTTTGTAATGTCATTTGTCTTCTTCTTCTGGTATAAAAAAAAGTAACAAGGAGAGTCGAAGGATAAAAGTTAGTTGAGGTATCTGCAAAGATGTGTGTCGCTGTTTGCATTTACTATTCCCCAGTTTTCTTTGTGGTCATCTTCTGCAAGAAGGGAGACCTCTGCTGTCCTCTGCCTTCCTTTGCCGTGTGCTGCAGACTGACACAGGACTAAGCATCTAAGAGCATTGGTAGTTAGGGTGTACCGAACCACACAGTCTTCTGTCAGTTATACTCCTGAATATTTATAAGGTAGATCAATAGAATTGCTTAATATTTACACTGGAATAAGTGAGAACAGAATTCAGTCTCCCTGCAGCAGAATGAATGCTACAAAGCTGTACGTGGCAGGAGTAGCCCTCCTTGCATAATTCCCAGTCCAGACCCAGAAGAAGACTCACTGATGACCAGTTAGAAAGTCTCTGAGAGATATGTGACTTCTGGGTGATGCAGTGACAAAACTGAGATGCAGCAGGCCAAACAGTATCCAAAAGCTATGGAACATTTCAGCAGAAGCTTCCCTAAAGTCTGGCTTAACTTCTTCAAGTGGTAAAGAGGAAATTCTTTCTCAAACATCATAAAAGAGACATAAAACCCCTGCCAAAATTTTGCTTTAGAGAAGAATGGTTGTAAGATGAAAAATTTTAGGGAACATTAGAAATACGGCACTTCATTCTACAAATTACATTGCATCTTTCCCTACTTTCTCCAACCAGGCTTTCTGAGTTTTAGATAGATTTAGTAAACCCCCACTTACCTGCTAGTGAAACAATGAAACAACTTGAGAGTCAGTGTGCTGGGACTCTGGGACACTTTCTTTATAAAGGAAATGAAGCCAACATAGTCTTTGCGTAAAGGAAAGATTGGAACATCTAAATCAAAGAGAAAGACAGTTGTCTTATTGGCATAACCTTGAATTAGGGTCATTTTAAAATGAATCATCCACTGAAAACATTTATAAGGAAAAAAAAAAAAGAAAAGATGCCATGTCAAAGGAAAAATATTCTATGTTTCAGCAGGATTACCCTTTCAGCTACTCCTAATATAAACTCCCCTCCTAATGTTTAGCAGACTGTAAATCAAGGAGTCTATTCACACAAAGACCATGGTCTGTATTATAAAGAGTGTTTAAACACATGGGTAGGTGGTTGAGATGTCATAGGATGCTCACTATCCATCAAATTGATTGGCGCTATGTTTTTTTTTCCATCTAAAATCTCTGGTAGCTGAACTGGAAAGTTAATGAGGTAGAGAGAACTTGGCAGCACTAAAGTCCTGCTATATCAGTCTGGATAAATTTAAGTAATCATTTTGGGGAACTATAATTCAAGTCATGAAGGTAAAAAAATGTGTTGAGCTTTAACAATATTTCATGAAGAGGTGGTAGTCCCTGTTACGAAAACAAATCCAGAACAGTGCAAGTTAATAGCCCTAGGGAAAAACTTCACATTTGGATCGACTTAATAGTTGTTAAATAGCAATGCCCAAAAGCAGAATCATATTCTTAGCAGAACAAAATGACAAAATTTGTTTGCTTCCAGGGAATCAAACAAAAATTCAATCCTACTACGGAAAGGGTGAATGTGGGATCAGCAACTGAGGATTTAATTCATCTGTGTGTAAAAGGATTGGTGAAAGCACAAACCTTCTGCAATTAACAGTTTGACAGCTTAAGTGAGATTCATTTAGGTCCCTGGCACATAATAATTGGAGGAGAAAAGGCTTAGGAACACAGTTGAGGGGAGGGGGCCTGAAGAAATAGAAATATTTAGCAAATTGAAAGTATGTTTGTCACATTCGAGTGTCTTTCAGATTTCCAAAGAGGAAAAAAATGCCTCGCACTCACTCTCCATCCTCAAATGCACACCGGTTTCATCTTTGCTTTTTAACTTCCTTTTCTTAAGACCACTTGGACCCACTGGGTCCCATTATGGTTCACAAAGATAACCAGTAATAGAAGGGTGCATGGCATGGGAGAACAAGACGTGGTCAAGACAGCTGATGTCACAGGAGTACAGAACAGTTTTTTGCTATGTTTTCACCTGCCTTGTCCTTCATTTGAATCCTTCAAATATATGTTGCTCTTGAACACCAGCTTCAAGGGCAGTCATTCTATATCAGGATGTCAGGCAGAACTCATCTCCTTACACATTGACATTCTTTGCACTGCTTTGAACATGAAGACACTCATTAGGTGCCTTGGAAGTTTATTGTGGAAAGCCATCACTTTTTGTGTTGTGAATTTTTGTTCTAAACTAAGAGTATAATGCACAGCCTAGCAGTGTATTGCATGCATGAAAAAAGGTCTCTACCATAAGGTAAAATTAAAAACTCAAGAAAAAAAGTCTGTGATCTTGTGCTTACATTTTATTTTGGTTGCAGAGAAAATAAACACACTGGAGGCAATGGAGGCCTCTTCACTCAGCCTTAGGCAACAAATAAGTTTGAATCAAGTCTGAACTGAGAATGAAGTAAAGAGTCAGAATCCATAATAACAATGTTTAAGGTCATGTACAATACAGAAATCCAACTTTTAGTTTTATTTAAGTTTAGAAAGTCAGAAGGTACTGGCTGTCAACAAGAGAGTGGCATATTGATTTAATTGAATTCTGGTGATTTACCAGGTTATTAAAAAGAATTGGGAACATGATTTGCCCTATGATCATGTTATCATCTTTTGAGCTGAAGAGCAGAAGGCCCTCAGAGTAGACTTTTTCAGGATGTGTTTGCCAAACACACCAGAAGTCTCTACTAATATTTCAAACATCTTTGTTCAGATGTAATGTGAACATTACTCCTATCAGCTTAACAAAATTGGGGCTGTAGGTGTGAGAGGGACAACACCATGCCTTTTCTTCTAACTGCAGCTAACAAAACTTTCAGCCTCCAGGAGGCACATTAAGTACAAAGCTGCAGCAGTGAAAGAGCCTGAGCTGCATTTGGACATACATTTAAGAAATAGGAAGGCTGGCATTCAGAGATTTATTCTGGAAGGTACTGTAAGCATTTAGAGAAATCAGAAGTTATCAATAAATTAAAAAGTCTCTTAACAAACCACATACCTAAGCATAAAACACTATAATTTTAGGCAGATCAGTTTTTCTAATGTTAATGCATTTATTTCCTGTTTTGTTGTGTGAAGGGAAGGTATGTAAACAACATGTCAAGAGTTATTAAATATTTTTTGAATACAATATTACTGTGTAAAACAGGTGTACTATGTGCTATGATGAATTACAATGACTAAACAGGTAGAACTGCATGTCATAAATAAAAAAATTAAACCCTGTTATCACACTGCATAAAATTTATTTCTATTTAATAAGCTATGAAACCATAGACAACTCTAGTTTAAAGGTTGAAAATGCAAAGTAATTAAAGAAGGACATTATCACCTGACAAAGTTCTTACAATGATTTTAACAGTTCTGTGCTTCCAAAACCATAGTTGATTTAATACTTATATTGTGTAGTTTTCAACCCGCTGTGTTTCAATTCTGAAGAGCACACCAGGAAACAAACAGTATTTTCACAATATGTGAAGAAAGAAATAGAAAGAAATTGTAGTAGTAAAGACCTCTGTAAATAGTTCAGACTTTCAAGGAGGAGCCATGATCAGTAAAGTTGACTGGAAGAGGACTGCATGAAAACTGGGAGCTCAGAGAGGCCCGAGAAAAACACAAATATTATTTCCACAGTCGACATTTTTTTTCCATCTAGTAGACAGGGAATATATATCAACTATAGTTAATTAGCTATATTAAATACTTACTAAAGTCTCAGATTGTGTAGCCATTACCTTAGCAAAACAAGCAAGCAAAAGTCAACTGCCTTCATCAGGGGATTTAGCCTGCCATTTGATTGTTGCTTAAAAATAGACTTGTTAGGTCAGGTTTTCATTCCAGGCCATTCTCAGCGTGCTATACAAACTCGGAGCTGTGCAGAAACGGCAACTATTAGGCTACTGTATCATCAGAAAGCAAATCTTTTGGGGACAGATGGCTAAAGAAGACATTAACAGCAGAGGATTCTCTTAAGCAGAAGACAGCCTAATTGTGATTGTCTTGTAAATCAAGAATATGTGAATATTAGCAATTTTATTACTAATAATTCAGTATTTGCACAAATGTTACTTATTCTTTTTCAGTGGCTTTGCAAATGTGGAGTATAATAGAAAATAAAGTTTTAGGGAATTTCAGAAGGCACACTGGTAACGATTTCATCCCTGGAGCAGCGCCATATGGTCAAACAAAGCTCCACCAAGAAAGGATTCAGGCAACTTTTTCAGATGTTATCATGTTTTCTCTCGCACACTGAAATATTGCAAGTACGATGATAACAGCTGGTATTAAAATGCCAGTAGACAATATTTTGGATGAATTTGAGGTAAATAGGTAATCCCAAGGTGCAACACCAGTGTACTTATGTCTCAAGCCATCACCTATTTCCTGATTCCCAGCATGTCACAGCTGAACACTGTTGAGCTTAAATGTGTGGTCCACTGCTAAACACCTGGGAAGTTTGACTTGTCATTAATCAAAAACATGTGCAGTAATATCAAAGGTAGTGCTGTTATTTTCTTGCACGAAGTATCTAGTGTATTGGAGTGAGGGGGAAAGAAGGAGGAGAGCTAGAGGCTTCCCAGTTGGCCTTCCCTTGCTTGACAAGGCATGGGAAAGGGCAAAATCATGAACCAACAACCTGCGGTTGAAGGTGGTATGACACCTTCACCAGGGCACTTGAAACAAGGTAGAAAGAGGTAAGGATAGATGTGTGACCCTGGTTTCTTTCCATCTTCTTTAAAATGTAGGCCTACTTTCCTGATCTTCTTACGGTCCTCTGAGGTTAAGAGCAGTCATTCTCTGGTGTCAGCCCGTGTGGAGACCTGCAGTTAATTTTTAGCCTAAATGTCACAAGAGTGCACTGTATCTAAAGGGATTTTTATTTCAGGTGCCTCATGTGTGTATTAATGCTTAATAAATTCTTGCAATAGAACTCTTTTTTTGTTCATTTTAATTTTTCTAGGAGGAGTTGTATATGAAATTTTGTTAAAGCCTACAACAGTATAGTTAAAGAGTGCGTAAGACTCAGTACACGTAAGGGTCAACTTTAATATTAACATTTACTAATTTTACCTACTTGGATATGATATTTTTGTGTTATGTTGTTGCAAATGTTTTAGGTATAATATTGCTATTCAATGTGTAAAATTAGAAAAGTTTCAAAAGGAAAAGCTAGCATTGCGTTTGCCCTGAGAGATACCTTCCACACCCATATTGCAGCAGTCAGGCACCAATGCTCTAATACTGGTATTCAAGGTGACTGAAACATTTTCTATAAATGTACAGTAAATTCAATCAATATTATGTCAGGAGAATTTAGTCATGTTGTAAAAAGTACATTAGTTTCTCCAAAAGTGCAAATGAGAAAGCTCAAAATGAGTATATATTTTAAGTGTGATTGGCTGTCTGGGATTTTTTCTTTCCTAATTACTATTTGTTTCCCTGTGTTCCCTCTTTGTGGAGCTTTTAGGGGACATTCTAACCAAAGAAAAACTAGAGGAGGCATTTGTTAAGTATTTTTCACATGATTATCCATTATTCAAATTACTATATAATTGCTTTTACCTTCAAAAAGCAAATACTGTGACACATATCAACAGGCTTCTCAATTCATGAATTTATTTCTATCAAGAACTTAATTTTCATGATTCTCTCCCATTTCTTTAAGTACCTGAACTTTGGTTTTGTTTTTCCTTACTAATTTTGCTTTTGGAGTAACAAAATTATTGACCTATTTTGATTGATACAATTGTCTTTAAAAAATAGACATATCCTTAATTTTACATTACACTTACATAAATGACATTTGTATGTAGATTGGGATCATTATACTTGTTAAAAAGTATCTGTAAATATAGTAAAGACCTTCCAAGATACTCAGTATTATATAAACTTAAAAATCAATAAAGCCTTCAAGATATATACAATTTAGTGTTTTTTCACAGGTCTAGCCTTTCAAAGTTAAGGAGGAGCCAATGCTTTAAAAGGGAAGTATCAAGTACATCCAGAACCTCCTACAAGGTAAGAGTACTTATCTCTTCTCCTTCTAGCCTTGTTAATGATAAGCATTGCTAGTGGTAGCCTGGCACAGGTACAGGTCAGGTAGCTTATGACTTGAAGTCTTCTTTGGGATAGCTTGCTCCTCTTGACATTCATTGTCTGCTGGGGAAGTTGTGTTTTATTGCTTAATTGTAAAACATGCATCACAATAAGGTCAGCAATAGCATATTTCACATAAGGGAATAATCTGTTAAGGGGGTCTGCTAGTTTGCTATTGACAAGCAGAAATTTCATGTTCAGTTAGTGCAGTTAGTTTTAAAAAAACTTCATAAACTTCCAAATAATTTGCATGGGATCACCATTGGTGCAACATGAGAAGTTTCTTGATTTGAAATTTGCTATTATATTTGACTTGGTAGTTCTCATTTAGAAAAAAAGTCTCTAAAGAAACCTGAATGTCTGAATAAAGTTTTATACCTTCGTGATTTCTCTCTAGGTTGGAGAAGAAATATTAAGGCCTTTTACACTAGTTAAAGATAACAAATAAAAATATGCAAAGGAATAAGAGTAATGACAGGGATAAGTCTCACAAAAAAGACTCTACATTTACAAGATACTAAAATAATTTGTCTCTTCATTGAAATCTCTAGCTGATGATTCAGAGGTTGAGGAGTTACTTCAGCTGTTTTACTGTTCTTCTTTCTTACCATGCTCTCAGAAAAATCTTGCACCCCGGGGCTCACTGTGGGGCTGTCTGAGGGCAAAAGCAGCAGTATGACTGTCATTTCGACTGAGCAGGAGGTAGGAAGGGAGAAGAGTGTAATCCTTTGATAAAGCGTGTTGAAGTTCTCCTTTTATTTTTCCTCCTTCCTTTTCCATTTGTGCAGAGAGATGGTGATGGAGTATGTGAAGACTTCATGTCAGGCTGAAACAACCTTAGGTTTGTAACTGCAGTTAATCTGACCAACTGTACTACCTTCTGTTCTACAAAGAACAGCTTTATCTTTTTACTTTAAGCCTTGACAATAGAGTTAAGCTGAACAGGGAGGGACAGTATTAGAGACAGCAATACTGCAATTTAAAGTATGACTGTCAAAGACAGCCCATGCAATTTTTATATCACTTAAACCCCAAAAGATAGACAGAAGAAGGTTCTATTACTGCTGAAATGTTTTCATTTACTTTTTCTGGTGAATATTACATAACACTATCTGATAAAACCAAAAACATTGTCCAAATGGATTTTTAGGAACAATTTATCTGGGTAGTCTCTGAATGCATTGGTGTCTGTGGGGTGTCTTTTTTAACTTGGACTTTTAGAAAGCTAGAATCATAGAATCATTTTGGTTGGAGAAGACCTTTAAGCTCATCAAGTCTAACCTTGAACTTAGCACTGCCAAGTTCACCACTAAACCGTGTCCCTCAGCACCACATCTACAATCTTTGAAATACCTCCAGTGACTTAACCACTTCCCTGGGCAACCTGTTCCAATGCTTTGTAACCCCTTCAGTTAAGAATTTTTTTGTAATATCCAATCTATATTCAATATCCTTTCCTTCATCCACTAAGTGGGCTACCTTGTCATAGAACGAGATCAAGTTAGTCAAGCAGGACCTACCGATCATAAAACCACGCTGACTGTGCCTGATCACCTGGTTTTCCTGTACGTGCTTTGCGATGCCACTCAAGATGATCTGCTTCCCTGGCACTGAGGTCAGACTCACAGGTCTGTAATTCCCCGGATTCTCCTTCCAGCCCTTCTTGTGGATGTGTGTCTCATTTGCTAACCTCCAGTCAACTGGGACCTTCCTGGACAGACAGGACTGCTGATAAATGACGGACAGTGGTTTGGTGAGCACTTCCTTCATCTCCCTCAGTACGGGTGGATCCCATCCAGCCCCATAGACTTGTGTATTTCTAAGTGATGTAACATTTTGCTGACAATTTCCCCTTGGATTATGGGGAAATTTTTCAATTGATATGTTTTTATTCTTACATTTCATTTCTAACTTTAGGAATCAGGTGATTTTTTTAAAGTGCTGTTTGTGTACGTTTCATATTCTGATTAGTGTGAAATCATGACTGTCTAAAAGAATATGCTTATCATTTTTGACATGAAAAGAACAGAGATAACCAATATAGCAGCTTTCTCTCTCTACTGTTTTTTTTTTCTCTTTCAATACATTAATATTCAGCTTTTGTTTTAGGTTCATGTTAGAAACTGAAGGAAGAGAACATTTCTTCAGGCATTTGTAGGTTTTCGTTTTCTTTTAACTATTAATTAGTCTATAGAATGCTTTTGTTGAATGCTTCATTAGTTTAGTGTGGCAGAAAATCAACAAAGACCTGCATTTTGTTCTCAATCTAGTTTGTATCTACCTACCTGTTATTCCAAGTAAATACATTTTCCATAAACAATGTTTGGTTATCTGTTATGTATAATTGAAAAGCCTATTATATTGTTCCTTTGTCTTTCTCAGCCATGGATGGGTATTGAGACTTGGAGCAAAAATTTGAGTGTGGTTACATCAAGAAATTGATTTTTTTGTAATTGTAGTCATCTTCACGAGTGGCATTCGGGCTCAGTAGGCAATAAAAGAAAGAAAAAGAGAGAAACTCTCTTTTTCCTCTCCATTTTAAAATCTAAATTTAATTCCAAAGCCAGAAGATAGTTGTCTTGGTAGGAGGTGGGGGCAGTGGAACTTGTGGAAGCTTGAATTTTACTGTTTGGTACTGACTGTTTAATTTCTGTAAACTATTCACATACCAAAACAAATCCAGTAATGAAAGCGTATGAAAGAACAGATTTGCAGAACAAAGCTTCATCAAGATAAGAAGGTGTTGTAAGAAGACAACGGAAAGCAAATGAAGATGACATTAGCTTGGTCTCTATTGTTCCAGTGTCGGGGCACACAACCCATCATCTTCAATATGCTTATCTGCACAGCACCCTTGAGGTGAAAAAAACCTCATTATTTCTAGTTGCCTCTGCCAATGGGTAATTGAGTCATGGAGAAGCTGAAAAAGGGCTATTTACAGTAAAATAAAACCTGCTCGGAGCTAGTTTTAGGCTAGCTATCAGTATTAGCTCAGCTGTTTTGAAAGCCCAAAGCACTCAGCTGTGCTGGAAACACTGGGCTTGGACGGGCAGCTGAACCCTTACACCATTTCACTGTAACCTGCTGTTGCTCACTTACAGATAGCTTGCATGAGACTGTACTGACTTCAGTTTTGGCTCCCTGCTGCTGCCAAGACCCAGGGCAGAGCCATAGCCACAGTATGTCTGGAGCTTCTATGGCTGCGCTGTTGTTTAAGACTACAACAGGGAGCACTGCAGGGAGGAGACAGGAGGATGATGATGAAATCGAAATTTTCAGAACTAACCACAGGTTCTTCTGGTGGAGGCCATCAGTGGGTCAGACAGAGACTGATCACCTCAGTGGTGGCACTGAACTCCATGAGGGGATGCAAGTACATACCTACAGTGAGCTCAGGTAAAACCAAAGGTCCAGTTAGTGAAGTATTTTATTTACAGTGGTAGCCATTGGTAGCCATCCATCAAGAACAAGGTTTATGACCTGTGGGGTTTTTTTATGTGGGAAGGTTATCCTGCTTTTATTGTTTGGAATATGGTTCATGTTTTCATTTTATGAAGAACAAGTTGGGTTTTGGTGGGAAAGAAAGACAGGAATAATGGTGTATTGAAACATGCAGCCATGTTTTTCCTATTGGATGATGTCTTGCATCAGGTCAATTCTCTTCCTCTACTGAGTTATGAGCTTTTTTATCTTGATTCCATACACTGGGGTCATGGGGCTAGACCTTTCTTCTGATTTGGAGTTTCTGCCCAAGAATATCTTCTTCTCTAACTTCAACATAACTTTTCCAAGGGCTTCAAATTTTTGACATGCTTAAGCCTCAGGGAATTTTGTATTATTTAAGCCTCCAGGAATAAATAAGCTGAAGCTTTAACAAATCCAGAGTCTACAAATTGTTTCTGATCCAAATGTCCTTGTCTGTAGATTGATGGTACAAAAGACAGTGCACATATCTACACTAGACATTCAAAAATTTGGGCAACATTCTCTGGCCTCTTCTCCCTACCAAGAGGTTTCTGAGCCTCTGCCACAATTAGTTATGGAGCGCAGGATCATTATAACACTGCATGGTTTCTTTTTGGCATCTCTAACTCTCCCTCTTTCTCCTGCAAAAAGCTGATTGCTTTTGACTTTAACTCCTTTTTGCCAAATTGCCTCCTTGCAGTGCAGTTTTCTATACCTTTTGTCAAGGGATTCACCTTCGTACCTTGTAGTCTTATAACTAGCAGAAACTTTCTTTGATGTGATTTGGTGGTGTTGGTCTATTTTTTTGCCCAAGGGGTTGCTTCCATTTAAATGTGAGATTGTCAAGGTTTAATGACTATTGTTGTTTATGGTCTCTCACCAGCCCTTGGAACTATATTCTAAATGCAATTAAAAAACCACAAAGAAAGGAAACAATTGAAATGTGGGGATACTTGATTTTTAATCTGACTGTTACATATAATGAGTTGTCAATACTAAGCAAATTATAGGTGGTAAATGGAAAAATTTCCCAGGTCATTACAGATGTTTAACTATTTATAAACTCCAGTGAAGTGAAGAACATGTAATAGGAAAGGTCACTGCAGTTTGGGAGACATTCTCAAGGAATGATTTTTGAATAAAGCCGCCACTGAATAGGGCCACGGCAACTTGCACTATTGCTGTGAAGTTGCTGTTGGGGTCCTAGGCAGCCTGCAAGACAGGGTCAGAAACGTAAACTGCCCTGACAGATGTGCTCTAAAACCGGCTCCGACCAAACTCCATATATGCTGATACCTCACCATATTTCCAGAAACAATGGCTCTGGAGAAGGAATTTTTTTTTTTTTTTTTTAACCTAACCTTTCTGAACTTTCATGACTCAGGAAGCCAGGTATCATGGTTTCAGCTGGGATAGACTTAACTTTCTTACCAGTAGCTGGTGTAGTGCTATGTTTTTTATTTGGGATGGTAGTGATGTTGACATCACACTGATTTTTTTGGCAGTCAAGGCCTTCATTGCTCCTCGCACCACCCTGCCAACAAGTAGGCTAGGAGTGCACAAAATGTGGTGGGACAGCTGACTCTAAATGACCAAAGGAATATTCCACACCATACGATGTCATGCTCAG
Organism: Gallinago jamesoni; assembly: GCA_025769975.1. Classification (NCBI taxonomy): domain Eukaryota; kingdom Metazoa; phylum Chordata; class Aves; order Charadriiformes; family Scolopacidae; genus Gallinago; species Gallinago jamesoni. Next base: position 98,857,594 of record JAOQGH010000012.1, on the reverse strand, counting down.
TATATAAAACTGGGGGAAAAAGAAGGAAGAGGAGACTCCACCATCTCTCTGGGCAGGGAATAAAAGCACTTAGTGCTTTTGTTAATTATGCTACGTAGTAATAATGCTCCATTATTGTATATGCTCCAAAATATGCTCCATAATACTGCTCCATAGTTAATTCCTTGCAATAGAATTTGTAGGCAGATTGAACACACAATGTGTCTGTGAAATGGGTCTGCTATAGACACAATGTAGTTAGGGAAGCATTGGATCAGGTTGGCTGTGATCTTAAGGTTGTTGAATCAAACAATTTTTTAAAAAATCAGTTGAAAAAAGATTTTTCCCACATGGATTATTATTTGCAATAGCTAAAATTGAACCAGTTCAAAAAATTTCCAAGCAGCAGAAGATTGAAAACATCTGCAACAATCACATTGATCTGGAGACCTAACACAATTCCTGCACTTTGACTGTAATGCTTGATCTTTGATGTGTTGTATTACTGAACACTAACTCCTTCACCATTTTAATCAGAAAATGTTTTTCTTCAGCAAGCCGAATGTGCTTTAACTTTTCATCTTATCCTGTCTCAGCAGAGCTCAAAATAACTTGCTTTGTATTCTGAAAGGTGTATATACCTTCTGAAAGAGTGCTCTGAGCAACCTGATGTGCTTGAAGATGTCCCTGCTTATTGCAGGAAGGTTGGACTAGATGACCTTTAAAGTTCCCTTCCAAAATGCAAACTAGTCTATGATTCTATTCTATGATTCTAAGATTTTGTTCTAAAAGAAAAATTCTTGTTCAAGCACAAATACTAGCCTTAAAAAGACATGTAATGCATAGCATGTCTATATCCTGTATTGTGTTGTGCCAGAATGCATGGCCATTACAATACAGCTTAATTAACAGCTATTGCTCCAATCAGTGATATTAACCATAAACACCATATTCACATAGATATTTAGGCATTGATTTAAATGGAAATGAGAGCCTGGATGCCTCCCACTTGACACAGAGTCCAGGGTTAGAGAGCTCTACAGGGACCATATGTAATGGGCTTTTCTCCAAGACCAAACTCTTAGGCGACACACAGGACTAGCAAGGTATTGCCCTGTAGCAGTAACATCTAAGAACCATGTGCCGTCTCACAGTATTTTAAAAACATGTTTTTCAACCCAGTTGGCAATGTTTTAATATATAATATATTAATAGCAAACCCTTTTCTCATCAGAATACTATTTGTACAGCAATTTTGAGTTTCCCCCCCTCCTCCTCCTCAAGTGCACGAAAAAGCATATGAAAGGCATTCCTTAAGCTTTCTTGTACTTAAACATTTCTACTGCAAGTAAACTATCTTCAGCCCTTCTTGGGTTTGATTATTAATGACTTTATGTGACATAGTAACGGTATTATTAATGGGAGACTGCACGGGTTAATGTTGGAAGATTCAACAAGAAAAGGGGATTGTACTTCACATATCAGTTCTTATGCAGATCTGGAGAGCTGGGGAATTTTTCTGTGCTGCAGTAAACAAGAACAACTAAATTACTACATGGAGAGTGGTTACTGATAATATCAGTTTTCTTCCTCCTTCACTATACTCTTGCTTCTTTGCCAACCGGATTTTTATTACACATGTCAGAGTTTCCCTGATGGACTGTGTCTTTGAACTCCAGTATTTGTTTAATCAAACCCTTGTGTCTAAATGGATTTATGTGCTGATTAAAGAGACAACCCCTTCAACCCCTTTGATGACCTTCTGTTGTTGCAGGGTGAGGCATGCAAAAATATGACTATGCAATGTTGCAGATAATATGGACAGAGGAGACACATGATTGCGTTTGAATGCAACTTTTTTCTTTTTCAGCTGTCCTTTTAATGTTCAGTGCAGGTTTTGACTTCTGTTTTGCATCCCTTTTGCCTTCTCCTATTCCTTTTTTTCCTTCAAAACCTGAAAGCCAAAATGGTCTGACCTCCTGTATTAGGCTGTAGCTGGTACATGAGACATGATCGCAGGCGAAATCAGGCTCCCCCTCTCTCTGCGTTCACATTTGGTTCTCAATTGGAAACAGTAGGGATACATTGTCTGGATGCTGAATCTAAGATAATAGCCTCAGTTTGGAGTTGATTTGCAGCTGATTGAATGGAAGAACAAGCAGAACTGGCCTGTGTCTGTATCTGAGTCTATGTAGACATATTCACCATGACTCCTGTATCAAGATTCATTCCTTCTTGATAGGATAAAGCCCATCTTTTAGAAAGATGTCCAGGTTTGATTAAAAAATCCCAAAATACAACAACCCAAGTAATGGAGAATTTCTTGCTGTTTTCTAGTTTTATACATTTTATATATGCAATTATACACAGAGCAGGATTCTGCTGAAGTCAAAGAATGCAGGTTTGCTTTGGACCATAAATGAAATTAAAGTGGAATGTGCAAAGAGAAAAATGTTGCTGTTTCTTTTGTTTCTCCTACCAGCTGAAACCTGTCACTCCCTAATTAGCTTCTGGTGAATTCATTGCTTTTAATGAATATCATAGGCTTTTACTTTCTATATAGAAATTATTTTTTAAGGTGTAATTACAGCAATGCAATTCAGAATAGCTGAGATGCACAGAGAGTATAGTGCAAAACATCCATTTTTCCTAACCTCTCTTAGATCTGGTAGTCAAAGTGTGATATTTCATAAGTGTCATTGAAAACATATATAAATAGTTCAAAAAGATGAAAAACACTCTTTGAAGTAGTGTCACAATAGCTAAGTATGAAAAACACCAAACCTCTACCAAATTAATATAATTAGATAATTATTGATGTTCTAACTTGCATAAGTCCTCTATCAGTTGCCCAATCACTGCATTCATTATTATAAGAGGATGACAGATTATAAATCTTTTTTTTACAACGCTTGTAAACTTAGGCCTTTCACATACAATTTTTGTGGACACTGCTGTATTAAGTCTAGGATAATTACTACTCAGTTACATTGACAGTTGGTTTGGTTAGCTTCAGTAGAACTACAGAAAATGGTTAGAACATAGGGCTAAAGTAGTCTGTTCCCTGGCCCCAAGGCAGAAACACCCACATTCATTCTGATTTACACAGGTTGCTTTTCTACCTCTTACCAGAAACCTTTACTTCTGGGTATGTCACAAGCTCCCCAAGTATTGCTTTTCACTATTGCTACTATGAGAAAGTGTTTCCTCATATGTAAATTAAATGTCCCTTGTTACAATGCAGCAGGTTTATGGTTATTATTCTATCATATCTGTGAATCATACCCACTTGTAGCAGATGTTTTAATCGTTAGTCGAGGCACTGGAGCAGAGAATCCCCTGCAGCCCATAGAGAAGGTGATGGGGATCTCATCACTAACATGAGAACGTATTATGTATATATTATCTCTGATTTTTACTCAAGTAAGTAGAAGAGGGGTTTTCAGTAAAGATGAGGTTAAACTTCAGGATCAGGGTTTATGAAGCCCTGAACAATGCACTGATCTACTGGGGCTAATTAGACTGACATCAGAATTAGGAATAAAGGAAAAATGATGACGCTTCAGGCTACCTCTATTTCTGTGAGCTTCTGCTCACAGCATATTGCTTGGTTGTTTTGTTGTTTTTTTTTTTTTCTTCAGGAAAATTCCAGAACAGTTTCCTGCAGGTTATGAAAATCAAAAACTTTTCCTGTTCTTGAAGAACAGAAGTGCCTGAGGACTGGAGGGCTAGCCGACACTCCAGAGGGCTGTGCCGCCATCCAGCACGACCTGAACAGGCTGGAGAGCTGGACAGAGAAGAACGTAATGAGGTTCAACAAGGACAAATGTAGGGTCCTGCACCTGGAGAGGAAGAACCCCAGGGACCAATACAGGTTCGGGATGGATCTTCTGGGTAGCACTACTGAGGAGAAGGATCTGGAAGTCCTGGTAGATAGCACACTTTCCATGCGTCAGCAGTGTGCCATTGTTGCCAAGAGGGCCAATGGGATCCTGGGCTGCATAGGGAAGAGTGTGGCCAGTAGGTCAAG
>JAOQGH010000012.1:98833738-98852142 GCA_025769975.1 Gallinago jamesoni | reverse complement strand
AAGCTGAGTCGCATGACAACTCCCTGCATCTCACCTATTGTGCTCCGAAACCGGTTCAGCTGAGTGCTCCCATACAACAGGCTGCCCAGGGAGGTCGTGGAGTCCCCTTCTTTGGAGATCTTCAAGACCCTCCTGGATGCAGTCCTGAGTGATGTGCTCTAGGCTTTCCTGCTGTAGCAGGGGAGTTGGACTAGATCATCTCTAGAGGTCCCTTCCAACTCTGACAATTCCATGATTCTGTGATCTGTGAAAACAACTGTGACTTGATCACTAGGTCCGTTCCATAATTCAAAGTCAGAAACAATAGGAATAGAAACTGCTTGGAGCACAATTATCAGTCATTATGAAATTGGATACAGAACTATTTATTGGACAAGAACCTGTACACTGAAGTAGAGGCACAGAAGTCTGATTTTGTTTCAAAGAATGTGTGTTAAGAAAAGAAATAGATTTATAAGTAAATACAAACAGAAACAAAAAAACCTGAATACACCCATTAAAAATGTCAGGGAGGCCACAACTCAACCTTTTTTTCCAAAAATATAATGACAGAATGAGGGAATAATTTTGTCCTGGATGCACCAGTGGAAGTCATCTGGTTTGGCCCCTTGCCCAAGCAGGGTGAATGTAAACCTGCTTTTACATTGCAACCCGCAGGTTGTTTAAGGTTGTGTCCAGCAGGGTTTTGAATAGCTCTGGTTGTGGGGATTTTACAAGTCCTCTGGTCAACTTGTACCAGTCTTTGACCACTCCACTTTAGAGATATTTCTAAAGCATGGTATCAACAATCCATTATGTATGTCCATAACTAGATGCCACAAGGGATGCAATGGTGCTTAACTGTCTTGAGAGCCAGTCTCAGACAGTGTGGTACTCCTGTGTATGAAGTGATGAAATACAGTATGGTAAGCAAAGAACCACATTTTAGTGCTAATGGAATGACTTTTTTTTTGAGTTTATTCAATTTTGTGACAGTGAACTGAGTCGGCACTATATATGTGAGGCAAGAGGAAGCACTAGCAAATTTTTAAATAAATTCTTCTCTAATCTTCCTCTAAAATTAATTCTTGTTAACTTGGTTAACTTCAGAATGCTAATGAACAATGTTCAGGCACTTGACAGCCAGTTGTGTAGATTTTTTTTTTCTAGCCACTTTGTTTATTGCGCCTAAATGATAGTAAAGAATATTGATACATGAATTTCTTTCATAAAATTGTCTTCTTATGTAAATAGATGTTGGCATATTTTTGGGTTGATACTTTATTGTGAGGGGGTAGGGAAGCATGTTAAGGCACATACACATGCTTATTCCTTTAGCAAGATATAATCCCTACCGTTGAATGAATGGTAACATGAAATATGCTGAGACTTCCCATTTCAATTAATTTTACATGTTGCAGCAAGGCAACCAAAATAATATATTTATATATGTAACCCTAAAGAAAACTAGTTCCAGATAAGCAGAAACAATAGCAAAGTTCTGAAATTAAAAAGTTGTATTCTCCTCCTCCTTTGAAGTTAAATCCATTGAAATGCTAACACTTTAAAAAATAATAAATTGAGGAGAAAAAAGTATTACACGCTTCTTCACTGCTTTTAGTCATATGTCCAACCTAAAAGTAGTTTTAAACAAAGCATTAAACTAAAAATTGCAAAGCTCGGTGTTTTGTAATAAAGCCATAAACTTTTGGGTCATCAATATGAGACATGAGATGCAGCAAGTGATCTGACGGCAGTTGTTGCCATAGAGTAATGATGAGTTGCCAGCAGGATACAGCAGTGGGTAAACAGGGACAGAGATATCTCCTGCTTGCAGATGGATGGTCAACCACTTGGCTATGTGACTTTCTCTGGTTGTGCATGATTTACTTGCACAAAGTGGAATGAGGATGCTGAGAGGAGAGGCTTAGAGAAAGTCCAACAGAGAATATAAAAAATTCTAACTGGTTGCCAAATTCTTGTTCATATAGGAAAGAGCGCTCATATGCATCCTACCTGAAAAATTTCTAGCTTTGTTGTGTCAGTTAGTCCCTGCCATTTCCCTTGAACTTTGCTGCTGGTTAGCCGAACTGCTAATTCCTGCTCCACTGGTTGTTGAAGATCCCTGCTGTAAGCAGTTATCACTGCACTGAAAGCTGGGTGAGACAGCTGAACCTGTAGAATAGAATGGAATGGAATCAATAGAATAGATTAGAGTTACAATGGCCATCTAGTCCAATTGCCCAATCTAAAGCTATAGCTTTAGGAATTAGGGGTATTGTCCAAATGCCTCTTAAACACTGACAGGCCTGGGACATTTGATGACCAACCTAGGAAGTCTGTTCTAGTGTACGACCACACTCTTGGTAAATAAATGCTTCTTAATGTCAAGTCTGAACCTCCCCTGAGACAGCTTTGAACCATTTCAACAAGTCCTCAGGAAGCTGTAGAGAGTAATGAAGTTGCCCCTCAGCCTCATTTTCTCCAAACTAGACAAAACCAAAGTCTGTAGCAGCTCTTCATAGGATATGCCTTCCACCCCTCTCACCAGCTTTATTCCTCTCCTCTGGATGCATTCAAGGACCTTCATATTCTTCTTGAATTGTGGGTCCCAGAACTGCACACAATACTAATCTACATTTATTGGGTCCTGTCTCTGAAAAACTTACAGTAATTTCTAAATGTATTATTAATTCTACAAATTGCTCATTCAGTTCTTCTGGGATCTAGTGCAATGATATCAACTGCCTGGCCAGAAATGACAAACTGAACAAGATCTTTTGATATGATTTAAAATGCACTAGTTTTGCTTTTTGTGTCAAACAACAGTGTTACTCACTCAGCCCATCAGGTACAAAAAGTGAAAAGAGAGCAGATTAATATGCCAGCTCAAGTCCCTAGATGCTGTTTTCTTTCCCTTAGGAATAAACTTGAGCTTTGATATCACTGCTTTATTATAAGGTTTAGCTGGTTGTCAATTTCCAGCTGTTCCCAGCTTGAGGAGTTAGAAGGTGTCAATTGACTGGAAGATATTTTCTTGGAGACCTGTTACTCTGCTTCAAGTCTGAAAGACATCTTTAAATTGTCAATATTCTCCTACGAGGCAGAGGTAGCTGTAAGAACGGTAAAAATATGCCATTTGAAGATGTTTCTACTGAATAGTCATTAGAAATGAACAACCAGCACATATCCTAACCCTATAAACTATTAATTCCACTCATATCTCTTTTCACAATAGCCCTTAAAATATAAGACAGCCCATGTTTGGCAATAGTAGTTCTAAATCTCAAGCTGGTGAGGGAAAAAGGGAAACCAGTTGCCTAAACAGAGATACCTAGGTGGTGGTGTAAGGTCCCTTCACGTCCTCAGTTGAAACTTCAAAAGGAAGCAGACTGCTGTAGGTCTTTTATCATATCCACCAGTCCATCCATCAGATGTTGAGGTCTTAGATGACTGCAAGCATCCACGTTTAGGGAGCTGAATCCTGCACTTAAATGCTTAAGTCCACTTAGTAGGATCTAAAGAGCTATTTAGCTCATCCCTACAAACATACCTAGCTGTGGTCAGCTGAACATCAATCTAGGATGCACTAGACTAGCCACTGACTGTAATGAAAATGCAGGCACACTTCCCATATATGGATACCAAGCTCATAAACACCTAAATTGAAATATCTGAATTTGGACCTAAAATCCGCCTTTATGGAGATAAAGCCCACCTATGGTGAGCACATAAAGAGCTTCAGCAGACTTCTATGTCTGACCTAGTCTGATACTTCCACTTCTGCTGGTTCAACAGCTGAGAATCCTATTCTTCTTGAGATAACTCAAAGTGGCCTTTGTGACCTAAAGAGCCTGTTCTGCTAGTGATAATGGAAGAAGTGGCTTGAAAGAAGCCTAGTAAAGCAAAGGATCTTACTTTATTTCCGCTTTCCTAGCAGTTTATCAATGTTGACATATTTTCAGGGATTGATTTGTCTGAAATGACAGTAGCTCTATAAGTTCTGCAGATAGTGCACTTAGGGGTGAAGTAACACCTCACAGACTGAGGTAATTAATCCCCAGTCCAGGCTTGTCACCCCTCTACTCCCTCTAAGGGTTCTGATGCTCATCTGCTGCTTCAAACTAGTTCAGCCTATTTACATTGTCAGAAAACGTAACAATTAAAAATGAGTATCTTTATGCTAAGTTAGGGAGCTGACTCTGCTGAGAAGAATACTCACTTGGCACCTGAGGCAGTGCAGCATGACGAGGGAAGTGGGATCTCAAGATTGGCAGTGAGGAAGGGCAAGGAAGAGGTGAAGTAGGATGTCAGGTGGGCTGCTATGTGTTACCTCTCCTCCATTCTTTTTATTGTGGTTAATGTTAGTCAGGCACTGATGAGACTAGCTCACTTGCAGCCTGTGGTTTTTCAGGCTAAAATTGCACATTCTTTATCCCAGCACTAAGATTCTTGTAATGATTCCCTCTGTTCCTTATGAAATCTGTCCCTAATTGTGTGCACTTATTGGAAGTGATAAAGCAGACATGTACAGGAGAAATGAAATGCTAATATTTTAAATGTCATAGTAAATGCCATTTCGTGTTGAAGAGGGTGAAGCAATAGGATGAAGGTTATCTGTACAGTGAGAAAAGGGATTATCTCTATGAGCAAGGAATAAATGTAAGGACACTGTAAGAATTAATTTAATTTTTCTTTTAGTATTTGGTATTTATCTAATTTGTTTCTGTGTAAGTGAGAATATAATTGGGCAAAGTCATTTATTTAAAATGTGAAAAAAAATGGGGCAAAACATTTCTCAGTATCTTCACTGCAACTCCAAAAAAAGACATCAGCTTCCATAGAAAGGAGAAAGGTTTAACTGCAGGTGTAAGTGGTGCTGGAACTTTTATTCCATAAGAAAACAATTTCAGAATGATATTAACTAAGTATTAAATATGAAGATATTAACTAAAAAAGGATTCAGGAGGGGTGTTTTGAAACAAAAAGTCCCTTCATTTCATTAAAAGTTGCACACATAGATTTTTTCTGTAACCAGTAAAATTATTTTCCATTAGTCTCTCTGACGTCTCTTTGATTTATATATTTTATCATTTTAAATTTCACCACTTAAGAACCTAACTCAGAGCTTGCCTATGTTATGAGATCTCTGCTAGTATATTTACACAGAAATTATTACACTTCTAATAGAGGAGATGCTTGTACCCGTTAAAAAAGTTCTTTCTACAGGATAGTCAAATTGACTACCACAGTGATATAACCCGTCAAGTACAGATTGTGTCTACAAAGGATAGTTCTTTTCTGATGTACATTCACATAGTTATAACAGCAAAAGTTTGTAGTTTAGATTGGTGTTATTCAAATGAACAGTGATTTCAATCAAAAATCTTGGGGAGTAGGGTATTGTTATAATTTTTCACAGTGTATGGTACAGCAATGAAAGAAGTTCCTTAGCTTTTAAAAGACATAGTTACAGACTACTCTTATTAATAGCGGATCAAACATATTCATCAAACCATCAAACCAAATTCTTTTCTCCTCAGGACCACAAAATGAACACATTCATTTCATACAAAGATCCTGTGATTTAAACTGAGCAATCTACATCACATTAACACTCTCTGCATAATTTCTGCTAAAATTACATCTGAATTGATTTCACACATAGAAGAGAAAGTCTGTACATATTATTAAAAAAAAACCAGCAAAACAAAACTAACAAAAAAGTCCCCCAGAGAGCCAATTCTATTCTGTGTTTTAGCTGTGACAGAAATGTAAATCAGCCTCTTCCAAGGGATGCAATTTTGGGTATATAGTCTTTAGCTACGACTAGCAGAAAATTTTATTTATCTTCTCTGTGAATATTTTTCAAAGATATAGCTAGAAATATTATACTAATAGGAGAAAAACCCAGAAAATATTGTGGGGCTTTTAATACTTCCAGTGAGTTTAAATGAAGCAGGTGTTAAGCATAGTGAAGTAGCATTTTACAAAGATGTGTTAGGTTTTCTGAGAAACTGCTTTCCTTCTCATTTATGTGGCAAGTATCCAGCATTAGAATCAATAGAAATTGTTGAAGGCTTGCTGGAAAAAATAAGTGCAAGCATGTTGCTTAACAATGGAGAGGAGCAAAAGGCTGGAGAATCTGTTGGTGTTTTCTTTTTTTTTTTTCTTTTTTTTTCTTCTTTTTTCTTTTTTCTTTTTTCTTTTCTCTTTTTACTTTTCATGTAAAGGAATTGTGCGAGAATACGGGGGAACAGAACTTTACAGACTGAAAAGTTGCATCTGTGCAAGGAGCAGGGCTTACTACGGTGATGGCAGTATTGTATGATGCCTGTTCTGGTGTCTCCAGCTTGTTCTTGTAGTACTGGTGAGGGTGTTGGGCACTTCTTCTGTGGGCAAGTGTGGACTTATGAAGACTTTGAAACCCAGCATGTCCAGTGAAACATGATCCTAAAGATAGGCTCAAATCCTGTTTTCACTTGAATCCAGCCATCCCCTGCACTGAAACTAAATGGAAACATTCTGGGTGTTTGGTTGTTGTGGTTTTGTGTTTTTTTTTTTCTTTTGCCAAACATCCCCATAACATCACAGCACTGAAGGCATCAACCTTGAAGAATTTTTTGTCAGTTCATTTACATTAAATTTATATAAATGTGCTACTGAACTTATCTATGTGTACTACCTCACAGCGTATAATTTGGACTGTTCACAGAAGGAAGTAAAAACTGTGATGAGGCATCTTTCTATGTAGAACAAAATATTTGAATCTCACAGGATTTTGCTTCAGGAAAGGCAGTTTCCCTGGGATGTTATTTCATCAGTTCTAAATGTTTCCCACTTTTACCGTGATTAACTACAGAATAAAATTTAATAAGTTTATCTGTTCAAAGAAAGATCCTGTGATCTAGCTGGCATGTGATGAGACTGTTCAGATGCAGATGTTTGTTTCAGGACCATTCTAAGTATGTTTGGACTATCAGCCAAGCCAAGTATTTCTACTTTCTCAGGGGTTTACTTAAATGATTTTTTCCAAACAGTTTCTTGCCATTTTAATTATATGACAAATTTCTAGAAGCACATAACAAATTTTATTATCTCCTTTGTTTTACTTGATGCATATGCTGATTGCTGATTTCATTAATAAATGTAACAGGGAACACATAGTTTACAGGAAAATCACATTCCATTTTAAAAAAATCCCACAAACCTACAGAAATATTGGAGTAGTTGGCAGTAAAGCTGTAGTAGTTTACGTGGTAAATGTAAGTCTAAATAACAGAATCAGTGGGAGATAAGCTCATTTTTACTGTTCTTCCAAAGACTAAATCTGAGAGGCACAGATGCTTTTCCATTTTTTATTCATTTTTTCACTGCCTTGGACTATTGCTCTCTCTTTTGCTGTTGATTGCTGATATTGAATGAATCCACATTTTCCTTATGATGATCAAGCTTAGCCCTTCTCCAATGAATTCACCATTCCAGCAACATGTTTGGCTCCAAACATTTTGCTAATTACTTTTTGCCCTTCATTTGCTCCAGGATCCCCATGCCAATTCCTCCTCCTTTCTGCTTGAGAGAAGAGGAAGATTTTATACCTATTCGCTGCACCCAACGCATAAATAGTGACTTGTGGAAGTGAAGCAAATTTTATATGACAGTAGCTTGATGATACCGAGAACATAATTAGTGCTGCAGATGACCATGAAGATTAAGACTGCTCAGCTCCTTTGCTCCAACTAATACTCTGTAGTATTACTGATTATACTGTCTGCTTCTTGCATTTTCTTTGCTTGAGTGAGCTGGAACACAGAGAAGTAGCTGTAAATTAAAACATTGAAGGTGAGATGGAGAATCTCACCAACACATTGTTTTCATTGGTCTAGGCTAATTTATGTGGCAATTTATGTTCAATTTATATTTTCTGAATAAATTAATATTATTGTCAGTTTTAGCTCTGATTTCACTGGAAATAGAGATTCAGCACTGAGGAAAATGACAAAAAAAATCACATTATAGTAAGTCTCTTCTGTCCCAAGACTGCTTGGCATTTATTGTGAATGAACAATTTAACTTTGAATGAATCTGGAAGCTGTTACAAAATCACCATATATAGACATACTAGCACTGAAAGTAGATATATTATAGAGGAAATGTGGAGAGATTACAAAGAGAGAGAACAAGGAGATAATGTTAGAAAGATAATGAAGATCAGATCCAGGAAATTTTTGATCACTCTGCTGTGCAGTGTGGCAGGTTTAATGCCTCTGTGCAGGCCAACTGTGAAGGACGGGTCTGCAGAAGAGATGTGGCCTGGATAAGTGTTGTGGTTCCTGTTTATGAGTGCGGAGCTTTTCAGATCCTCACACAAAGTACCTGGCTGGCCCCTTCTGGTAGAAGTGCTAAGGCCCATTCACTTTGCTCCCCTTGAAACTCCTCTAATACATTTCATGTGATACGACCATCACTCACTCAGACTTGTCCTTCTAGACTCAAGTATACAAACTGATAGCACCAAACCTCTATTCATCCCTTTGCCCCTCTCTCAAGCTGTCCCTCAAAATATTTGCATTGCCTAACAAACACTATATGCATGTCTAGAAATTATGCCTCTGTAAAGAGGGTATGAATGAAGAGGCTGGAATTTTTAGGCTGTCACTTTGCTATGTGATATGTTAACTGTAGGTATCAGAGATTTTTTAAGAAGTGATTCATTGTCAAGTCTATATGAGTTTCTGCTAATAGAGCAACTGGATGAAAACCCGCCTCAGTAACCAGAAGGATACTTTTACATGGGAAGATGATTTGGAGTGTTTTCGTGTATGGCTCTGTGGAATCTCCTTGGGCAGTAGCTCTTCTCTTACAGTGTCTAGAAACATGGAGTATTTGGGATTCTTGTCCTCTCAAGGTTAAAATGAGAAAGACAAATCTCTTTCTATGTCTCAGGGCTCTTATAGATTATTCATGACTAAGAGTCTTTTAAGGCTGGTTCTGCTCAGAAGCTGGATGGATATAGGGTAATTGCTTCTTGCTTGCTTCACTAATGGAAAGGTTTAAGGTTTGACTTTCCCTTGCAGGGTATAACAGAACATGCAGGATCTACAGCTTGTGATTACAATGAAGAAAATTTAGCTTTTCTTAGCACCAACAATGTGATAGATATTGATCACATAATGTAAATCCACAAATTAGGTTCTAAATTACAAACTGAGGGAAAGAAGTTGTTCAAATATATATAATGTTCAGTCTAATGGAGTGCCCGATTTTTAACATGGTTTTTAGATATTCCCACAATACAAATAGCAGCAATAATGTCTTCATAATGGACAACAGAAAAGTATTGTGAGAAATAAGATGAGTTTTAAATAAAATCTGGCCTAACCTCAATTCTGTTTCATCAGATATTAGTATTTATCTTCTCTGTAGTGCACTTGGTACTTTTATGAATATTAAAAAATGAAAATCCCACTTTCATCTACCTTGTAGCTATGAGTGTCATTTTGCAAACTTCATTTGCCTGAATAGGCTAAATTGTATGCTCACCAAGTAATTCAATCATGGGGAGAAAGCTGATCATGAAAGCACTTTTAGTTCTTTAAAGAAAGAAAAAAAGCAGCCAATATAACTCCCAAATAGCTAGAAGTATTTGCTTATGTCACTTTGACTCCCTTTTATCTTTTGAAATAACAGCCAACTTAGGTAAAGCAAATCTACCTATCTACCTACCTACCTGTCCATCCATATTAGAATTAAGCTGCTGTCCAGATGGTCTGCTTCCAGCATGTGTTGGCGCCTGGGGTTGCTCCTACCTGGGTGGAACTTCCCTTTGCTGAACTGTGAGGTTCCTGTCAGCCCATTTCTCGAGCCTGTTGAGGTCCTTCTGGATCCCAACAAGATCGTAGCCCTGCACAGATCTCTCTTTTTCCTTTTTCTTCTGTTCTTACACTGATGGTGAATATTGATTATTTGCAGTCATGACAGTCATTACACATTACATTTTATTTGGGCTGGGTAACGTTTTTTTCTCTGCAACCTTGAATCAGGACAGTGTCTCCCTTGCATAGCAAGTTATTTTTAATTTGATGCTAACCATTACTAATGCTCCTGAATACTTGTTTTATTCCTCCTCTGTGATGCAGGCTTATAACTCTATGCAAACATAGCCCTGTAATCCTGAACGACTTGGAAAATGACCAGAGGGCATGAAGAAGGTGTGAATTAGCTCAAGGAATTTCATCAAGGAATACTCATCATGTATTCCTTGATGAAAGAGAAATTTTGCCATCCAGAAAAAAGATGAACTCAAAATGAAAGTAAATGAATGACCTCTCTAACACTTTTTGGACTTTTTTGGGTTAAAGACAACACTTGCCTGCTGGTAATTATTTTACATATTCCAGAGTCTTATTAAAAATGTCTTAGACTTCTGCAAAAATTGTTGTGCTGCCCTGGAATGAGAGGTCTTCTAGCACAAATACCCCATTTTCTTAAGTGACACAAGTTGTGTTAAAGCAAGGCTTCTGACTTCAAAATTGAGAGTGGATTTATATTTGATAAGAATTTATTTAAAGCATTTCAGTTTTTGTCTGTGGGATGTTACATTTCCAAGATATCTGAAATACATGAAAATGCACATGAAAATTCTGTGTGCAACTGGCATTGTGGAAGAGTACTAGACTAATCTGCCTTTATAAATAATAATAGCACATCATTTAGACCTTAGGAGAGCTGGGGCATTCACCACAGGTGTGAAATATATAAACCTCATTCAGTTCTTTTACTCTCATACCATTGTTTTATTTGTTTATTTGATTCCCTCTAATTATTATATTAACTATTATATGGATTATTGTTTCTGAGGAATCTAAATTTGAATTATTTATTTTAGAGCTTCCATTTTAAGTTTTGCTAACACTGTCAAAATGGAACCAGCTTGGTAAGCTGCTGATTCAGCTGCAATTATTTCCTGCAGGACAAGACACTCTTCTTGAACTACAGACCAAGAAATGGAGTAAAACATGATGTGGCCTATTCCAGTTTTCTGTGATGTGAGAATTATTGCCTTCAGAGTTTAGTTATTCAAGGATCAATGTGTTTGAATGAATATCATCATTCCTCTTTTTCATAGGGTTTACCTTCTCTTGCATCTTCTCTTTACTAACAGAGGGATTTCTTTTTGGATGATCTGTTTTAGTCACAAGATTTTTAATAAAGATTGTTTTGACTGAGAAATATTGATCTCTTCTGGAATAGTTAATTGTTGCAAAAGAGAGGCATGATAGTCTTCTAATTATTAACACTTGCACAGTTGTTAATATGTCTCTTGGTATAATAACTCTTTCAAAAACACTTAATTGAGGATGAGTAAATATTTGTCTGGAGGAATTTCTTCCTATTTAGAGAAGAATTGGGTTAATAACTTAGAGTAGATCTCTAACTTAACACCTACCCCAGCTGATTACAAGATATATACTTGAATTGATTGACATATTAATGTGAAGGATTTTGAATTATTATAGTTATTAATTCTAAAATTCTATTAATTCTAAAAAACAATGTAGATTCACAGTACAATGTAGATTAGCATTTTACTGGCTGGTTTAATATAAAATTAGATTAGACTCTTTTAATTCACTGATACACTATGTTTCTATGCTAAGTTTTCAGACTAACGAAGACATGAATAATTTTTTTGAAAATACAGCTTTCAGTAAATGCCAAGATGGTATAAATGGGTTAAGATAATAACCACTGTGAAAAATAACTTGTATGCTAGCACTGGATGAATTGTCTGGGTTAATTTTCCTGTTCCATTCATATGGAGTCCAAAAGTGGATAATTTCTTTCTTTAATTTATTTCTAGTTTGAAGCTGTATTTTTTATGCTCCAGGATCCTCACTCTCTAGCCCTTTGCCATTGACAACAATACAGTTCTTATTTCTGGATCTGAACAAGGAGTGACAGTTGAAACAGGCAGAATGTGAACACCAGTTTCATTTTTTTTTCATTTACATTAAGTACTATTTTCCTCTTTTGGTTATTGGATAAAATGTTAAATAAACCTCAATTTATCCATAGTCCCTGAGACATTTCCAGCTAAATGATTTACTGAGTCACTGGAGAATCAGTTTGTGTTTGCAGTTCTGAACTGACGTTGAAACCATTTGGCAGACTTCATAGAAGAGCTATTTAAAAATAATTTTTCTAGATAGATAGAGGGAGTCAATGTATTTCATAGGTCACTGGTTTTGAGATACTGTGGGGCAAGCTCAGTCATCAGCATTGCTAATAAAATGGGGAAAACATAGTAGCTGTTCTGTTGGTGAATTTTCCCCTGTCTACTTTATTTGACATAAGAACAGTGTGCCTTGGCAATTATATAATCTCTAGACTTTGTTTCTAGAAATTCATACCCAACAGTGCTGAAGTTTTTCTATTATTTTTTCTTTTTAATGAACAAGATCTGGTTATCACTTTGATGTTTATGCATATTTTCCAATTACATCTCCTAGCACTTTACTGAAAAATGGTGGAAGTTATATTTACTGTATCTAAATTATAACTTTTTAAGCTCTTTTTAGTGTATTTTTTTCTCATTTTTCTCTGTCAATTTCACAGCCCCTGTAACTTTCCAAAACCAGCTCTCAAGAGTTCTATATACTCACTATCAAAGTCCATCTTGATATCACTACCCTCAAAATCTTGCTATGGACAAAAGAGAACAAACCGTGTTTATGGAGTTGAGACATTATTGTTAATCTATCTCTAACAGTGTAATCAAGATAGAACAAAGAGTTATCATGAGTCCAGTTGCAGTAATACTAACACCAAGGCCAGACTGGATGGGGCTTTGAGCAACCTGGTCTAATGGGAGGTGTTCCTGTCTATGGCAGGGGGTTGGAACTTGATGATCTGTAAGGTCCCTTCCAACTCTAACTATTCTATGATTCTATGTTTCTATGAACACTCATGTTCCAAATTAATCCAGAAAGGTCTCATCAGTAATATAGTGTAAAATATTATTCCAGAACTTCCTCGTACCTCCACCTTCTCTTTGGCTGAAGGCATGCTTGACCTTCCATTGTTGCTCTGATAATGTCCCAAAGCTGATGTTTCAGACTTCCCCAGCAAGATCAGGAGGGATGCTTTACAATGAACTGACAGCATCCTGGCATCTTTAAAAGAATAAATGTGATGTTTATGTCTCATTTTTCTTTCTCCTCAGTTTCTACTCTGCTTGTTTGATTTGATTTTTTTTTCCCCAAGACTGGCACCTCACATACTCTCTTTTTTTTTTTTACTGGTTCCCATTTAATCCCTTTTCTATTCTCTTTGATATCTCTGAAACCAGTTGTAACTGTTTCATGAGGCTGCCCTCCTGTAGTGAGTGTGGCGTGACTGCTGTGATTTGAGTTTGCAGTCTGGGACCTGAAACAGGGGGAGCAGCAGAGTGACGGGGGCTGTCATTATCGCAGGGCCACCTCTGTCAGGAG
Organism: Gallinago jamesoni; assembly: GCA_025769975.1. Lineage (NCBI taxonomy): Eukaryota > Metazoa > Chordata > Aves > Charadriiformes > Scolopacidae > Gallinago > Gallinago jamesoni. Next base: position 98,838,670 of record JAOQGH010000012.1, on the reverse strand, counting down.
AGGCTGAGGCTGCCCCATGACAGACAGGGAAGTCTCCAGCCAGCTCAAGGGCTGACTACAGCCCCTGTCACTCACACCCCCTGTGCTGCACCCTGGCTGGGATGTAAAGGAGTCGGGAACAAAGGAGATATAAGACACTGATTGATTTGAAACCCAAAATTTGCTGTAACTTGAACCCCTGTTCGGGATTTATGACATGGTGTAAACAAAGATCATCCTCAGGGCCTTCCCTAACTCTGTCAGCCCACCTACACTAGTAAATTAAGTACGTATACAACTGTTTTCTGGCTCTAACACCAATTAGCTTCAAATGGCTAGCAATTAAATAATGCTACTAGTTAAGTTTCTTAACCCTGCAAAGCAGGGTGGTTGGCTGGTAATTGTTTGTGACCTCTGCTTTCTCTTGAGCTGAGCCTGGGAATAATTCGGGAGAACACAAATTTGCACAGTCCAAAGTGTGCCAGAGACTATAATAATATTTCAGACATAGATGACTAAGTTGCAGCATCTGAAAAGCTTTTTTGCCCCCCTTATGCATATAGAATTAATTTTGTACTTCATAGTTTTTTTACTTCTATTTTATAGGAGTAATTTAAAGGCAGATACTGCACAGACACTCCCATTTAAGCCCTTTCTATAGTACTGTGTATTTCCATGTCTGCTTCTGGCAAAGTCCATGAATCTTCCCAGGTCTTTCAAATGTAAGTGTCAGATTTTAGAACCCGTCTCTCAGTTTTGAGGACTGTAATTTTGGCACCCTTGATTCTTCAGTTCTTGCCATCTGAGCAGGAGTGTAGGGTTTTTTTTTTGTATGTAAAATATCAGTCTCAATTAGCAGCACACAGAAAGGTGCAATTTAGTTGACAGCCTTCATCTTTTTTGTCAGGATTTATCTTACACCTCACATATTTATTCCAAATAAATTACATTTTTCTCTGTGTGTAATTGCACACCACTAACTTCTCGGGGGGTGTTTTACAAAAAGCCTACTTCTGTTGTTAAAAGCATTCCTGTTTACGATCCCTAGTCTATGCTAATTGCAATCAAATAAGAAAAGTACTAGGAAATGAATGTTTCATTATGTGGGGTTGTTTAAGTTGCAGTATGGCATGGAATTTAGTTCTGCCTAAAAGATATAAATGTGAAAAGGTGAAGTGTATGTTAAGTGTATGTTAATAATAACAATTATACTCACAATACATCTTTCATGAAAGTAAAGAGTCTTTGTTTTGAAGCTGCTAGTCCTAAGGCTGCTTCCACAGGCTTCTGTCCTCTCCCCAGATTTAAGAGATTGTAGGTTAAGAAAAGATAGCATTACTCTTTGATGCAATATCTAATTTTAGCAGGGAAAGTCTCCGATATGATAATTTTTTATTCAGTAGGTACTAACTGTATCATGTGTTTTGGACACACTTAAACCTTTAAAGATTTCAGTTTTAAAATCCACCCTTAAAAACAGCTAAAAGGATTTCTAGTGAGAGTCATTCAACAGCCATCTCAAGAGGATTTAGCTTTGACAGAAACTGGACATCTTGAGTAAGGTATGCTGCAGCAACCTGGATGTCCTGGTGACAGAAGTAGGAAGGGCATTTTGGAAACATGGGTTTCAACAGACCTCAGAGGTCCTTTGACTTGGAAGGTTTTAATTTCTCTCTCTTATCATTTTCCTTTCAGTGAGAACAGAATCCAAACCTGCTATATGGACATCAAAAGAAGTTCTGCAAATGTGTTCAATGAAACTCAATCTTCTAAAGTTTGGTCAGCTCCTTGGAGACTGCAGTTGCATCAGTCTGTATGGTGAAAAGATGCCTAGACAATGAATGGGAAGTATTTTCTTGTCTGCCTTTTTAACGTTCAGAAAAATAAAGCAAGAAAATACCTGACTGGTGCTTTACAAACTAAAAAATGCATGAAGCTTTTTTCAAAGTTTCCAGGGTTTCTACAGCTGTGTTATGGGACCTGTTAAACCTGTAAAGCCTCCTCACTGGGGCTTCTTCAGACTAAGCTAACTGGTTTGGCATTTTCGCCTGATGCTTTCAACCTGAGAAGTAAGGTCAGACCAGAGGCTGAGGCCAGAGAGTCTCTGGATTATTTCTGTTTTCTCATTGATATTGTCCAAGGTAAAAGGTATGCATTATCTGTACAAGAATGTGAAAAAGGGAGCTGCTGATCCAGACTCCAGCTTTAAGCTCTAGTTTTGCAAGTGCATGCCTCAAGAATGAGGTGAGCAGATCATGCAAAAAACTATCGGAAACTGGCTTATGTCTGGCATTTCCTATGGGCTCTGTTTGAGGGTGGAGAGCTCTGCTGTCCTGAATCCCTAACAGCCTCTTATACAATATAAAGGGAAGTTCAGCATCTAACCGTACTGCTTAGTGGCTGGGCACAACAAACACTTCTAGCTGCTGTCTACGTGTGCACTTCACTGAAAGCTGGCCTTCTTGTGAGCACACAAGAAAGTCAGCAGAGAACTGGTCATTACCAGTCTGCCTTTGTAGACTTTAATCACCGTGGTAATATGAGCTGAAAAAAATCAGCGCAGTGAACAAGTAGGTAGAAGCAAGGACAGAGAAATGAGAGCATGGTTCCCTGCTTACCAAAAACCTTCCTGCTTCAATTGCCAGAGTGCTCAAACAATTCTTCACTCTCTTTGGGAGAATATTTATTTAAATTTAAAACTGTTACTTCCTTTATGGTGCTTACCATCCTATTGGCACTGCTATCTACTCCTGCGCTGCCTTCCTTGCATATTTCGTTGCTATGAGGTATTTAAGAAATGAATAAATTTGAAAACCTTTTTCTACTTTTCTGTCATATGACAACACTTTTGGCTAAGAGAAAGCATAATTTAGGTACTCTAGATTTTCAGGAAATTATTTTGGAAGAGTAGAAATTCTGCATGCGAAACCCAAATTGTTTCAATATAACGGAAAATACATATTCATTTTTATAATTTCTTTTTATTTTACCATTCTTTTCCTATATCCCTATGTCCCTTCACTTTCATGGCTTTTATTATCAGTTCATCCACTGTGCTATCCACTAATTTAAACCCCTAATCAGGAAGCACATCCCTCTACTTTTCTTAATTCACCTACCGAATAATATAATAGATACTTACATCTGTGTATCTGCATATCTGGTCTTCTCTCACGTAATCCTGCAGGATATGGAGAAGCTGGCAGCAGGGAGTTCATAACGTAATGCCTTTCCTAGCATATCTGTCCCATTACTGGGCAGATCTATGAGGCAGATTTTTTTTCATGCTCACCTGTCAAGCACCACCAGTAAAATCCATTTTTCAGCAGTGTAATTCGTTGTAGCTTCAGTTTGCAAGTTTTGATTTGCTGCTTTTTACTTCATACCAAAACACTATATCGTTGCAGTTTTGAATCATGAATGCTTTGCAGATGTGCCGACTATGTAGACTATTAGAAATGACTATCCTAATTTGCATGTAAGGGTGGCAAGGTACAAGGAAAGGGAGTCTGTTCCTTGCAGATACAGCTTGCTTTTAACAGCAGAACATACTTTCTTGTCACTCCTTTACTTCATAGGTCAAAAGCTGCATTAATGTGCACCACAATGAGTCATTTGGAGCTAAAAAGATTTATCCAGGTGTAAAGCAGAATTTGACTCCATGTTTTTACAAGGCATCTGTTCTCCTACTGTACTGAAAAGAGACCCAGGAAGATACTAAGATTTAATGCCAACTATTTTAAAGCTCATTTTGAACATTTGGTCCATATACTATACTTATAACTGTTAAATGACAAACTTCACAAGTATCAGCTCCTTGTTATGAATATTTTAAAGAAATTAAGTAACCACACAATTTTATGCAGTCCCTAATGCTAACTTAATTATCTTAAAAGAATTTACTGAGCTTAACTAGTCCCTCTGGAGGCCAAAAAAGAGATTGTTTTAGCATAGAAATCTTCCTGAATATACAGGTGGTAGAATATCTGAGGCTTCACTTAGAGAAAAACTACAGAGGGGCATTTAAAGCTGGGATAAACAGCATAACCCTTGAAGATGTCAGATGTCAAAATATATTTTTTTTTGATAAGTCATTAAGCGATTTTACTTCTATTTTTTGCAAGCACTATTGACTTTTTAGCACTTGTTGGCTCAGTAGAACTGGGAAGTAAACAGTCTCTATGTCTCTATTTCCCCGATGAAGTAAGCATAAAGGTGGGCAGTTACAAAAAAATCATAGAATCTTGTAATATTTTGGGTTAGAAGAGACCTCTAAAGGCCTAGTCCAACCGTACTGCAATAAGCAGGGACATCTTGAACCAGATCAGGTTGCTCAGAACCCTGTCCAGCCTGACCTTGAATGTTTCCAGGGATGGGGCTTCTACCACCTCTCTGGACAACCTGTTCTAGTGTTTCACCACCCTCAATGTAAAAAATGTCTTCCTTTTATGTAGTCTAAAACTGTCCTCTTTTAGTTTAAAGGCATTACTCCTTGTCCTATTGCAGCTGGACCTGCCAAAAAGATTGTCCCCATATTTGTCTAGGACCCCTTTAAGTACTGAAAGACAACAATAAGGTGCCCCTGATGTCTTCCCTTCTCTAGGCTGAACAATTCCAATCATCTTGTCCCTGTCTTCACAGGAGAAGTGTTCTACTCCTCTGATAATTTTTGTGGCCTCTAGACTCACTCCAACAGGTCCACGTCTTTCCTGTGCTGAGCACTCCAGAGCTGGATGCAGTACTCCAGGTGGGGGTCTCACGAGAGAGGAGCAGAGGGGCAGAATCACCTCCTTCCACCTGCTGGTCACACTTCTATGGATGCACTGCTGAGGAGAAGGATCTGTGAGTCCTGGTAAATAGCACACTTTCCATGCGCCAGCAGTGTGCCATTGTTGCCAAGAGGGCCAATGGGATCCTGGGCTGCATAGGGAAGAGTGTGGCCAGTAGGTCAAG
>JAOQGH010000012.1:98814712-98833638 GCA_025769975.1 Gallinago jamesoni | reverse complement strand
CTGGAGAAAGCTGAGGGGAGACCTTATCTATGTTTATAACTTCCTAAAGGGTGGGTTGAAGGAGGATGGAGCCAGACTCTTTTCAGTGGTTTCCAGCGATAGAATGGGGGGCAGCGGGCACAAACTGAAACATGGGAAGTTCCATTCAAATATGAGGAAAAACTTCTTTACAGTGAGAGTGACAGAGCCCTGGAACAGGTTGCCCAGGTAGGTCGTGGAGTCCCCTTCTTTGGAGATCTTCAAGACCCTCCTGGATGCAGTCCTGAGTGTTGTGTTCTAGGCTTTCCTGCTGTAACAGGGGAGTTGGTCTAGATGATCTCTAGAGGTCCCTTCCAACTCTGACAATTCCATGATTCTGTGATTCCGTAATACATTTTGTTACAAAAGAAGTGGGTCTTCAGATACAAGACACTGTGGTGAGAATAGATATATTGCAGGTAAACTATAAGAGAAAAAGATGTATACAGTATGTATGCAAAACCAGACATCACTAAAAGGGAATATTCAAAGTAGATTTTCACAATCCTGGTTTTCATCCAGAAAGGAACACACCTGGATAAAAACATGAAATTCGGTATATGAATAAGGACATCACATCTGTTTCTGATTTTGCAGGTCCATCAGGAAGCAGGGTAAACTTGGATTTCACTGTCAACTTAAATTCAAACCAATACACCTTTTTCTGATACAAAAGTAGAATATACAGTCACTACAGTCACTGAAAAGTGTGTTTGTACTGTAACATTGACTTGGTTTGTAGTTCTTGCCAACATTTGTAATTATAACATTGTTTTACCGTGACTTTCCATTTTTCCTTTTTTTTTTTTTTTTCCCCACATCCTAGTGAGCCAATCTTTTCCCAAAGTTTTTTGGCGTTCTCTTTGATTTTGAAAGTAAGAAAAAAATTCTCCCTCCTGTGATCTCCACAATTACTTTTTCCTCATTCTTCAAGTGCATAATAAAGAATATTTATGCAAGGCAAATATTCAGTGTTCAAGAACAAGCTAATTGGATTCTTTTCATAATTGGTAGTTTATTGCACATTTGTATTCAAAACCATTCCCACTGTACCAGAACCCCCTGACTGAGTTGTGGAAAATAGATTCAGTGCTTTTATATTATATACTTTTCTTAGCTGTCAAACTTAACTAAAGAATCCCTTACTTTTGTTTAGAAAAGACCTTCATGATATGTTAGGCAACCGGGATTAGTGTTTTACAAGTCAATGCATGAACTGGTGCAGTGTCAGTGTTACTGTCCCACTCAGAGAGAGTGCAAGAGAGTCCCAAGCTTTAGGTTCACCCCACCCAACTGCATATCCCATTGGAAAAGTATGGCGTGGAGTGAAATAATTTTCAGGTTTTAACCTGCTCTTCACTGTGCAACTTTCCTTGGTCTTTGTTTTGATTCCTTAGGCTGTAGTTCAAGAGCAGGGTCAGAGCAATTTCTTTGCTCCTACTTTCAAGAGTTGCATGTGTATCAGAGTACTATAAAAATATTGTTCTGCTTCTGGTGCTGCAACAGCTAATCTGTGATGGGTATGTAGATGTAAAGGTTAAATAAAAAGAAATCCATGTTGTTCACATATTTTCCTTCATGGAGCTTACAATGGAAACTGCTGAAACCTGGAACCCAACTATTATAATTTAATGTATTCAATGTAACTAGTCCATAGATTTGTAGATACAAAAATAATTTAAGATTTAAACTAACTTAACAAATTACTGCACCCCAGGGTACTTCCTGTCCCATTTGTTCATCTCTGCACTCTAAATGGCTTGGCATCATCTCTGTTATGTCTCTTTTTATGAATTAATCTTCACAACCTGATAATCTTTTCCTAAATTCCAATTAGTAGCTCCATAGACAGAGCTTGTTTTGCAGAATACACTGTTTTTTGGCATCTTTGTTAGAGGTAGCTGTGTGGCAAGAGTAGCTATCCATACTGGAGTTTACTCAGTAGGAGGAAACATATGTACAGGCTTTAATTAGAAATCCTGTGGGGAAACACACCAACAGGCCCAACCAAGGTGAACTTAACTATCAAACAGATATTTATGCTTGCTGAATAAAGTCAACATTTTGAGTAGCTAAAACACATTTTTCAGATTCAATGGATATTAATGGAGAGAGAATTGTCTTCTTAGGTGGACTATATAAATAAATTAAACAATTCAGTAGCACACAAGCTACAATGAATCCATGAAATCTTTACCATCCATGAAATGCTTACAAAAGACAAAGGGTTTCATTTAGTTATGCTTGCTCGGTAAGTGGTAGTTTGGCAAATGTTTCCGTCGAAATTATCTATCAGTCCTGTCTCTTCTTTAAAACCTTAATTCTGTAAAGCTTTGCACAAACTTCCATCACTCTGTTACTCCACCTTCTCTTCCACAAAGTTATCTATTTACCTTGTTAATGCACACCAAAACCCCAGATCATGTGGGCCATCTCCAGATATCACAATACAATCATCTGGTGATGTGGAAAAGCAGCAGGGTAGCGGATACTGTTGATCTAATCTCTGGTGTATAGAGGGCTACAGGAAAATCTTTGCATGTGACTGGAATTCTTTTGGATATGGTCTTCATTCTCCACAGAATCTCTATTATGTCTCATAGTTTGGTTCAGTTTGATGAGTAATGTTGGGTCTGTTTTCTGACCTTACTGTTTCAGATATCAAAACTGAAAAAAATAAAAGAAAAAAAAAGAGTAATTATAGAAGACTTTTTCCTGATCAAAGGTGGAATCTTTTCTTCCTCTGGATAGCATCCTTTAGAAAGACTCACATATCCACCTTTTCTTTGTGGACTCAGTTCAACCTTACTGCTATGGATCAGAAGAACACAAAAACCACAGCCATTTGTTATGCTCTCCAGTAGGAACTTATGAAAGTGATTTTGTATGTGCTGTGGTTTGGACTGGGCTGGCCACTAAAATGAACTCCAGATGCTCTCTTTTACCTCTCTCCCCTTCAGAGAAGGAAGAGCTTCTCCCTTCAGAGGAGAGGAGAGAGAATGAAAGGAAGAGAGAATATGGTTTGAAAAACTACTTTAATGAAATATTAATAATAAAATAATAAAATTAAAGGATAATAATATTAATAAGAAAATAATTAAATATATACAATATATACAAAACTATATTGAGCTCTCAGGATGACAGTCAAGTCACTCTGATCCCTCAGCTTTTATACTGAGCATGACACAGATGGGATAGATTCTTCCTTCAGCCCTCTAACTTGGTACATAACAAAGTGAGCTGACCTTGGTTGTTATAGCAATAAGTATAAGCAGCAGGCTCTTTGCATACCATTCCTTGGTATTCACTATAAACATCAGACCTTTTCTGCTAGAAGCAGATACTGTCTGAAAATTATGCCATTAATTTCAGAGAGAAGAGGTTTAATTGAAAAATAAAATTACTGAAAAGAAAATTGGTTCTCATTTACCTCAAAACAGGGCAATATGTCATCACACATAATACCAGGGGATTGGACTTGATGTTAGAAATCTAGTCCTATAAAATCTTTTATTCACTCAAAACCCAAACTCAGCTTCGGGAATAAAGTGGCATTGGAAGGATACTGCAAAGCCTGGGCTCTGTGGAAAGAAAACACAGGCTGTGCAGGTTTTTCAGGGTATCAGCTCAAGTAACTTTGCCTGAAGAGCAAAACTGGCAATGCTACATAAGAAACACATGAAACTGAAGACTGTACAAAGGATCAAATTCATCTTGTTTATCAATGCAGTTCAGTTAGCATTCACCTGAAAGGGACAGAATAAGGACCTCAAAATTTGGTCTTCTGCTGCAAAAATGCCTAAACAAACTTGGAATATTGCCGAAGTGAGAAGGTAGAAGAGCTGGGGGGGCTAGCCCATTGTTTTTCACTTGCATATCTCATAGAGATAATGATTTTAATAACTCTATCTGTGAGTAGTTCTCAGTCACAAAACTTACAGGAAAGGAATGCCTGGAAAAAAATTATTATAAACTATTTCCAGTAGAATTATGAGTTATTTCAGCAGTTGCTATGCTAGAGAATGGCATCTAGATGGGAAAGCTCAGTATTACATGGCTGATTAAGCATTATTAGCATTTTTCAACTCAGAAAAAATGTCGGAGTTGATGAAAGAGAGAAAGAAACAAATGCTAAACCTTATAGTGGGAAGAACGTATGCAGTTTAATAAGCAGAGATTTTGAAGTGAAACTAGAAGATCAAAAGACTGGCATCATACAAATATGAATAGGTTCATCTTTAATAAACATTATTCGAAGTCTTAATTTTCAGGTACACTCTCTCATTTATATGTTGCTGCCATTCTCTCTTTCTCTGTGACTATATAAGCTGAGGTGACTTAATGGAAAGAATTATCAACTAGATAATTTTAAAATGGTATTATGGGCATCTTTTACCAATAATTATAAGTAGCTATCTCTCATTCAGTATGACAGCAACAGAGAGACTCATTGAATCTAAACCTAGGAAATACACATTTTGAAACTGGACTCCAATATTCAGTCATAAATTAAATTTTAACAAAGCTTAGGATTTTCACTTGAGTTTTTGAGATTCATCTGTGTAGAAATACATTGGACTCACAGAAATACACTGACTGAGATCTAGGCTTTCAGTTCAAGCTTGCTTTTAAAATGTGTGAATGAATGTTTGCAGAATAATCACAGTGCAACAGCACATACCAATTATCTACCATTACAGGACAGGCAGACAGCTGGCATGGTGCTGTTATGTGTGAAGAGTGTGATCATGTGGAGCACAGATGTGAGTTGTCCCTGTCCGTGACAGCTTATAGTGAAGCAAAATAAACTGAGAAAGCTATATGTAAAACATTTAGAATAAGAGGGTTAGTAAAAATGTCATTGTGGGGGAGGAAACAAGGCAAATATCGCATGCTAGAGTTACACTGCATTTTATAAATTCTCTCTCTCATTTTCTTTTCTTTTGGAAGACACAGTGATATGTTTCTATCTCATTCAGAAGTCCTACTGAGATACAATAGAGACTGTGACAAGTCATAGTCATCTACTGTCTTGCTGCTTGGAAAAATCTGCACACACATTGGCAGTAGAAAAGTATTCTTTGAGAACCACTCCTGTGCTATCCAATGTAAGTGCTGCCAAAAGAAATCTGCCCTTCAGCAGAAAGAAAAATAAAGTTCATCAATGATTATGCACAGTCATCAACTTAGCATATTATATGGTATAACATGGTGTGGATAATAAGTATGTTGGCTTTTACATTATCAAGAGGGAGGTTTTTCAGAAATAACAAAGATTAGTATTGAACACAAACTATTAGATATCATTAAATAGTCATGGATTTAATTAAAGTATGATTGAATGAGTAAGATACTTGTAATTGTCCTACCTGGAGCACTTGATTCCAATTCTAAAATGTAATTCAGCTCCAGAGGAAGACAGATATTTTTTCTTCTTCTGAAAGTGAAACAAACTTGAAACTTGATAGCAGTAGAATGTAAAAACTCTCTAACTAAAAGCTTTTAAAGGGATGTTTTGAGTTAGTATAGCCCTGACATGGTCATTCTTTGGGTACAGTGTCTTCTGTCCAGTCCTAACCAGTGAGGTCCATGTTAATCTTTGGTTCAGCCTGTGCAGTGGCTGTCTTAAAGACCTGTGTTCAGCTATTGGGCAGACAGAGGTCTACGTTTTCAGTCTTTGTGGAACAAACATTTTCTCTAAATGTTTAATGTGCACTTTATAAGAAAGGAAAAAGAAAAATTTTTTTGGAGTGAAGTTAAGTCCAAGACTAAAGACTCTAAAGGGAAGCAAGAGGTAGTGAAAACCAGCAGAAAAATCACATATGACTAACCAGTGACTGAAAGTGTGGTCCTAAGATTGCACCCCTGTCTTATCTTCCTGCTATTCTGAATCTTCATGCACTGCTGGGAAAGGTCATGTCAATCTCCCTCCATGTCAATTTATGATACCCTTTAAGTTTTAAGAACTTGTGCTAAAAGAAATGTATGTTAGGATGGTATACTAACAAGCAAACATGTATTACACATCTTCAAGTGTTAATGCTTAATTAAAAATAAAAGAAAAATATAATAATAATAATAATTGTATGCAATTGTCCAATGAGTTAAAATTACAGTGTGTCTGTTATTATTAATGATAGGGTGAGGGGAAATGGTTTTAAACTCTTAGATAGACTAGATATCAGGAAGAAATTCTTTTCAGGGGGGTGAGGCCTCATCCTATCACTACACTCCCTGATAAAGAGTCCTTCCTCCTCTAGGCCCCCTTTAGGTACTGGAAGGCCACTATAAGGTCTCACCGGAGCTTTCTCTTCTGCAGGTTGAACAACCCTAACTGTCTCAGCCTGTTTTTGTAGGAGAAGTGCTCCAGCCCCTGACCATCTTTGTGGCCCTCCGCTGGACTCGTTCCAACAGGTCCATGTCCTTCCTGTGTTGACGACTCCAAAGATGGACACAGGTGGGGTGCCATGAGAGCAGAATAGAGGGGCAGAATCATCTCCCTCAACCTCCTCCACACTACTTTTGATGCAGCCCAGGATGCGGTTGGCTTTCTGGGCTGCCAGTGCACATTGTTGATGTTGAGCTTCTCATCCATCAGCACTCCCAAGTTCTTCTCCTCAGGGCTGCTCTCAAGACAGTCTCAGCCCAACCTGTATTTGTGCCTGGGATTGCCATGTCCCAGGTGCAGGATCTTCCACTTAGCTTGGTTGAACTTCATGAGGTTCAAACGTACCCACCTCTCAAGCCTGTACAGGTCCCTCTAGGAGGCATCCTTTCTTTCCAGTGTGTCGACCGTGCCGCACAGCTTGGAGTCATCAGCAAACTTGCTAAGGTTGCACTCTATCCCACTGTCCATGTCTCCAACAAAGATCTTGAACAGCACTGGTCCTAATACTGACCCCTGATGAACACCACTTAACATTGGCTTCCACTTGGACATTGACTGCAACACTTTGTGTGCAGCCGTCTAGCCAGTTCCAGAGGTCCATCCATCAAATCTGAGTCTCTCCAGTTTAGAGACCAAGGTGTCATGCGGGACAGTGAAAAATCCTTGCAAAGGAGTTTTACTTGACATTGAGTACTTGAGGCTTCATGACAAAGAGATTTTCACATCAATAAAAAACCCCTTAGTTTTACTGATTTAAAATCCTTATATATTCTTATGTATACATGAACATACCCATATATACACACCATTGCTAAAACAGTCTTTAAAAGACACATTGCTCTCTGCAAATCCTCTTTTGTATCACATCATTTTTGAGATTTAATACATTTGCTACAAGCAAACTGCTAAGGAAATAATTGAAACACCACAGTACCAGATGGCTAGATTTGCAATTGTTGCTGACTTTTCATACCCAGAAAGATTTGGTTTGTTTTGTGAAAGCTCTATGAAACACCTGTTTCAGTTTTGTCAGAAGATCAAATTGTGCCCATATGAACAGTGTGGTCCCCTACCACAAAGAAATCAGGTAGTGGATTTCCCTGCATGCTGTAATTCTGAATTGCTTCCTTGGAATAACCTAATGAGAATGGTTTTAATCAGAGTTTGCTACAATTACTATATAAGAGGGAAAAAAAAAAAAGGAAAAATGAATTCAACAAACCAGCTTATTCTTAAAATAGTTAATGGATGCTAACATAAGTTTTTTCAGCTAGAAAGAATCATGTTTATAGAATGGATGGAAGTAACAAATGATCTTTCAGGCTTAACAGAAGGAGCAATTAAGCTTCTTGATTTAGTAAAGGCAATGGGAAAGATGTGGGGAGGAAAGGGCCTGAGGCATTTGGTGATATGACAAATAAGACCTAAATAATGCAGTGTTTTTTCAGTTGTAAATGCAGTTGTTTGCAGGAACAGCACATCCTTTTGGATGTAGAATTCCCTGTAGTGACATATCTGAATAAAAATTCTTTTACCCGCTATTTATCTCTAATGTGCATAGAGAAACAAGGCTTTCTATATGTTTCCAGCACTGCCAACATGCAGGGGTATTTAAGAATAAATCCTACTTTATCAGTTGTCTATGGTCTAATAGGGAAATCCTCTGAAGGCAAGAAAGGTTTGTTTAAATCATACTCTTCATGACAGTGGCTATCTATCTTTCACCTTGTTCAGCCTGTGTAAATTGGCATGTTAAAAATAAGACTCACATCTCTACAGATGTGGATTAGATTTTGGTGCATTTGTGCATACACTGGGGAGGATTTGATAATGTGCATGGAAATACCATTGGGGAAGCAGTTATTCCTGTCTTCACTCATACTTTCAAACATCGTTCTCTTTTCCTTGTCAGAGACATAGAGGTATTGTGTACTAGCTACTCTTCTAGCTCTTACTTCTATTTGTCACCTGTCATTAAGAAAAAGGGAAAATAAAAACAAATAAAAACAAACAAAAAACCAAACCCACAAGACACTGCAGAAGCATTGTGTTGTCACAGTTGTAGAGCAAACCTTGAAAACATGACTAAAGGTAACTGGATCTTACCATTCATTTACTCAAAGTCTGAAAACATCTGGTTTGAGTAATGTAACCTGACCTATGCAGTTTGTTGTGTTCCGGCTTTGACACCAGCAATGATACATTTGGTATTGTTGTTCCTGCTTTCCCAATTTCCCAGTTATTCAGGAAAAAAGGAGCAGCATTTTATTCTGACTTGCTGTTTTGTTAGTTCCTCTAGCACCTTGGTTTGCAAGACTGTGAGAGTCCCTTTTCCTCAGCTTAAAGAATTTAAGTGAGAAGAACCAGATGGTGCATGAGGGCTGCAAAGCATGGCAGCCCAGGAGGCCACACATGTGAACACTAATGTCCTGTGTGGTTGTGTTTCAGAGATGATGTAGGATTTCTGCCTGGTTCCAAACCACTAAAGAAGCAGCTGAATTAATTCCTCACATAAATATTCCAAACATGCAGAAAGCATAACAGGTGGTTGAGCTTTTTAACTGCAATTAGAATAGCACACAAAAAAAATGTTAGAATATTTTCAGGGAAATAGAACACAGTTGAAACACACTGTTCCAAAACAAGAACATTTTTTCAGAGAAATTGTTTTGGAGTAAACTCTTCCTCAGGACTGAAGAGAAACTTTGTATTCTGGCATGGGAGCTAGATGACCTTAAGACATTTGGGTTGTCTTATTTCACCCATAATAATGGTAGACCAAGAGAATGAATGGGGCTGAAAAGTTGTAGGCAAGTATCACAGGGGATATGGGTACCCAGGAAGCAGAGGCAATTGCTAACAGCTCACTGCCATTGCAGCAGACACCTTTGGAAACCTGCTCAATATCATCATTTCCTAACAGGTCACTCTGGATCCTGAAAGCTGAATATGTCATATTCAAGGGAACTTAGGCCTTGTACAGGCCCACTATTTTCAGTCTCTTTTTGAGAGAACCTGTAACTTGTTCGTTCTAAAAATGGTGCTCCATACATCTTCTGGCATTCTGTGAAGGCATTGGCCTAGAAGTATTAGCTTGCAGTGAGAATTACATTACCTAATTATGGATCCAATGTGTTCTTTGCAGCTACTTAACATGAATGTTAGATGGGATTTATGTCTATAAAATGGCAAAGCCATCTACCAGTCACTAGAAGAGGTGGTCGTACTCCCAGCTCTTCCATTGTACTGCATGTTGCACTCAGGGAGCCTCAGGAGAGCTCTGAGATCAGAAAACTCAAATGCGTTACTCAAACCTCCTTCTACTCATTTAGTGGGCTGGTGAGTGCTCAACTGCTGCAAGGGAAGTAGTTAGATTAAACAGTGGAAACTGAGACAGAAATGGAACTTTTGGAGGGTGCCCTGCTCCCATTCACAATGAACGGAAAGAACTTTACAGCCCTCTTCAGAAATTTTGCAGTTACATTGTGGTAAATTACCCATTTGCTTTTTGCAGCATCAACAGCAACAAACAAGGCTGGTTTAAAGCCAGTGAATTCAGTGAAATAATTCAGTGAAAGCAGTTTAAGGGACATTGTATCCCAATACTACTTCGGAAAGAAGATGGTGTCCCATCTGCCTATCATCTATCCATGGTGGACACCACTGTCCACCATAGTTGTCCACCATTCTTGCCTGGCTTCTTTCCTTGCCCTGGCACAGTTGATGCACTAGAACCATTGTTGTTGGTTTATTTTTTTTTTTGATTCCCCCCTTCCCCTTCAGTATTGTTTAAACCAGATGTCTTTACCACCATCTGGTATGGCACAAATGAAATGTGATAGAGTAGTAGGCTATGGAGTGGATGTAAGAATGCGGTCTATGTGGCAGAGGTTAATTAAGCTGTTTAAGGTTTTCTAGTTTAGCAAGGTTTCAGTGGGATTTTAGTCATTTCAGTGGGGTTCAAAATCTACAAATGTCACTAATTGGAGTTTGCATATCCAACAACTTTGAAAATAATCTGCCAATACTCTCAGCTTATTAGTGATGCAATGTTTTTTGTCCTGGATGCCTTCCAGTGACCAGTGTCCTCCTTCTTACTTGTGTTCTACAGTAGTGCTTCAAACAAATGATCCCTACTGCAGATGTTAACATGGAGAAAATTCCAGACTACTAGCTACTTTACTCCTTGGGATGAAATCTTACACACCTCTTTTGTTTCTTCTTCAAATTTTCTTTCTAATGAATTCTCTTCTTATTTCAGGATACTGTTTCATCATTTCTTTTGTTCCTGTCTGTTTCATGACTTTGGTGTGCTGTGGCATTTCCTATAATAAATTTTTTTTCTCCTATCTGAATACTCTAAATTTCCCATGTGGGTCTTTTTAATTTCCTTTCTTTTATTTTTTTTTTTAATTTATTTTAAGTTATATTTTTGTCTTCTGTTCTTTCCTGTATTTTCTTTGTTCATTTCCTGCCTTTTATTTCTCTTTATATTCTATAATTGTCTGGTCCTTTAACAGTTTTTTATTCTTTTCAACATTTAAATGCAGAATAGAATTATTCTGTAGAGTTCACGGCTGTAAGATAAGCTCTAATTTTAAGATTCTTGTCATGGGTACAAAGACCTGCTTACACAAGGGAATGACTCATTCTCCACTGTATTCATATCTAGCAAGTTTAAATTACACTGATAGTTGAGCTGGAGATCAACTATTCATAAAGGAGTCAGAATTGGCTGCCTAGCAGCTTTTCAAAATGACTGTGATCCTGTACATTTCTACTTCAGATCAGATAGTAGTATCTTCACAGGAAGTGGTATATCTAGTCTTGTACTGTGATTGATACCTAAATCTCTGAAGTTTAATTGTGCTTATCAAATTACTTTGAAAACTGCAAGTGTTAGTGAAACAGTCAAGCTTTATTGATTCCAGAGCTACCAGCCATATAATGCATTGAGTAAAGCACAGCTTTTTCCCTATCTTCTTTGCTCCCCTTTTCCCACCCCGATTGTTATTTGTACACATTGACTTCTCTTCTGCAGTCTCTTCTGCAGATTTCTCAGCTTATCTGTGTATGAGGGATGCTCCAAGCTCTTATCTTACTCATCTTCGTGACCCTTCACTGGGGTCTCTCCAGTGAACTGGGCTCTCCCCATCTCTTTCTTGTACTAGGGAATTAGCACTCCAGATGTATGTCACCAGTGCTGAGTAGAGGGGAAGGATCACCTCCCTTGGCCTGCTGACAACAGTCCTTCTGTTCCAGCCCAGAATGCTGTTGGCCTTCACTTCTATAAACGTGCATTGCTGGGTCATGGTGAGCTTGTTGTCAACCAGCACCTTCTGCTCTGTCTCTGCAAAGGTGCTTTCTCTAAGATCACACTTAACATAGTCATCCAACAAATCAAATGGAAGATTTTTGGGCATGAACACAGCTCAGATGTTGCCCAAACATGGTAGGAATAGTTTACAAGAATGTATTTATGATCCTTTTCAGGGATAAAGATTTCAGAGTAAAAACTTCCAACAAATAGTTTAAATAATCTTTAGACATGTCTGGACTCACAGCTGCTGCAAAGCATTGTTACATCAAATGATGCAGTGTTTGCAATGTTGCCTATAAAAGTAAAATATTTATCTTGAAGGAAAAAAAATGGACCCATTAGATATCTTCTTTTTTTTTTCTTTTTTTTCCCCTCTAAATTAATTAATTAATTTCAACAAACAAGCCTGGGAATTTTATCTCTGGAAATATCAAAAGGAATAATTTCTTTAGTAAGTTGTTACATTTTTGGTAGTTAACTAAACAACACCTTGCTGCTTTGTAGCACACACCTAATTGGTCTTATTTACCAGCTCCAAGATGAGGGTAAGAAAATACTTTTCAAATTTGAATGGATAATTTTTTGCTTTGAGGCTACCATTGTAATCTCCATCTTTGTTTTTAGGAAAATGATACGGTAGTTACATTTTTCTTGATAAATATTTCTATAGATTGCATTTCAGTATATACACTTAGCTTATACCAGTTCTGAAAAGTGGATGCAGGGCTCTCAGGAAGCAGCTATAAGTTAAAAGATCCTTATTAAATATTTGTCATTGAGAGTTGGTGAGTATGCTAACTACCCATTTTGAAATACAAATGAAAAGTGACTCACACGAAAAATGTGTTCAGAGGGAAATTACTGGATGCAAGGTATGCATATGACAAGGATGAAGTGTCATGCAGTCCTCTCTTCCCATTCACCAGAGATTTCTTTCAGTGCTGCTCAGGATACAGTCTCAGGAGCCTGGTGGGTAAAGGAATGTCGTAGGAGAAGCCTGGACGTGATTTGGATGCTGAAGAATTGCTTGAGGCTCTGCTAGATTTTTGTGAGGGGGCAGCTGCCATCAGCTCGGTTGTCTTTCGCAGGACTGACTTTGATCCCTCTGGGTTGTTATGGTAACACGAGCCTCTGATCAAATGAGTCTTAATCACTGAGTTAGAAGTCAACTTCTCTTCATCATAGGAAATAACATGGGAGAAGAGGAGGATTTTTTTTTCCCACACAAAAGTTCAGACAATTCTCTGGACAACTTCATGTCAGTTTTAAAATCTCCCCTATGCTGTTTTGCATTCTAATATTATAAATGTATGTGTGTAAGCAGGGGTAAAATATTGGAAGAGTATTTGCTATACAGGACAATGCATAGCATTAAGCACAGAAAAACCTCTAGTTGAACTGTGTAAACAACGTGGTTGCATATAAATGGATGTTCTTTGGAGCACAATACTTACCGGATTTGCAATGGGTTTAAGTTGTTAAATAAATAGCAGTCATAAGTACACTATGTTCTTCTGGATACAAGGAAGTTCCAGGGATATGTACTACGCACTGCTATAGAACAAAGGACTAACAGGTTTTATCAAGGTGATGCTATGTCAGCTTTTTGTTCATAAACGCTTTACTATAAAGGAGGCTTTTTATAGTCTGAAACAACCTTGCCATAGCAGACTGGAGTGCCATGATGTTTCTTGACATTATAAATTAACTCAGGCAGGACTTTTTTTCTGGGATGGCAAGCTATTCTGGTTTCTAAGCTATTAAATTTGAAGATAGCTCTTGTATCCATAATAGCACTGCAGTATGCATGTAAATGTATCTTCAAGAAGCAGCTCCATAAACAAGAAAATATTTAGTAACCACTGGAAATGAGTGAAAAGATGAGTTTTCAGGAATAATTCTTGGTTATTATTCATTTTTTTTAAAGAGACGGTAACATGAACATTGATGGAAATCTAATTAATGAAATTTGTGCAGAATCATAGAATCTCAACTTGAGGAAAAACTTCTTTACTTTGAGGATAACAGACCACTAGAACAGGCTGCCCAGGGAGGTTGTGGAGCTTCCTTCTCTGGAGATATTCAAAACTCACCTGGATGTGTTCCTGTCCAGACTGGTCTAGGTCTTCCTTCTTCAAGGAAATGGAATTAATACTTTAAATTGTTTAATTAAATCTATAGATAATTGGAATGTGAATCTACTCCTTTTAGATACAAATTTCATCCAAGTTTGTTGATCGATGTGAAGCCTATGTATGAAAAGCTCTGCATCAACAGGGTCTTGCTGTAACTTCTTTCCTTTGGTGTTTTTATCATTACAATGAAGTGTGGGGAGGAAGATCTCATAAGAAAGCTTCCAGAAGTGAAAACAACATGCTTACTGCTTTATTTCTCAATCTAAATCAGAAGATGGGGTGTTTCCATTTCTTTCTTATTTTTCTATTTTTTTTTAAGTCCAGGATATCCAAATATGACTCAATTAGCAGTGCTTCTTCCTTAGAATATTTATTATATTTATATATAGTACTATATATAGTAGGTCAAGGTCCCAGACTTTTTATCAGCCTTAAATCATTTTCTATCAAATTGTAATATCTAAATCTGTTCTGAAGAACAACACAAATGCCCCTTTTCTATCAATTTTGACTACTTTATTTATTGTATTTATAATTTACTATTTTTGAGAAAGATGAGGAAATGTCACAACATTCATCAATTTCTCTTTGACTTCACAAGCCTAACATTTTCCCCTGAAGTCTACATCATGTAGATGTTATTTTCTTAGCAAACTTTCCCTCAGGTGGAATGCTATCTGCCAGTCAACATAATTTTGCTCTCTACTAAGTATTAAAATTGAAATGGAGTCATTCTGTACTGTAAACATTTGGCTGGAAGTCTAACACTGCAATTTGCTACAACATTTCACTACTCAGTGATTTTCCTTTGAAGAAGCATTGAAAAGTACATTTCTTCCTTAGTGCTAGGTGGCTACATACAGCATATCCTAAAATGAAACAAAATAAGGAATAAAAGAAGGGCAGAAAGGCAAAAAGAACAAAAAGGTAGCTGTTTAACTAGGTAGATTTCAAAGCCCTGCATATGTGTCTTAGCATTAATTTAACAATGGATATATTGTGGGAGAATACAATGCTGACAGGATGTTTTTTATTACAATCATATAACAAATATGCAAAGTTTTGCCTATATTTTATTTTCTCCTCCTGCCCCACTTTGCACATGTGTTTATCTGGTTGGATAACAATGGGCTGTGGAAGGAATGCATGCATTGTAGTGTTAGTAGAAACTGGTCAAAAGCCGTTTATCATCACTGGAAAGGTCCTTACCCTTACTTGCCTCCTAGTGTAGACGTGGCACTTCAGGGCATGATCTAGTGCCTGAGATTGTTGGGTTGGGGATTTTTTTTGGTGTGTGTATGGTTGGACTCAATGACCTCAAAGGTCCCTTACAACAACAAAGATTCTGTGATTCTGTGAATACAGACCTCATTTTGCCTCTCTGCTGAGGCTAATGTCTAATTTTCAAACTGGAGGTAAAACAGAGTTATTGTCACAAGTGCTATTGAGAACAATCTAGACTAGTCTGTAGTCTGATTCAAAAAAGAAACAAACAACAAAAGCTTTGTCTGTTCTGAGAAAAAAAAAAGTAGGATTGCACTGCCAACATTACTTCTGAATGTGAGTCCTGAGGACCCTGTGGCTACAGAGCATGCTTCCAGGAGTTGTTAAACATGATCAGTTAATGGAGCTCTCTGAAATGCTATATTCATCTAGCAGTGTTCATTGTTAAGTCTATTTGGTTGCAGAAGACATTGGTTAATCTAAGAGCATTTGCTGTAAGCCAGCTGGAGCCAGCCCTGGCATGAAGAAGGTGGTGTGCTGTAGTGGTTGTCTGTTTGAGCTCATGCACTGAAAGAGATGGACCTTTGGACACACCTTCGCTGTCAGAGAAGGCTGAACATGGGAATGAATAGCCTTGACCTCAGTAAAGCCCAAATATTTAATCATAGTAAAAAAAAATCAGTTGAGAAGTTAGCCTAGATACAATTTCAAATCAACTACAAATCTCAGGTGCTTGAATGACTGAAGATGTGAAACATGTGGCATCTGTCAAATATATCTTTTAGGAACTTAGTGTGCCACTACAAAGATTGAAAGATGAACAGCAAGGCTTTGTTTGTGTGCTCTAAAATATGGGAAACAGACATAATAGATTCTTTTGGTACTTATTCTCATTAATATGTATGTTAACATTGATACAATTATAGGGATAAAAAAAAGAGTTCAATCCTAAACTTCCTTGCAAACATTTTGTTGCTTCCTTTGATATATAACTCCAGAGAGGTAGAAATGCTTTTCATTCAAAAGAAACAACAAAAAAAGAAATTAAAGATCATTACATTCCCCGTGATAGCTTTAATCATACAATGATTAAATGAATAAATGATATTCAATCCACTGTTGCATACATGTAATTATTATAGGTTATGTATATGTTTGTTTATTTCACAGTTACAATATAATCACACTGTTATGAACAAATTTTCAGGGAGGGCTCTGTTGCTCTCATCTGAAGTGGTGGTTTGCTGAGGCACAGAGCCAGTCTAGCTGCTAGCTGGCTTGAAACAGCTTGTACTCTCTCCAGACCAGCTTGTTTGCTTGTACCTTGGTGAGAACAGGTACATAGGTCCACAATTGCAGCAATGTAAAACCTCCTTTTTCTAGGGAGGGATATGTGCTCAAGGGACATGAAAATATTAAGCTCAGGGAGTAGCCTCCAATTCAAGATACTGTAATGCTCTTCCATAGCTCCCCTATAAAATTTAGATCTATCTTGAATTTACTCATGTGCCTTTTTTCTTGTGCAGTGGCTAGGATGAACCAGAAGAGCTATACTTTGATTGCTCCTGCGTATGGTATCTGCAGGGTCCAAATTACAGGTCCTACTTTGAAGACAATATCAGTTTCTTAATTACTCTTATCCTGGAAATTTGCTACATATATATTTAAACAAGAATTCATATTTTTCCATTTCATATCAACTTCACGACTGCCTGAATTCCGAATTATCAGAAATAACTGGAACTGTAATGCAAAAAGCAACTTTCCCAATTTCCAGGTAAACATGGTGTCAAAGACTACCAGCAAATTACATACAGAAAGATATGAATTTACAATATGCCTTCATAATGTTCTGTGTTAAGTATGTAAGGAACCTTCTTAACTTTAAAATGTCTTTGATATGTAACTCAACGAAATTACTTTTGAAGTATTGACTTTGTGGGGGACTGATGGGCAGATGAATAGCTGTTGCAATGCTGAGGAGGTCTAGGTCCCCCAATTATATTGAATTAATATAATATTACAGACTTTGCATATTCATTTATTTAATACATATATATGTATGATATATTAATTTACATTTTAATATTATTTATGTAATTTAATTTAGGTTATATTAAAATGGCATTAAAATTATAACCATATGTACAAAGGCAGCTCCCCAGAGCTCAGAATATGCCGTTTTATCAGCAGAGTTTTTGCTTTAGTTAGTATTTATAAAACAATTTGGGCACAATGAACTGTAATGCAGTTGCAAATGAACTCAAGTGCATCAATTTTAGGGTCATTCCATTATAGGTCTGTTTAATAGAACTTTCCTCAGTAACTAGTATATTTAAGGCATGGACCACTGATATTTCCAAAATTTTCTGGAAATTGTGCCAAAAGTGGGCAAGAATGGATGAACGTGATCCAGAATTTCAAAACTGCTACACCATGCTTGAACTACAGAATGGAAAATGAACTCACAAATTTCACTCAGTTTCAGTCAAGATGCCTAATAAGGGGTATCCACTAAAAGCAGAATAATATACGGCATCCTTATAAAACAGCTTCCTGGGGCCCTTTTCAAAGCAGCAAGTTTAATAATTGCTAGAGGTCAGTCATTCTTTACCCCACCTCTCCCCTGCAATGTGATATGAAGAGGGAGGTACGTCTGCAGACATATCGAAAAAGAGCTCACAGCATGTCTAGATAAGCTTAAGCTAATTTGGATAACAGTTGAGCTCACACGTCTTTGTCAGCCACTTGAGCCCACGCTGGCATCTGAAATGGCTAAGGAGGTCAGCAGGATGTGCTGAAGCTGGGCTGCAGATATAACATGAGCCAGACCATTTAAAGCCTGTAAAATCTCACATCCTCTCATGGTGCACGTATAGCCGGGGACACATGCAGTTGGGATCTGAAAGGATTTGGGTTGCAGGAACCAGGGCTGCATATCATATACTGTGCCCAGAGACTGGACCAGAATCTTGTCAGGAAAAAGAAATATCTACTGAAACTAAAAATGTGTGACATAAACCCCAGCTTTTCTGAGTGCAGAAAGAATATTTTTTACTTGACCAGTTTGTGTTGCATTTGTTTAAGCTTTATTTCTGCTTCTTTTACCCCAGTTTTCAGTCAAGAGATTCTTTAATGAGAAGTCTTTAATGAGACTAAGTCTTATTAATGAGATGCTCTTTTTCCCATATATCAGAAATTTACTTTAATAGCATGACTGAGATCACTAATTTAACCTTTACAGACATTTCTTTCATTGACAGTAGCAGTGAAAAAATCATTCCATTCTAAATATAATTTAACTTCATTTTTCATAGCACCCAATCCCTTGATGGAAGCATGAATATTCCTGGGAATATCACTGGAATCACTGGAAATATAAAATCTAATTTAATTGGGAAAAGATGCGCAGAACTGTTTTTAATTTAGAACCTGTGAAGATGTTTCTAGTCTATCCTTTTCTACTAGGCTTGAGTATGCTGTCTCTGATAATATGACTTAAAATAAACCTTGCAAAGAGTGATACTTGTATAGTTACTACTATTACAAACCTGAGTGCAAAGGCTTAATGACAAATAAAAATTATGCCATTGAAAAGAGATAAACAATTACTGTTCACTAATTCATGGAAGCTGTATATGACATCAGCATACAAGCTGTACCATTAAGGATGGGAGGTGTGAGGGATTTCACTGGCACTTGCTTAAAACAAACAATTATTATCTGATAGATTATCACACTATAAAATATGATTTTGTGCCTGCTGCGGCCAGGAAGCAGGGAAGCAAGACACAATCAATATGATTGGTAGATTAGCTTCGTTTATTCCAACCTTGTT
>JAOQGH010000012.1:98794890-98814694 GCA_025769975.1 Gallinago jamesoni | reverse complement strand
TTTTGCAATCTGCAGCTAGCACATCCTTCAAATCTTCCTATACACTGCTCCCACTGTAAAAGGTCTGTTCCCAACATGTGCCTTTAGAGTTTTTAAGGGAAATGTTATTTAAGCAGCTGATAACCACTAACATGGAGAGTCTAGTAGTCAGTCAGATAAAACCACGTTCTTCTTCCTCCCCCTCCATCCTGCTGTAGCTTTCAGGGAGATTATTATAACTATTGCTATAACTGGACTTTACTTTTTTGGATAATAACATGAGTGGAAAGAGGCTGTAGAGAAAAAGATAGGACCTTGTAGGAGTTAAAACAGGGGTAACTGCAGGACTTTAAAAAATGGTAATTTGTAGCTGCACAAAAGAGTTTCCATGTTTCTCTGCTGAATAGTGTACCTTGCATAAGAATAAATTAGTGGCTTTTTTGCTATAAGAGTCCCAATATGCCCTCTCCCTAAGTAGCTCTGGGCCTAATTGAGCATAACAATTACACATGACAGCTGGCAGGAAATCTATCAGCTATTTGAGGAGCTCAGTGCTGTAGGGGGAAGATGATGGGTCACGTTGCTGTTGAGAAGTCAACAGAAACAATGCCTTCCTCCTCCAAGCATAGTGTGAAATGTCAGTGTGAGCTTTTTTGCTTCTTGCTTTCTTGTCTGATTGAAAGAAATCTGAGGGGCAAATCAGTTACAAGGTCTAGTTCATGGCTAGAAAAGTCAGTGCTTTCTGACTGATGTAGCCTTATGGAACAAAGTACATTTCTGAAAATACCCTTTTCCATCCATTTTTAGTAAGAAACTCCCCTCCTCTCTGATTTACCTCTCAGGCTTCTGAAATACATCATCACTAATGGTAAAAAGTTTAAGTCTGTGTACACTGTAAGCCTGTCTCTATTTTAAGAAATGCTTGTAGTGACAGCCCCTGTGATGAACCACCTTGCCCTCACTGGTCACTAGTCTTCATCACAGCTACAGTCCACTGGACTGCTGAAATTACCATTCTCGCAAGAGGAAATTGCTAAAAACAGAGATCAGCTGGATGATACATTTGAAAACTCATACCAAAGGATAAGACACACCATTATTTTGATAATCCACACCATTATTCAGGCCATCCCTCAGGAATATGTCCAAAACTGGATTTTGCTCAAAATTTTTATCTTCATCAAGTGAACACCAGCCGAAAAGGAAGGAAATGTTTGTGTCTGTTTGGAGAGAAGGAGGAAAGTTGAAATTTATATATTATTGAAGGATACTGCTGGGAGTTCAACAAAACTCAATAAAAGCTCAACAAAACTCAATAAAAGTTTTCTTTGAGGACTTGGATTGCTTTTATTTATCTTTATAAAAGGAAACATTGTGATCATTTCTTCAAAAGTTCAGTTTTCTAGGATGACCAACATGATTACAGATATTACTGTGTTTTATTTTGCACTATGGTATTATGATAGTGTTTCTGTAATATCATGTAAAAGCTTCTTCCAGCAGTTTCTCAATGTCATTACATTTATTCCATAAAGCATATGGAAGTGAAGAAAAATCAATGCAACAATACTCAGAGGGCTTAGGGCTTTGAAACACAGCAATCATACAAGCTGCTTCAGTATGAGTTAGTGAGACCAGATTGCAGTGACAAATGGAAACGTAATGAACAATTTTTTAATAAGAAGAAAAAGAAATCAACATATCATAATTCAGGACACAGCCATCTTGCATGAAAGTTCAGATTTCCTGGTGGCTGGAGTGTTCATTCAACATTTTGGAGGGGTGAATTTTGCTCCTTGCTTTAACTTTTTTCATGTTAGCCCATGTTAATGCAAAATAGAAAAGATACTACAGGATGACCAAGGACTACTACAATAACTATTTGGGAATTTATTATTTTGATGAGGGAAGACATCTTTCACGGTTTCGCCAAGCTTCCCCGTCTTTCCTTCACAGATTTCCTAAGGTCAAACTTTTGTCCTGAGAGAAAATGGAAACTTTTTAGAAATTCATTTTAGGCTTTGTGAGGTGAGCAAGCTCGTTTTCTACTTATCTGTAATTACTATATTTACAATAGCAGGATTTTATCTTGTTCATAATGGGTTATAACAATATCAGCTTTGTTGACAGGGTAATAGTCCTCTTTTACTAAAATTTAGTTGGCCTGATGATCCTCTTCTTCAAAAGTTGTAATCCCTTCCATACCTATGTGATGTGGGTCAGAATGCTGACAATGGTTTCTGCAAGAGGAGAAATTTGATAATAATGTACCTTACATAAAATGTGTCATTGGTAGGACAGCTGGAGAACACTGAGCCCAAGAAATGTGATGGTGACTGACATGTCAAAAGTATGTTTTTTTATGCATTGCCTCTCCAAAATATTGGGCAACAGCTGTTGCTAATCAGCACATGCTTGGAGAAAACAATATAATTTCACAGAAAGAAATAAAATCTTATGTGGCTTAAATTGATCTACAGCACACATGAATATCTGAATCACTATTGAGCATTGTAATTTTTGTCACTTTTCCCCCTGGTATTGGAAATATACCACTGCAGCAATTTACTTATGGAAAAAATAAAATTGACATTATTTTATGAAGGACCATGTGTCTTTTTCCTTTACACCCCCTTTCACATGCAGCCTAAGTTGCCACATACCTAGGGGACTAACCAGTGAAATCCCTTTGGATAGCTACCGTGTAGACATCAGTTGCACGAGAGTTCTGCAACACATTTATTGAACTTGTGTTTTCACACAAAAGGACTCAACTTCATCACAAATGCAGGGGCTGACGGACACAGTTATATATCAAATTCTCATCAGTCACTGTACAAATGAAATCACAGAAGGGCTGTGGTGTTGTGACTCTAATTCTGTCTTATGCATTTATTTTCAAGCTCAGCTCAGGTTGCCCCATGACTTTAGATGATTAAGGGAATCCCCACTTATGACTATGCACAGGCACACAATCTCCCTTTTCTGATGTGAATTTCCTGATATATTGTGGTGATAGTCTTCATGCTAGTGTGTGCATTTTCTGCATTTAGTCCAATACATAGACAAGGATCAGAAAGATTTTACCAAGGGTTATTAAGTTCTGGTGTAGATGGACACTGCTATCCTCAAGGTAAGAGCTGCTCCTGCTTAAAAAGAAGCCTTGGTATGGGAGGCATCCAAGTGCCGTGATGATGAGCACCATTTAAACTTTTTGCATTTACTTTTTTTTTTTTTTTCTGATGAGCTTGCACTAGTGGTCAGCTGAGATTTATATTCCTATCCTTCTAGACACTTTGATGAATATTTAACATCTACAGGTTTTAGTGGGGTGACTTGCATGCTTAGAGTAAGAATATTTTTAGATTAATGGACAACTTATTATACGAAATGTCTTCACGTAAGTTCAAATATTGAAAACGTTATGTACGGATATATTGTCTCTAAATTGTTACAAGAATAAACACCTTTCAATTTATCTGAACTCCTACACTGCAGCTCCTGAAAGCATAGTTTACAGGATTATGTAAAACATAACGAACAACATGTTTGGGATATATCTAGACATTCAATTTGCTAAGTTTGAGTTTTAATTTTCTGAAAAGTGAACAACCTTTAGTTTTTGTTTTCTTCAGCGCTTTTTACTACATCTCTCTATAATATAGCTGTGCTATATGTGTTCAGGCACATGCATATTACTCTTTTTTTTTTTTTGATCCTTTTCCATGAATATAAATTTTTTCTTTTATACCTGGAAGGCAAATGGAAGCAGAAGCACAGATCAGGCAGTTATGTCCTCAATACAAAACACATCAGGGCTGTTTCATACTTAATGTTCAGAGTTAATATAGCAAAAATCCTGATTTATGTTGTATAGATTAATTATAAGGTGGGAGTGAAAGTACTATCTCCCATTCCAGCTTTTGAGGCTTTTGTTGGGTCTGTCCACTAACCAAAGAGGTCATCATGGGACTTGCAGTGGAATCCCTTCTATTACCACAAATCCTGGCATTCATATCACAGAATAGGGAAGTTCCGAGTAGCAGCAGAAACAAGAGCGCATCTACTTGCCTTTGAGAATGCAGCTTTTGCTTACAGAATGATTTCTGAAACTTCCACCTACATCTATCTACATCATATGTTATACGTTGTATTCACTGATCTTTGATGGAAAAACCCACACAATTTTAATGCATACATGGACGCTCTAATTTAAAAAGGCAAATATGAGTGATAACCTAATAATAAACTCAAAAAATAAATGTATTTTTAATTACTAAAGTGTTGAAGTGAGCCTGTATACTAGATGATAAGCGATTTAGTTCACAGGGTGCTATTTCTCACTTTTATATTATATTTTTATATCATTTATGTATTATCTGATTTATATTATATCCATTTTTCTTATTGTTTATATTTTGATATTTATTTGTACATTTTATATTACTATATCTCACTTTTATATCTTTTATATGTAATTTATTTAATATCTATTTTAATTAAAGCTGTCTGCTCCTAGGAAATACTATCTCAGTAAGGCAACTTCACTTTCATTCACGTCGCCAGACTTGACAATGGCTGCCCAAAAAGTATGGACAAAATTCTTAGGATGAAATCCTGTGGATGTGCTGGGTATGTTTATCTTGATCCTGAATATCAGTCAAGCAATTCTATTCAAATTGGTGGCTTATATCAAAAGGGTGAATTTGACCTAATCTCTCTGTAATGACTCTTGGCCATCCAGCCAATTCCTTACCCAAGTGGTCCATCCATCAAATCCCTGTCTCTCCAATTTAGAGACAAGGAAGTTGTGGGGGACAGTGTCAAATGTTATGAATGTATTAGTTTGGAATGTCAGCTATGAATATAATATTTTTATTCTAGTAGCCCAGAAAGTGACATTGTATTTATCAATGCATAATACTTAAATATGTCACAAGTCACAAGTCATCATGGAGGTATGTTAATATATATACATGTGCTGCTTTGGTGAGATTGTTATTTTCTTGTTACTGTACATCTTGGCTCTATAAAAGTAGTTCCTCCTGTCATGAATTAAAAATCACTTTTTTTTTTTATTTTTAAGGAAGTTAAAATGATAGTGATTGTTAATTAAACAGCAGCAGACTGCTTGCTCTGGCTCCAGTTTATCCTGTGAAATAATGGTATCTTTCAAATGGAAAAATAAACCAGTAAGTAGAGTCTTATATGTCTGGTTTGGAGGTCAAGTGTTGAAAACTTTGAATTCTTAAAATACTGTGTAACAGCAAATGATTAAGTAGCTTACAAGAATACATTCTTTATTTTATTTCAAACTGTAATCATGGAGCAAACTGTGATCATGTGCCTTGCTGCAACTTCAAAAGCATCTGCAATGGTACAGCGCCCACTGGAGAGGTCAGAATAGTGACTTTTAAACTTGCAAATAACTTCAGTATTTAAAGAGGGACTCATGCTTTGTATCCAAGCCATATGTAAACAGTGGAATAGAGATTGAAGCTGATGAGGACCCTGATGTGGATCTGCCTCCAGTTCCTTTCGAAGTGAAAGATCAGAAGATAAGAAAGAAGATAAGCTTTCACAGGTTTGTGTGAGGTAGAATATAAAAACTAGAACACTTTAATTAAGAATAAAAAGTAATTTTTAATCAGAGGACATCCAGTTCTTCTGAATGAGATAGGTCAACATAAAAAGATCTGAAGATGAAGTCTCCTGCCTGGTCACATCCTTCTTGGTGTACAAGTCCTTTCCCATTGGCAGGGAAGAGTTCAGCCATCTCCAGGAAAGCAGGGTTTCATAGCACATAATAGTTACTTGGGAAGACAAAATGCATTAACTCTGAATGTCTCCCACTTCCTTCTTCTTCCCCCAGCTTTATAAACTGACCATGACATCATATGGTATGGAGAATTGGGGTCAGCTGACCCAGTTGTTTGTCCTCCCAACTTTTTGTGTGCTCCCAGCCTACTCGCTGGAAGGGTAGTGTGAGGAGCAGAAAAGGTCTTGACTGCTTAGCAACAACCAAAATCACCAGGGTGCCATCAACATTATTCTCATCCCAAATCCAAAACATAACACTATACCAGCTGCTAGTAAGAAAGTCAACTCTGTCCCTGATGAAATCATGACACCTAGACAGATAAAACATACAGCTGTGATAACAACTGTCATTTAAACATAGCAAACAAGTCTGGCTGCATTCCTTTGTGTATTCAATAGAGTTTCCTGGACTGTGTATATTAAAAGAGCCTGTAGACTTGCAGTTGATATGCACATATGGAGAGAGTTGTGTCTCAGAAGCTTTTCATATGGGATATAGTATTTGAATGTATCAGTTTTGATTATGTGGGACTCTGGGCCTGGCTAGTGGCCCTGCTGGCTGTTGGGCCCTGATTCTCTGAAGTACTTACATAATCTCACGAGCTTCACCCTTTACAATGAGATAAAGCTACTGCAAGGAAGATGATTTATTAATGATTTGCAGTCTAGTAGCTCTCAGAGGACATATCTAAGACTCAAAATCTTTTATTCTAGCCATATATTCAAAATAAAACATGACTGTTCTAGCAGTAAAACAAGGGGTTTTTTTGGATCACTGGATAGTAATTTCTGTGAGGTCTTTCGTTTCAACAATGTGAACTTGCAACTTCGAAAATTGTAATTGGAAGAAAATATTGATAATTTCCCTAGCCTGCAAACCTTCTGGCAGAAAACGCGGGGTGTACCCTCTTTTCCCCCACATTTATTTTTCAAAAAATCCATCTGAATATTTCAATAGCTGCCACCAGAAAAATCTTGACTTCTATCAATGTATAGAGCTGTTTCATTCCCTTAATCATATCTTTTATGTTTGTTTTAATAACAAACTTACAACAGTAACAACAGTAAAATAAGAAAAAATATTAGAAAAATCAAGACACATAGACGTCATGCTCTTTTCCCTTCATGAGAGTTATTTTCCATTCAAGGAGTTATTGTAGGCTCCTTGGTATCCATAGAGATTGTGTTTAACCAGAAGAAACCTCCATATGCAACAGAAGTTTTAAGGTAACCCGTTCTGCTGTGTCAGCAAATAAGCATGTAGGTCACTTGTTTCCTAAGAAACTTTCTTTTGAGAAAAAAAATAAATAACTAGATGACATTTTAGAATAAGATCTGATGTTCAGGCTTATGAAAATTATACTTAGATTTTTATACATCAAAGTACAAATATGACTGGTTTTGGAATTTTTTACAGTTGTGGATGAAAACTCTTGAAACAAAATCAGACATAACTTTAACCTTTTCATTACATATATATATCCTACACAGTGGATGGTGCAACCTTTGTACTAATGAGTTCTGGAGTTTACTTTCCATTGCTCCTTTCCCCGCTTTTCTCCAAGAATTACACTGGTAGTGGCAATACCATTTTAGGACTAGGACAAACCAGCAATGGATATATGTTGTCCACCCCCACCCCTTTTTTCCAAAAGTCTCTGCCTGGATCAGATGGAAGCTCAGCCTTGGGGACGTCATTAATGTGAAGAAAACCCTAACTGCGTGGGCTTCATGAGTGGGTGGTTCCCAAGCAAGACATGTTCTGCTACACAAACAAGTATTTCTATAGAATAATCTGAAAGTCTTTGTTTTCTTCACAATGCAGAGCAAACCCTACCCCACCCCCTAACTTTCTAAGCTACAAACTTTTTTGCAAAAAAGCAATCTTCACTGTCTGCCTAGGGTTCATTGACTAAGAGCTTCTGGAATCACTGCAAGGGTTGAGTGTTTGACAGGGTCATTTTGGTCTAACTGAGACAAATACTTTTGGATATGGAACTAGTAACAAAAACAAGAATTCTTGCAAACACTATAAATACCAGGAGGCATTGACAAGTAGCAATACAGAAAACACTGTATGTGTGTCATTTTATACTGTGGTTAAAATTGAATGGATTTTTCTACATTGCATGCTGGTGCATGAAGGTCAAAGAACCCTAGGAGAACTGATTGATCTTCAAAGCTAAATTCCTCAAAGAACAAGAACAGTCCATTCTGATGTGCAGTGAGTCAGATAGGTACAGCAGAAGCCAGCATTGTATGAACGAAACTACTGACAGTTCTCAGATTGGAAAATGAAATACACAGAAGGTGGAAGCAGGGAGGAATTTAGTGACAGTGCTTGAATGTGCAGGGATGGAATTAGGAAAGCCAAAGCTCAGCTGGAATTGAAGGACAGCAAAGAAATGTTTCTGTAAGTGTATTGGAGCAAAAGCAATTGCTCAGTGGGGTATAGTGCCTAATGATATAGGCCATAAAGAAGACTTGGGGTACTCAATGGTTTCTTTGCCTCAGTTTTTCCTGGTCTGCCCTCAGGTATCAAATGTCCCTAAGGCTCATGACAGTCTAAGGGAATGAACCTTGACCCATGTTAGAGGAACACCAAGGTTACCAAGCAAATCCATCTGGAGACCATGTCCAAGCATGTGAAGGACAAGAAGATGGCTGGGAATGGCCAGCCTGGCCTTTCTAAGGGCAATAAGTACCTGGCCATTATACTAGTTTTTCTATAGATGACTGACTCTGTGGATGATGGGAGAGCAGTGACTGTTTGCATTGTCTTTAGCAAGACATTCAACGGTCTCCCATAGTATCTTTATGGTTCAACTGATGACACATGGAACGGATAGGTGGGCTGCAAAATAAGTGGAAAACTGGCTGGACCATTGGGCTCAAAGGTTTGAGATCAGCAGTACAAATTCCAGCTGATAGATACTAGTAGCTCTCCTAATGGGTCGATACTGGGGGTGATTCTGTTCAATTTCTTTGTTACTGACCTGGATGATGAACAAGAATGCACCTCAAAAAGCTGAGGAATTATATCAAATTGCAGGAAGGGGTTGATATGCTTGTGAAGGGGAGCAAAGATCTTGCTCAGGGGATCCTTGATGGGCTGGAGTCATAGGCTGATAGGAGCCTCATGGATTTCAAGAACATCATTGTACTGCACCTGGCAGGGAATAACCCCATACACCAGTACAGGTTGTGGGTTGGCTGGACTGAAAAGTGCTTTGCAGAAATGGATCTGAGTGTCCTGGTAGAAAAGTTGACCATGAGTAAGGAGTGTGCCCTTGCAGCAAAAAAAAGGCCAGTGGCATCCTGGGATGTATTAGGAAAAAGTAGCCAGGAGGTTGAGGGAAGTAACTGATTTCTTCTCAGATTACTGAATATTCAGGAGTTACTAAAAGCAGGAAACTGTTGCAAAGCAGTCCTTGAGAAACCTGATCACCTTTCACAAAAGCAAACACCTTATTAAGAGCCTCCAGAGGTCTGAGAAAGCTATTTGTCAATAACTGCCAGATTTGCTGTTCAAGGCTTCTCATTAAGAAGTGAGCTGTAAAAGAGAAGGATGTCCTTTTACAAAATAGCCTTACGTTTGCTAAAAGCTAAGAGCAACCTTTTTTGTCTTTAGGTTGAATCTTTGTTGATTCCACTTAACAGTGACTAGCAAAAAAAAAAAAAAGTCATGTTTTCTCTCCCTAGTGAACTTGAAGCTTTAATTCTTTTCATTTGAGGAAGAACCCCTGCCCCCCTCCCACTCCAATATTTAAGTTATTATATGATCCTTATGATTATTTCTAAGTTTTTACTAGGATTCTGATTTATTTTGAACTTGGTCTGAGTACAGGGTGCCTATGGGCAATCTGTCTTTTGTATATGCTTGTAGGTGTCTTACAAAGCTTGCCAATAGGCTTTTGTCTTATTTTTCTCTTGGAGACTACATTTCTCTACCACAAGCCTCCCCTTCATGCCTTTTGTTATGATGATTAATAGATTAAATTTATAAACAAAGATACTGAATCAGAACCTGCTGTAATCTTAGGTGGTAATTTCCATGGTGATATACTATTGTTTACTGCAACCAAATAAAACCCCATGGCATTCAACAACATGTTTAAGACCAATTATAATTCAGATTCCTTCTTGCTTCTCTTTAAAATCTTGGATGATCCGTCTGATAAAGGAGTGAGGCGTTTCACAATGAGAAGTGCTAAATGCCTCTTAAAGCCAGAGCACATGAATATTAATGACATGAAAGCAGACACACAAGCAACAGAGCATGCAAGAAGTCTCTGCCCTGTCCACTTTGCTGACACGAACATGTAGGCTTCATTTTCCCTTCCATACTTGTCTGCCAAGCAGGACCACGTATTTGAAGATGCAGTCTTTGTCAGAGTAATGAATGGGGCTAAATGTGTCACTGTCTTGACTTTCACTTGTGGTCTCAGTAAAGCATTAACATGTCTTTCCCAGGAAAGTATTGACATATTTTGGTCTGTCCCCAGGAAAAGAGAAAGCAAAACATCATGCTCCAATACTTCCACTTGCAATTGCACCATCTAACTTAAAAAGGCAAAATCAAACAGATAATGTTGTAGTTGAATTGCTCAGACATTTGTGTTACAAAAATATAGCTTTGGTTTTTTGATTAGTGCAGAAGGTGTTTTAATTTTTGCACTGGTGAGGAGTCCTTTCCTCTCAAGACATCCGTGCAAGTTGTGCTTCGCCTTCTCATAGTCTCATTCCATGATTTTTAACAGAAAACTGAACCTGATGTTAAACATTTGTTGATTCCTCCTGCTGCCTTTCATTGCAATAGATGACAGGAACTATGTTCCTTGTGATTTCATTGTCCTTAAGAATATGTACTTTTCAGTGAGTCATTTCCAAGACCCCAGCAGGGGCTTTTCTTTCCCACTAAACTAAAATACAAATGGGTACAGAAGCGCATTTCAAAACACATGTGTAATTTCAAATTTTATCACTGTTGTCAAGTGCAGTGTCCCTCACAATAATTCTTCCTTGGCAGGATGACGAGAGCCATAGCATACCCACATATCACCCCTGATAAAGGTATGTGTTCAGAGTAGCCTTGGTGTGCATGCACACTCCAGGCAGTATCTGGAGTATCACAGGCTCTGTATGTACCCAGAGAGAACTTACTGAGCATTGGTGGTAAAGTTGGTGTGTCCCAAAAAATAGCACCTCAATAGTAACTCAAAAAACTTGCACTGTTTAGCAAATTAATCTCTGAAAATAAGTGTTCATTCCCTACACTCCTATCTGTTGGTTACAGTATTCATCTAGAGGACCTACTACATCTATTTGGTAGTGTTGGGAAAGGATTTGGTTACAGTAAGATGTTTAAACCCCAAGCAGCTTAACAACAGGTACACTGAAGGTTGTCTGCAACAAGCTCAGCAATATCATCACCCATGATTTATTTGGAGTTACAAGTTGAAATTCTTAGCAAAGAGTTTGATTGGCTGGTGGTGGGCAAGTGGTGCATGCTCCCAGCTCTGCCAGAGCCCAAACATTGTGCTGGAGGGGGCACCGGTGGGACCTTGGAAGATGTTCCTGGAGTTCTGATATTCTCCTCTACACTAAGGAGACAGAAATCTCTTTTTATTTTTTAGTTACTTTCTGGTTAGTGTTCTGTAACCTTTTTCTACCCAATCCATTGTTAATTTTACACTTCCATTCAATTATTTCAGTTCTGCCTGTTTTATAGTAAATAATGACTATTGAAGGTCTCTAGCCAGCTTTTAACTTTTTTTTTTAAAATCTGAAGGTCTCATTCCCAGATTTCAAAAAAGACACAATACAACCTTTTCAATAGTTAAAGTAGAATGAGGCAAAACCATGAATTTAAAGTTGTAAGCACAATTATTTCTTGATTTCGTATGCTTTTACACTAACTCCTCTGAGTACGAAAGAGCCAAGTTCATTCAAAAGACATCAAAAAGACATTTTTAAGCAGACATTGCTTTGGTAACTAAAATAATTTGTTGTTTGGAAGATATGATTTTACTTGCAACAACATCAGCAATATTAGTAGTTAAAAGATGAAGACTAGGAAAAGAGTTTGATGGTGAAGGATTATGCTTATCCTCCCACTGGTCAGAAACCTGTGGCATACATACATAGCTTCAGTGTCGAGTTTTCAGCAATCTTCCTCAATTCAATGCCAGCATTGCCTTCTAGTCTACATTGGAAGACATCGGTTTGCTTGCTTTTAATAACCTGATGGAATTAGTAAATAATACAGATTTTCTGTAAAGCAGAAGTTTTATCCATCTTTCTCCTGGAAATTGCGTCTGTGCAGCCATGTAATCTTATGGTTTTATTATCTCCTTTTTGATTCATTTATTACCTCACTAATACTGTTTCATAAATTTACAAGTTACATAAATTACTAACTCAGAGAGTGGATGAGCTACAAGGCTGCATGAAGGTCACATTCACTCAGGTTGTGTGAAGTTCTACATTTGAACTATTGTCAGGTATGTATCACATTTAACTCAATTGCATTCCTCTCCTAAAGTAGTACAGAAAAGCAAAGCAAGAAATCTGCTAAATTGTATTTGCAACATACATTTCTTCAGTTCATTATAAAGCATTACATGCCAAATTCTGAAAAGATACGGTAAGGAAATGAGTATCTGTATTACCTAGAATAAGAGATCAGTGATTTTCCCAATATCTTTTTCCTGTCCCTTTTTTGGTGTCTGCATCTCTTGGTGCTTCAGAGGAACAAAACATTTAATGAAAACTCAGCCCAAAACTCAACTACCAGCGTAGCCACCACATTTTTGAAAATGCAAAGCAGCTCCACAGTCATATTTTTAAAGGTGATACCATGGGTACTTTCAACTCGCGTAATAGTCTCATTAAAACCAAATAGGAATAGAAGAAATGTAAGTTGTTCTGTACAAAGCCACAGTTTGTTGTCACTGGAGATATAGTTTCATAGGCAAACTGTACAGAAATAACACATCTCTGTCTATTCAGTCCTTGATTTCTGCTGAGAATGACACTAAGGCTGCTGATCAGTGACAGCACTGACAACAGCTTCTCTGGGAGGAAGATACTTTGACACCAGCAACCTATTTCAGACAGGTCACCGAGTAACTATTTTTTAAGTATTATTTCATTCATTATTAACATGCAGGGGTTTCAACCCTAGATGGAATGTTGTTTACTAAGTCACTGAAGTCTCCAAAATTAAGTTTGAGAAAGATCAGACAGCAGAGAAATTGAAACCTACATTTACATGTTTATAGGGTTTGCTGTTTGTTAGACATCTAAAATTTTATACATTATACTAAACATTTATTTCATTAAATTCAAATGAAAGTTAAAAGCATTTAAAGTCAAGGGGAAGAGTATATCCTTTTACTATTAAAATCTATTGAGAGACATTTGTATTCAAAATGCTGTAAAAGAAAGTGCAGTTCTTTCCTTTCCCTCATAGTAGCTCATAGAGATGGGAGCTGTTCCTCAAAAGCACTGGAATGCATTAGATTCCTAGTGTATGGAAGCTTATATTCTTCTGAAAAAAATGCCTTACATTTTTCTCTTAGAGGGAGGCTTCCAGAGTAGCTGGTCAGGGAGAAGAGAAAAGCTTTTCCTGTGGTAACAGAATCCAAGTTTCACTCATTTTTATTGAATGTGGGAAACTAGTAAACTTTAGAATACTTGCATGTAAATGCATTTGTTGTATTAGAAATAAAGCTGTTTACTCAAATTCCTTTCAGTGAACTCTTTTACACTCTGCCTGAATATGGAACTAATACAAAAAATAATCACATCTCAGTCTTACAACTCGCTGCACATGGCATATGCTCAATCAGTGGTAATTGCTGTCAGCTTGACAAATTGCTAGTCTTTAAGACTTCCTGATAGTCTCTTAAATCACTAAAGATAAAGTGTACAAGAATGTCATCCTACAGTACCGAGAACTTAAAAATCAGTGCTGGCGAAGTGGTTCTACACTCCAGAAGGTGGATTTGCCTGATGGACCCTCAGCTCCCTTTTCCCCTTCCAGACCTCAGCAGAGAACTGAGACAACAATTTTTTGACAGGGTAAGAGCAAATGCTTTAAAATAGCACCCTTCACAATCCTGCCATAGGTTCAACAAGACTTTTGCTGTTTATGTTGTTTTGGAGCTACCTGCCTGGCTCTCGCAGCAGTATTATTACCTCCCCTGCTTTGATGTCTCATCTGGATGTGGGTATAGATTTGAGTCTTCATGCATCATGCCCTGAATTCCCTGGAGTGCAAGTTCTCACAGATGGGAGAGATACCAGTTTGCACTGGGGCGTGTGTGTGTGTGTTTGCATACTATTCTGAGATGTTTTAATGTACTCTGGAGTCAACAAAGTTGTGTTGATGCAACTTGGGTTTGTGGGAATGAAATATTTCTATTTCTTAATTTGCTCAAAGCAAAACTTGCTAAAATGCTCTTCAGAAATAAAAGCAGGAAATTTTAAATATGGAGGACTGCAGTCTTAAGCGGGACTTAATGGGATGACAGTTGCAAAAAAAGGGTGAGGAAGCAGTTATACTTCTATAAATATCAAGTGATTATGGAACTTGCATGGAAGAAGGAACCTCTGAATATATTCCCTCCGTTATTAACTTTGATTAAGATAATAAATGTGATTTTCTACCTTTCCACGTGAGTAACCTAGGTTTTGGCTGGTAGGTATGCTCCAAACACTTTCTCTTCTGCCTTCTGCTCATTTTTCCCATTAAAATTACCTTATCTTCCCAAGTATTTCAAGCAGCTACAATCATACATATGCATAGAGGAAAACATATAACAATATATTTTTTAGTTCCCCAAATACATATTTTGTCAAATTTTTTCCTAATGTTTGCTGAAATTTTATTTAAATTCACAACTAATTGTACCTACCTTGAGATAAATAGTCCTCTAGTTGTAAAAATGTAGGTTCCACAGCTTCAGTATTGTAACTTCCAGAATAAGAGATACAGAGGAGCATGGGAGCAAGTTATAATTAATTCTTATTGGTGTATAATTTTACAAAGGATAAGTGAAATACTGATATTAGGATATTTAGTTTTAGACTATTATAGTATAGAATTATACACTATATTTTAAATATAAATTTTTTTTTATTCACTCATCCAGTATCTCAGAAGTGTTCTGCAGTATATATGTTTAGAAGTTAGAATAATCTCCATACTACTCTAGCTGTAGAGTGGTCTAACAACATGCCCATACCTGAGAGGATTTTGTGAGGGTGAGGATATTGCAAGGCATCTGAGTCATCTGGAGCATATAAACATCTGAGATGTTATCAAAATTTCATCTGTTTCCTCCAATATCCCTCATCTTCTTATGACTTCTTTGTTTGCTGTACATCTAATCACTTCTGTCTCTCTTGTTCCCATGTATCATTTTTGTTATCATTGTCACTAACTCCTTTACTGTTAGTAACTTCCTTCTGCCATTTTCTGCCATGGGTAGGGTATATTTTGGAGAATAAAGAGAGAAGGGACAAGATTGTGGTGGAAGAGTTTCCATGCTTATATATGGCTGGATGCATGTTCTCAAGCTAGGAGCAGCTGGGTTTGCTGGCAGTTGCATTAGGATGCCAGTGTTTTCTAGAATGTTTCTCCACAGTTATGCACAAGTTTGCACTAAAGGGCTGTGTGCCAAATACTTTGTACTGACACAGAACTACAGTCTGCATCTCACCCTCCCCTCAGAGTGCTTGGAAATGCCACCTAAAACCAATGCTCTTAGCTACCATCAACTTCATTTCCCTCAAACTCAGAGCTCATGCTTATTAAGTTGTAAAAAGACCTATAGTAAAAAGTTGCTGGGCATTTTTAATTTGAGCATCTTCTCACATTTACCTCAAGGTATGTAAGAAGGACAATGAGGATCATGAGGGGTCTGGAGAACAAGTTTTATAAAGAGCAGCTGAGGGAACTGGGGTTGTTTAGCCTGGAGAAAAGGAAGCTGAGGGGTAACCTCTATAAGTACTGTAAAGGAGGTTGTAGGGAGGTGGGGATTGGTCTCTTCTCTCAAGTAACAGGCAATAGGACAAGAGGAAATGGCTTCAAATTCCACCAGGGGAGGCTTAGGATGGATATTAGGAAAAATTTCTGCACCAAAAGGGTTATCAAACACTGGAACAGGCTGCCCAGGGAAGTGGTGGAATCACTATCCCTGGAGGTATTTAAAAGATGGGTAGACATGGTGCTTAGGGACATGGTTTTGACAGTTTTAGGTTGATGATTGGACTTGATGATCTTAAAATCTGTTCCAACTTAGATGATTCTATGATTCTGATTCTGTGCTACATTTGAAAGATACTTCTTTGAAGAAATATATGTCCTCTTTTAAGACAAGACAGTAGAATCTGGTTGGTTTAAACTATGAAAACTGATCTAAAATTTCTGAGCACTCTGATATGTTATTCGTTTTAGTGTTGAATGACAGTGTCAGGCAGAGTTTAACAGCAAATCATATATCCTTCCTTTGATTTTATTAGCTGTTAGGGAAAGTGAAATGGTCAGCTTAGTCATTGAAGGTGTGTTGCTTTTCCAACAATAACTACAGCTACAACTACAATGGCAACTACAGAAATGCAACAGAACACAGCTTAGAGAAGAATACCAAGGACACCACTGCAAAGAGAAGAATGCTGACAGGGGACCAACTGCAGTCTGAATAAAGAATAACATGAGAATAAAGGGAACATATGGAATTTGGTTCTAAAGCCAGGAAGAAAAAATGTGAGCGTGAAGTAAAAACAAAACCTGTACAACCAAGCAGAACTTGATGCCATGGCATGTTCAAATGCCACCCAGGAATAGAAAATGAATGGGAGAGCTCTTTCAACCATTCCTCAAGCCAAGCAAGTAGGTAAAGATTAAAAAGAGACAAACACCCTCCCCCCAAAATGAAATCAAAACCTTTCTTTTCTGGCTCCTCAGTATTAGTTTATTTTTCTTCAAAGTCAGCGAGTTGTAAACCTTCCAGGACAGAGATTAGAGAATATCATAACTATGTAATAGGAAAAAATGTCTAGGTATATTAATGAGATATTTATACACATGTAATAGATTTTTTTTTCCAGGCATTAGTTACCTATTTAATAATAGAGAAAGGAAATTTCAGGACAGGTTATTAGTTTTTTTTAAAAAATACATTAACCTATTAGGAATTGAATTATTGACTAGGAAACCATGTAATTTCTTCCTATACCTCTTTCAAGAGAAAAAAATAGTGCATGTTTATAGGAATCATATTTAAGGGAGAAAAAATTCAGAGCAAAATGTTTATTAAGCTTCATATACTTTCGTCTGATTTAGCTAGGATTAGGTTGGAGGAAATAGTAGTAGAGGGCAAGACCTTTGGGAAGCTGATATTTTCCATGTTGACTCCAGTATTTATGCTTTTTGAGTACAAACTACAGCTTTCATCTTTACTAGTAACCAGGGGAAATACTCACCTGTGAGTCCAAAGGCTCCAATGTTTTCCTGTCTTTGAAGAGCAGGCTGTTCACTTAACTGAACTGTGAAGAGTTTCTACAAAGCAGAAGAGCTGCTTTTCCTCCCCTTTCAACCTTTAAAGAGGTCAGTCTAACGCATACTGCCGAAACTGATGCATCAAGATTCAAATGAGAGCTGACACTCAAACAATCCTTTTAAAAGTTATTCATTTCGGGGTTTTTTTGGTGTAATAATAAATGTACTTCAGACCTCTAAAGCACTTCAGTTCTGTGTTTAATTCTGTCTTAAGAAGAAACTGTGTGGTTCTATTCTTGGTTGTTGGTTGAGAATTTATTGTACACGTGAAAGACTCTGAAGTTTAGCTTCATAATATTCTTTCTGGAAAGCTTATGCTTTGTAAGTGCGGAGTAGAAAAGAATTATACGCAAGGTGGACTTAACACTTTCCAGCTGGTCATTCTAAGCCCCCTTCATTCTGTTGACTTTTCTATTAAATGTTTGTGGTTTGTGAAAGATTAACAGCTGTTAGAGTTTAAACTCTTCCTACAGCTTGGCTGTCATCACAAGCAACAGCTGACAGTTTCTCAATGTTGAACAGTTGCTGAGGATTCTTCCCAGCCCACTATTAGTAATTCCATAGCTCTTTTAAAAAATTACTTCCATGCCTCTATTTTCTAAAGGAAAGTATTAAAATCTCCTCCTGCTACTTTCTTCTTCTTCAGGACTTGAAGGTCCATTATCTTGATGTCTTCTTCCATTATGTCTTCTTTTTTAAAAACCCCAACCAACCCAAACAACTGTCCCATCCTGAACCTATATCCTAACTACTATCCATTTTCTTCCTAAGCCAGCATTGAAAGGAAGTCAGTTTTAAGCTCTACTCAGAATACTACGCTCCTAAGATCTGTGAAAGAAAGTACATTGTGGTCTTTATTCACTTTATCCTTTCAATTTTTGCCTGCTTTTTTGAGGATTAGTTACAAAACCAATCTGATGATCCACTCAATATTAAGTATCCCTGTAGACAGTGATATCTAAGAGTCCGTTGAGTATGGGTGTATGTGGCTATCTTGACTCTCCTCCAAAACAAATCCTCATACAAAACAGAGAATCCCAATCTCCTGAAAAACAAACTGAAAAAATAACTGAAATGACAAGATGACCTGGAATGCACTGAGCTGGGTCCATAATGCTTTCCTAAGAGCAGCCTGAACTTTCAAAACCTTTTGATGTGCAGCAGAGGTAACTCAAAACCACACATTTGGAAAAATAGTAAATAAATGATTACCCAAGAGTATATATTTTTTAGTTTCTGAGGGTAGGGCTTCAGGGAATAATTAAAATCCAAAATAAAAAAAAACCCAAAACCAAACAAACCCCACCATGAAAGCAATTCCCAGGGCTGGAAGCCTTGCAGGTAGGTGATAAAGGCAGAGAATATTAACGACCTGTACTCTCATTGTCAGAGAGGAAAGGCTGTTTGGCTTAGTGAATTAATTTCCAAAATTCCTATTTTCTAGTGATCTGAGGCATGAATCATCTTCACAGTCTAAGCACAGAGGTATAGATAACAAGTTCCTTGTATAGTGAATGACTACCAGTAATTAGAATCCTCTTCTATAACACTTGTCCATCAAGCTACAGCTTGTGCAGCCTGTTCAAGTGCTCTGTTACCATAAAAAGTAAAGAAGTTTTTCCTCATTCTGAGATGGAACTTCCTGTGTTCCAGTTTGTATCCGTTGCCCCTTGTCCTGTCACCAGGCACCACTGAGAAGAGCCTGACCCCATCCTCTTGACACCTGCCCTATAGATGTTTATAAGAATAAATGAGGTCCCCTTTCAGTCTTTTCTCCAGGCTAAACAGACCCAGGTCTCTCAGCCTTCCTCTGAAGAGAGGTGCTCCATTCCCTTGATCATCCTGATGTTTAATCTGAGATGTTGTTGTTAAAATCCTACATGGAATCCTGAAAGCTGGTATCAACATCTGAAGATTTTAAAAAGAAGGAAAAAACCAAATAATATATTTACAAGACTTTTTTACTCTCTCTTCCCAGCATCTGTGTT
This sequence comes from Gallinago jamesoni, assembly GCA_025769975.1. Classification (NCBI taxonomy): domain Eukaryota; kingdom Metazoa; phylum Chordata; class Aves; order Charadriiformes; family Scolopacidae; genus Gallinago; species Gallinago jamesoni. The sequence goes on along the minus strand of JAOQGH010000012.1, from coordinate 98,795,338 downwards.
TCTGTCATGAAATATGTGAATGGACATGCATAGGAACAGAAAAATAGGAATGTACAGTAAGACAGATACACTTTACTGAGAGTAGCCTTAGGTGAACTGTTGTTCATTTATTAATATCCTTAATTATTATTATTTTCCCTCCCCTTTTTTATCCTCAAGGATTCCTTTATTCTATACTTTCTGTAGTCTCGTCATAAAAGTGTGACTAGTGACTAGCTGTCACGCAATATAACTCTTACTGCCACTGGATAAACTTTAGCTATCTTTCTGTGCCTATTATATCACCATTAAACTGTACGATTTCCTTTTTCTGGAGATTTTATTACCTATGCAAATGAAGTGCCTTCCATTATACCTGGCAGACTGAGGGCAGACCTTATCTATGTTTACAAGTTCCTAAAGGGTGGGTTGAAGGATGTTGGAGCCGGACTCTTTTCAGTGGTTTCCA